>OY744519.1:14438933-14451433 GCA_963556195.1 Sepiola atlantica | reverse complement strand
AGAGAGAAATAAGAAGAGAGAGAAGAGAGAGAGAGAGAGAGAGGGGGGGCGTGAAATGAAAGCGATAATTGACAAATAAGAGAGTGAGAGAGACAGAGAGAAAAGAGAAAGTGTGAGATTGGGAAAAGCCTATGTGACAGTTTAGCGAGAGAGAGAGAGTGAGAGAGATAGAGATAGAGAGAGAGAGAAGAAGGGGGGGGCTAGCGAGGTCGGAAGAGGTTGGTGACAATTGTTTAAAAGAATGACAGCCTCATGAGGAGGAATAGCCTGAAAGGTGTTTGTGTGACAAGCTGAGCAGTAAGCAAACAAGAGGTTGATGAATCATGTCTTTACAATGGGGAAGGTTGATTGGCCGGCAGGCGGAAGGACCGCTTTCTTTACTTTTCTTTTTTTGTTTTTGTTCACACCTCTAAAGACTCATGATGACAGACCCTGGCGGCAGATAGCGGAGGGCAGTTGGGACACGACAAAATGGCGTTCACACTACCCCCCCCTCTCTGTCTTTATTTGTCTCTCTGTCTCTCTTTCTCTTTTTCTCTCCCTCTCTTTTTTTTCTTCTCTCCCTTTTCTCTCTCTGTTTCTCTCTTTGGCTATATCGCTCTGACCCTCTCTGCCTCTCTTTTTTTTTCTATCTTTGTCTCTTTGTCTGTCTACCTCTCTTTCTCTCTCTCTCTCTCCCTTACTATGTCTATCTTTCTCTCCCTTTCTCTTTCGCGCTCTGTCTCTTTCTCTCTGTGTTTTCTTTCTGTGTTTCACTTTATATATCTATCCTGTCTTTTTCTTTCTTTTTTTCTTTCTCTTCCTTCGTCTCTAATAGCACTTTTCATTTTCTTTCTCTCTTTCTTTCTTTCTTTCTTTCTTTCCTTTCGTAACTTTTTCTAATCTTTCTTACATTTTTCTTTCTTTTTTTTGTTTCTACAGCTGCATTTTTATTTGTTTTTTTCATTGCTTCTCCCTTTCTTTCTCTCCTTCTCTTTCTATATCTCTCCATCGCATTGTTTCCCTTTTTTTCTCTTCGCCCTCCTCCTCCTCCTCCTCCTCCTCCTCTCTCTCTCTTTCTTCCTCCTCCTCCTCCTCTCTCTCTTTCTCACTTTCTCTCCCCTCTTTCTCGCCCTTCTTTCTCGCCCCCACTTTTTCTCTATGTTTCTTTTTTTCTTCCTCCTCTCTCGATCTCTCTCTTTGTCTATGTCTGTCTATCTGGCTCTCTCTCGCTCTCTTTCTGTCTATCTTTCTTTCTCTCCCCATCCCCTCTCTATCTCTATCCCTTTATATCCCTTCTCTTTCTCACACTCTCCCTCTCACTCTCTCTCCTCCCTTTCTTGTTTTCTTTCTGCCTTTCGCTTTTCTATCTGTTTATATCTTCGCTAATGTTTCCTTCTCCCCGGCTATATCGCAACACTTTTCCTTTCTTTGTTTCTTTATTGTTTTCCTTACGCTTATATATATATATATATATATATATATTCCTTATCGTTCTTACTTTTTTTCACTTCTTTCTGTCTTCTGTTTTTATATAAGTTCACTTATTTTCCTTAATTAAATTTAATTTTTTTCGTCTATATGGCCGCATATTTCTTTTCTGTTTTACATTTTTCTTTCTTCCCATCCCCCTGTCTCACACACACACACACACACACTTTCCTTTTTTTATTCCTTATTTCCTGTGTTGTTTTTTCTGTCTGTCTGTCTGTCTGTCTGTCTGTCTGTCTGTCTGTCTGTCTGTCTGTCTGTCTGTCTGTCTGTCTGTCTTTTTCTCTCTCTCTCTCTCTCTCTCTCTCTCTATATATATATATATATATATATATATATATATAATTTATTGGAAAACTATGTTTCATATTTCAGAATCGTACTGCCGTTTCATCCAGATGGGCTGACTTTTAGAATTACAAAAAAGTCTATGCCAATAGAGATTCGTCAGCATACTGAAAAGAGAGTGATAAAAACACATGGGAAATGACCGTTTATCTCCTCCTCCTTCTTCCCATCACCTATTTCCCCTCTGCCTTGCCCATTCCTCTTTGGACACACACATAACATTTCTTTTTATATATTTTCGTATTAAGGGAAGTAATTTCTTGATTAAAAAATCAGAGTTAATTCCCTTTAGTTAATAAAAAAACTGGCTGTAAAACCGACCTCCCCTGCGCTAATTAAGGGTCAACGAATGGATAATTCTTTTTATTAATTTTAGATATTGTTCACCGGAGCAACGCTGAACAAGAAATTACCAACTTTGTGTGTATGTGTTCTGTCGATTTTTACTTTAGGCCGTACATACATACATACATACATACATACATACATACATACATACATACATACATACATACATACATACATACACACATACATACAACTGCCCTTTATATAATAGAATAATATATCTTTATCTTATTTTTTATTTTTATGTTTTTTTCTATATGACTGCCATTCTTTGCGTTCTTTCTTCCTCTCTTCTTCCATTCCTTATATATATATATATAAATATATATATATATATATATATATATATATATATATATATATATATATATATATTATTTCATGTATCCACATAAAATGTTTTAAGGAGATATAATAACTATTTACTTCAACAGTGCTCAATACGTGATTAGAGCAAGGTAGTAAGTTATTAAAATACATTTATGGTAATTAAGCTACACAGAGACTTCCGCGTTTTATTCCCGTACGGAATCGTCAGGCATAAATGCATGGAGTGTGCGTTGTCAGCACTTAAGCGTGACGATTCCCTACGGGGATAAACACCCGGAAGCTTTTGTGTAGCTTAAATGCCAAGAAATATTTCATAACTAACTAACTATATATATATATATATATATATATATATATATATATATATATATATATATATATATATATATATATATATATATATATATATTAAGACAGGCTTCATTAAAATCCACGGAGTTTTGCTTTTTAAAGATTTTCTTGGTTAGTCGTTCGACTCTTCGAGCGATTTTACGATCATGTGGTAGTAGCTGGTGCAGTATAGCACCCATCGTTATGGTTTGGGTCAAATCTCGAGCGTTTTCGGACGTCTCGTCCATCTTCAGGAGGTTGATTTTTGCTAATAGATGTCCGAAAGCGCTCGAGATTTGACCTAAACCATAACGATGGGTGCTATACTGCACCAGCTACTACCACACGATCGTAAAATCGCTCGAAGAGTCGAACGACTAACCAAGAAAATCTCAAAAAAGCAGAACTCCGTGGATTTTAATGAAGCCTGTCTTAATAACAATTTGCTGCCAAACTACACGTATATATATATATATATATATATATATATATATATATAATCATTAGACTCGATATCATTTGCCTTTTTCTATGGTCCAGGAAGTTATCAATAATGGCCAGCTTTTCTCTTTTCAATTCCATTTAAGTGCGTTTGGATTTACTTACATTTGAACATTCTATCCATACTGCTCCTACGCTAAAGCTTATTTCGCTTTCTACAATTTTTCCTATTCTTTGGACACCTTTTCAACGGACAATTACCACCTGGACAAACCACATATCTTTTTTACGGAACTTTTCTTTCACTACATTTTTTAAATAATATTTTTCAAATATTTAAACTTTGGCTTTTTCGAAAGCTAACTTATCTATCTGTATTCTCCTCTGATGATAAGATTTCGATCTTTGAAAACCCTTGGCTTAAGGAAAGAATAATAAACACTAGTTTATTACTGAATACACCTTGCATTGAACAATTGAAATTTGAAATAAATTTGGACAATCGTCGCATGTTTATCACTCTTTTTTCTTTCTCTCTCTCTCTCTCTCTCTCTCTCTCTCTCTCTCTCTCTCTCTATATATATATATATATATATATATATATATATATATATATATATATATATATATATATATACATATATATATATATATATATATATTTTTTTTTTTTCTTCATCTTTCTTTCTCCTTTCCTTCTCTGTTACTGCTATTGCCCATTTTTTCTTTCGTTTTGATGTCTATTATTTCCTTATTTTTCTTACTTTACCCCTCCCCTCTCTCTCTATCTATCTATCTATCTATCTATCTATCTATCTATCTATCTATCTATCTATCTATCTATCTATCTCCATCTCTCTATCTTTCTCTCTATTAGAATCTCGTCATTTCTTTTTTTTCTTTCTTTCGTTCTTTCTTTCGTTCGGTATTCCTGCTTTATTTTTTCTTTCGTTTTTATATAAGTACACTTTTCTTATCCTCTTTACAGTTTCATTCCTTTCATTATTTCTATCACTGCGTTTTTTTTATTTCTATCTCCTTCTCTCGACCCCCCCTCTCTCCCTTCACTTTCTTCGTGTTTCTTTTCTTATTCGATTTATATGTTTATCCTCTCCTCTTCTTTTCTTACTTTTTTTTTCTTATATACCTTTCCGTCTCTACTACTACCGTTTCTCTTTCTTTTTCTTCTTTCTTCTTTCCTTTCGCTTTCATATGTTTATCTTTACGATAGTTTTTACTGTTTTTCTTTCAGTCTTTCTTTTCGTCTCTCTTACCACTATTTCCCTCTCCGTCTTCCTCTCTTTTTGTTTTCTGTCTCTTTTTTCTTCCTTTCTGAGATTCGTTTTTATAAGCGTACCTTTTCATTTCTTTCGTTTTCCGCTATTTTACTACTCCTGTCCATTTATTATTTTGTCGATCAACTAAAAACAATTAACTGATAAAAATTACATTTCATTCACAACATGTTTTTGGTCAAGAAATAAACGCGAACAGACCCACACTATCCGCTTCGTCGTTTGAATTAATGAAACTAATTTTCACAATGAAGCTATATAATAGGATTACAAAGTGTTGAACATCATTTTATATTCCTCCATTTTTATACAGTTGAGTATGTTTATATATTTGTATGTACAAAACGATCATTAGGAATTTATGACAATAACTGCTTTACGTAAAGGGTCCAGAATGTGGACTATATTAGTTTAAATCAAAGGGGGATAAAAAAGCTGTTTAAGCCCTTCATTAAAATTTCGATTACTCTGATGTTTGCGAAATTCTAACAATAGACATCATTGAATAAATGTTCAATAACTTACAGTTTGCTTAGAATAATTTAAAGGGGTTTAGGCGGCATTATATGGACACAAATTCCCATTTCAAAGATAAAAGATTTTCGGATTGGCATTGTATTTGACACATAGTAATAAGACACCTATTAAGCAAAATTCCTTGACTTTCAATTACCTCTTAAGTTTTCTTAAGCCTTAGATTTTAGAAATGTTCTTTAATCAAAATCGTGTAATAGATTTTGATCGAAATCAAAATAAGGATTCTAGACATAAGGCTTAGCATTATTATAAATCTTCGTTAGGGTTTGTGTAAAACTGCCTTTTTAGAAAATTAATTTTATCCGTGCTAAAATGTAACTATATTTTAAAAATCAAATTTTTCATTGAATTATCTAACTAGACGCATTATTAGCACAATGGTCGTGTATAATGTTACGTCTATCATCATAGTAACAAAATCGTGTTAGTGCTATGGCCTTATTAGTAAATATTTAAATCATTCCTATCAACTATTTCTTTAGTTCGTTTTGTTTATGGCACAGAAAGATTCTAACATTTTTGTTTAACATAAAATTATAGAGAAGGTGTTATTAATAGAATAAGTCCATGCGTCTGGACGAACAATGATGGTTTGAAGGTTCGTAATATGAATAATAAATGTCCTATTTGTAGGGAACATAGAAGAGCACATAACGGGAGAATGTTCTTATAAAATCGGTACGTGCATAAGTGTAGTTTAAAGACAGGCCGAGTTTGTAAGTGCATGTAAAATGGTATTGAAAAAAAGTCTACATTCAAATTTCGCTTGCCTTTAAGAAAAAGTAAGGAAATATTTTCTTTTCCTTGGCAGTCGAAACACGTTGTAGCGACGCTATTTTTTTGAAAAAATATAAACAACAGCGTGAAATTTTCATTCAAATTTCGTTTTAAGAACAAGTGAGGTCAACCAACCAGCCAGCCAACCATCAGCATGTCTACCAAATCCTCTAGCGACCAGCTATGCCAAGCCTGCTTAACCACTAATAAACGAAAACCAAGACAACTCTGCAAACAGTGCAATCTCTTTTTTCACTTATCATTTGTTAGCCTCAAAAAGAAAATTGCACAAGAAATTTCAACCTGGGACTGTCCTTCCTGCTTCAAACTTTATATACATCCCTCTCCACGACATTGAACGGATCGTCCCAGCTCTGGGTGAAATTGGTTTTTTAGTTAACTCTAACAAATTTGAGATAATCAACTTGAACTGTTCTACCTAGGAGTTTCAACGGTGAATAGAGGGCTTGCGACTCACGCTGGGAGCCGTCTCGATAACCGAATGGGACGACGCAATAATTCTCGGGTCTAAAGCCTGACAACACAAATAAACAAAGCTAGAGTCTATGAAAGAGCCTAACAACATGGTCGACGCTCATACGGCACTGGCCCTACAGCAAAATGATCCTATTCACACTGAAAAGTGTTCCATGTCACAATGAAGTCAAACTTCTGGGAAAATTTGACAAAATTTTACGTCGCTCGGCCAGTGAAAATTGTGACTAAGTTTTTCACGACACCGGTTGGCATCAAGCCAGTTTGCCGTTTCGGTTCGGTGGTCTTGGTCTGCGCACCACAACCGATAATGCGTATGCTGCCTCGGCCCACGCTTCGGCAAGTCTCGTCGACGAGATTCTCTCCTCATATCACGAATTCCCGTCTTCAGATCTGTTGACAGCCGTTTTGTCAACATGGACAAAAAACCTTTAGTACACCCGATCTCGTACATCAGTCGTCCTGATACGGCATTCAATGTCAGTCTAGATTTGACGAACACGTGTGTAGCAGTAACCAGCATAGAGCTGCCTGCCTGAGAGCGGCGGCTTCACTTTTCAACGGCGTTTGGCTCAGTGCTATCCCTTCAGCAACATTGCGAAACCTCTTGTACGATGAGACCATTCGAATCACTGTCTCATAACGGCTGGGAACCCGTTTATGTCACCCACACCGGTGCCGCTGTGACAAAGTCCTTGACGAGTTTGCCATGCATCCCCTCTCTTATCAATTTAGTGCTGGCTGCTGACTTTTCGAAATAATGGGCGTTTGAAATATTGAAAAATAATTTAAAAAATGATCGTTTTATGCTTCACAAACTTCCAAACATTTTCAAAAAAATATATATTCTATACAATTGTACCTACCCGGCATTGTCCGGGAGTCTTTTGTGTTTCGTTTTCTTTAACTGTTTTTAAAAAAATTGTGTAAATGCTTTCAAGTTATATTATGGCTATATCTTTTGAATTCCGTCTTTTTCGGTGATTAGGTGGTTAATGACACAAATTAAAAACCTGGTGGGACAAGTTCGAATCCGGTTCGTTCCACAGAAACACTTTCACCACATCCATATCTGACGTTGTGTCTGGAGAGAAAGTAAATATTTTTTTCTGTTTCCTTCTGTTTATTTTCCTTTTCCTTTTCTGTGCGTATCTTTGCGTGTTTCTTCTTCATCTTTGCTCTTCGCCTCTTCCTAATGCATTCAACATCGAGCTTCGTTTCATCTCCTCCCGTTTCTGTTCTCCGTTTTCATTTCTTTCCTACACCCCCCCCCCCCTCAAACTCTACCGCTTCCACCATTATTACCGCAATTTCCTCATTTCAACCCTAACCTACCCTCTCTTAATATCCTCTTTTTTCCTTATTCGTCTTCTTTCATCTATTCTCCATTCAGTCAAACATTTCCATATCCCCCATCCTTCTCTCCAACCGTTGTCCCCCGTTGCCCAGTGGTAGAACACGATACCTATCAACTGTGAACAATGCCTCTTTACAGTAACAAACGAGAAGCTGTCGTCTGTTGTTGACATTTTAATATCATCTCTCTACCTCAAAAATGGCTACTGAACGCGATAAGATCACTTTGCATCCTTTTCTAACGTCTTATTATTTTGTTTTTCTATATACTTTGGTTTATTAGTCTCTTTCCTCTCGCACGTGTGCGTCATAAATAAGTTTACCGTGATTTTAAGATGTTGGCATTTTCCCCTTAAATCTTTATTCGTCTTAAATCTTTATTCGCTTTTTAATTTTATATAACACAAGAAAAAAATACTGGAGAAAATTAGGTGCCGCTTTGGCTTGTTAAATACGTTGATATGATATCTACACGTATTTTTTATACCTAATTTCTCATTTTTAATAAACATTTTAGATATTGTAGATTTTTTTCTAATGTTTCAATTAAATTAGTCATTTTTATATTTTTTACAGTTTCAAAAAATTGTAAGTTTCAATAAATTTTCTATTGTTTCAATGACTGTTTACATTTACCTGATATTTTGTCAAATTTTGTCTAACCCTAACCCTAACCCAAACCCTTACCCTAACACAAACCCTAAACCCTAACCCAAACCCTAACCCTAAACGCTAAACCCTAACCCTAAACCTAAACCCTAACCCAAACCCTAATCCTAACCCTAACCCTAAACCCTAACCCTAAACACTAAACCCTAACCCTAACCCTAACCCTAACCCTAAACTTAACCCTAAACCCTAACCCTAACCCTTACTCTAAACCCAAACCTTAACCCTAAACCCTAACCCTAAACCTAACCCTTGAACCTAACCTAAACCCTAACCCGAACCCTAACCCTAAACCCTTACCCTAAACCCTAAACGCTTACCCTAACCCTAACCCTAACCCCTAACCTTAACCCTAAACTTTAACCATAACCCTAACCCTAACCCCTAATTACTCATCCCATTTTGAAGCATTACTCATCCTATTTTGCAGCATCACTCATCCCATTTAGCTGCATTACTCAACCCATTTTGCAGCATCACTCATCCTATTTTGCAGCATCACTCATCCCATTTTGCTGCATTACTAATCCAATTTTGCAACATTAATCATCCTATTTAGCTGCATTACTCATCCATTTTGCAACATCATTCGTCCCATTTTGCTGCATAACTCATCCCATTTTGCAACATTACTCATCCCATTTTTCTGCATTACTCACCCCATTTTTCTGCATTACTCATCCTATTTTGCTGCATTACTCATCTTATTTTGCTGCATTACCCATCCTATTTTGCAGCATTACTCATCCTATTTTGCTGCATTACTCATCCTATTTTGCTGCATTACTCATCCTATTTTGCAGCATTACTCATCCCATTTAGCAGCATTACCCATCATATTTTGCTGCATTCCTCATCCCATTTTGCAGCACTACTCACCCTATTTTGCAGCACTACTCACCCTATTTGGCAGCATTACTTATCCCATTTTGCAGCATTATTCATCCTATTTTGCAGCATTACTCACCCTATTTTGCTGCATTACTCATTTCATTTTGCTGAATTACTCATCTTATTTTACACCATCACTCATCCCATTTTGCTGCATTATTCATCCTATTTTGCAGCATCACTCATCCCATTTTTCTGCATTACTCATCCCATTTTGCATCATTACTCATCCCATTTTGCATCATTACTCATCTTATTTATGACCTCACACAATATCTAATCAAGAAAACATACTGAAGGTTATTTACCATTCATATGTTTATTTCTCTCTGACCAGAATCTAGCAAAACCGTATTTCTCAATGGGCTAACATTAAAGGCACTTCAATCTAGCTCATTCCATGCTGGCTATTGGGGTAAAGGTAAGATTGACACGACCCGCATTGTAACGTTACTAATTTCATTAGTTATATAACAAAGTAAAAGTGATTTAATAATGTTGGTATTTTATTGATATTACTTTATATTATGTCAAAGGTAGGAAAACTACTTTCTGTCCAAGTCTTTCTTGCCGCAAATCACGTTTATGCTCTCCCACGATTAACGAAAGAGAATAAAAAGCCTTATTAATAAAAATAAAAGGATTTATTTACATTAAACAAAAATACACCAAATAATGCGCACGTGTCATCTATACGTGGAGAATAATGAGAGGTGTAATTAGTCATTATTGGAAACTTTATAGCAATATATTTAGAAACTTTGTTTCAAAGATGTTATAGATCAGGTCTGGCCCGAAGAGCTATTGATAACAATGTTATTGCATCAGCGGTCTGACCTTACGTAGAGAACGTGATGCTTATTTTATAATTTGTTAGCCTGTTGATACATCAACCAATGGTTGAATCAGTTAATGTCGTCATGTTGATCTATCAGTCAACGAATAGGAAAAGACAGACCCAACATATACGTTGATTCTTTCGTGAGGACGTTGGATAAAAGATCGAAGTATAAGGTGATCGGTCTATTCTTGTTCTCACACATGGCGATTAACCACAGAGAACGAAAAGTCGAATTTATGATAATAGAAGGATTTATTTACATTAAACGACAATACACAAACGATGCACAAATGCACTTTCTATCATCATCAGTAATCAGTGTGGCCTGTTTAGATCGTCGAAGCCAGCACAAATGTCTTAACCAGTTGTTGTTGGTTGTATTTCGAGTTGTAATGTAGGTACCTAGGAACAAAAATTAGGTCTGGTAGGTTGCAATTCATTCCAGGCTTGCAATGTCCGTCTCACAAAAGTTAACCTCCACCGTGTTCCCTTATGTGGAATCGTCCACCAGGTGCTGCCGTGATAAAAGCCACTATTCTAGATTCAAGAGGGGCCTCCGTACGCTACTCCAGGGCACTGCCACTGGAAGCACCACAATAGATAAAAATTCGTCGTCTGCTAGTCTTCGGGCATTGAAGAAAAGGAAAGTCATCCTCCTGTTTGCCAACCGACTTGCTCCCTGGATGTGCCGCTGCCGTGACCAAGCAGTTACTGTTGAAACGTGAGCATCACCTGGTGACCAGTGTACCGGACCAGCTGCAGGTGACAGTTTGCAAAGTTATTACATTTCCGTAACACCCCATACGCACCACCTATACGTGGATACAATAAAATACGAACTTACTGGAAGGGGAATGTGCCGAGAGATCTAACCTCAACGACTTGTCACAGAACTATATGTACTAACGAACGAGTGTTGACGTTCTTGTTATCACATGAGTGGTTAGGGTTATCACATGAGTGGTTAGGGTTAGGGTTAGGGTTATCACATGAGTGGTCTGGTTAAAAAAAATGGTAAATACGTACGATGATTTGATTTTTTTTAAATCCTGATTTATTTTTATGTTTATTATTTATTTTTTTTTACTGGCAGCGAAAAAGTTCAGAAGTATTTTGTTTTTTTCGGCTTGGAAAGTGAACGTTAACATTTTTAAGTATTTCTTATTTTAAGTAATGAGTTTAAAAAAAACGTTAAAAAATTTCTGACACCGATAATAACATCAGAAAAAAAGTACTAATTTTTAATCTTCGGTTAGTTTGGCTTTTAGATCAACCGTTTAACTGTGATGCCGAGACACACACACATATACGTAAATGACTACACACACGTGCACACACACACACACACACACATATATATATATATATATATATATATATATATATATAAGTGCTCAATAAGAATATAGAGCTTTATTATGAATGAATTTTTTTATTCAAACATGTACATAGTCTGCTACACTGGAATGTCGATGTTATCGATCTACAGCTATCAAGAGCTGAGGTCTCATCAGGCAGAGAGATTTTTGTGATCCAACCCTTTCGCTGAAGTCCAGGAAGAATGCCGAAAGGGTTGAATCACAAAAAAAACTTCTGCCTGATGAGACCCCAGCTCTTGATAGCTGTAGATCCATACCATCGACATTCCAGTGTAGCAGACTATGTACATGTTTGAATAAAAAAATTCATTCATAATAAAGCTCTATATTCTTATTGAGCACTTATATATATATATATATATATATATGTGTGTGTGTGTGTGTGTGTGCACGTGTGTGTAGTCATTTACGTATAGTCTGATTAGTAAGCAAGTAGTTGATCGTCGTATTCGACTATATCAACCAAGCGCTATATCGTACACCGCCTGAATGTGACGTTTCTTTAAAAAAATTATTTTCTCTTTATTTTTGCTGAAGATAGGCATGCTATCGGATGCAAGAAATTCACTCGCTATTTCAGAGATTCGAACCGAGAGATCTGTTTTAAGATTCTCACGGTTTAAGTGCAATTTCTAAAATTTCTATTTCATTTAATTTACTTGTTATATCAGCCGGGTAGTTGTTTTTAAAGTTCTTTTTCATGGAACCAGTAGCTTTTATGATTTATACAATGATTGAAATCTTCTTAAGGTTTCAGTTTCATTTTTTGTCGTACACAAATCCTTGGTATTTAGTTTTCGTTCGCACTCTCAGTCTAGACTTCACCTAGGGTAGTTACACTCTTTACCCTAGTTTCTATCACTATATCAGGTTTAATAGCTGCGTTTTCTAAGTATCTAGCATTAGGGATTGCATAGTCATAATTGATGGTGTATGGCTTATTTTCCACATGTCTTTCTGGTATATATTGCAAGTAGTGTTGGGACAATTATC
>OY744519.1:14431433-14433933 GCA_963556195.1 Sepiola atlantica | reverse complement strand
TGTTTTGAAACATGATGTATTTCATAAATCCATGATCTCAGGCCAAAGCTATACACATTTTGTTATGATAATGTTTTAAGCCCTATCTATAAAAAGGTAATAATAGCTCGGTTGGTAGAACGTCAGACTAATATTTCAGTTTTCATTTCCGGTTATTATCAATGCATTATTTTCGATTTCTAAAACTAGTTAAGATCTCTGATAATTCGAAATTAGACAACGTTCACAATAATACATTTTATATGTTTAAAAAAAATGTCACTGACGGAAGAATTGTGACTGACTCACAGACGGGCAACAACAGCATTGAACACATTTGCAACAACAGCATTGAACACATTTAAGGAGAAATTTGTATGCAATTAAAACAGCATCCACTGCACAAGATTCGTCGCTTTATGTCACGTAAACACGGGAAGTTATTTAGGATTTAGAATTTTTAAATATTTATAATTAATTTTTATATGTTTATGCTACTCATAATCACGCCTTCACGTGCTCTCAAATTAATTACGGGATCTTTTGTTAAATTTTGAAGGTACGTCAGTTGGTACTAATTTATTGCTTAAGTGAGCAGGGGAAGACTTAGAACGTCAACAGGAAATATATGTCAGACCTGGGGGTTAGGTAGCTGGCGTTTGGGGGGTCATTGTCTCTTGGGAGAAAACTAGCTATGAGAAAATAACGTTAAAGGAAATAGGATAGACGCAAAAGAAGATAGTCTGAATTGGAAGCCGTCGTGATCAGACGCAAAGAAACATTAGTTAAGAATCGACCACGAACGAATTAAGGGTCGAGACCCCAAATCATCAGCTCCCGATCTTTCTTCTCCCCGCCGCGAGCAAAGATGGAAGCAACGTTAATTTCCTAATAGAATGGTGCTTCTTCAAGTTCGAATTCGATATCTTTTGTGTTGTTGTTCCAACTTTAATTGCAGAGCGGGAATGATCCCCTTCCTCGGAGAGGCTGCCATCGAGGACTGACGAGAGGCCCCAGAGAAGATTTTGGATGAAAGAGCACTGTGGTCAAGCATACAAGACACCAAGAATAATTTGATATCTTATTAAGATGCTTGTACGTAACTAACAAATATATTCTCGGCATTTTCTTGACCAAAATGAATTCTAACAAACAAGCCGAAATTGAATGTGTTCACAGGAGTTCAGGTTAAAAAAAGGATCAGCTGATTTTAAGGGGAACATGTCTCGCTTAAGTTTGAAATAGCGTTGACATTGGATTTGAAGATGGTCATGTTGTAGTTCGCAGGTGAGTAGTTCGATGGTAACGTGTTCTACAGATGGGAAGTTTGTGTATAGACGCTCTATTTACGTTAAGTCCGCCTGACGATAAGTTAACACTCAAAGAAATGGAAAGTTTTTCTCAGCCGTAATAGCAAGATGTGTTCTTACTGTGAATGTCTTACCAGGAGGAACCAGAGATTGTGTCGATGTGGAGTTTTCCATGGAAATAACGATAGAGTAGAGAAAGACTAGCAACGTCTCTTTTGTGAGAAAAGGGTTGTAAAAACGCAAGAGGTCATCCCCCACTAGATTGCGAAGTCGATTTTGTATTCTGTTAAGTCAAGACAGAGTGCTCTGAGTGAAATATCCCCGGATGTGGAAGCGGTACTCTATCCTAGGACGTATCTGAGGATTGAACGTAAGTAGGACAGACCGACAAAGCCTCTTATAAAGATGTCATGCTTATATGTCAATCTCTCATTCCGCCTTCATTCACAGTAACAACTCGCTGCTCTACCAAAACTGCAAAGAACTTCCTTTTCTTCCTCGGGTGCCTAACATGAAATGGAATTTCCATGGACAGAGTTTCTTTCCAAGAGTTTTCAATCTGTTTAACATCATCACGAGACTGCTTCCCTGCAAACTGAAACACGGTCGTCTTCAAATCCAATGTTAACAAACACTTTTCACCGCCCTCATAATTAATAAAATTTTGTTCATTCCAGTCATTATTTTCAATCCTCTCATTATAATCTTCTTCATTCAATTTAAAATCTATGCATAGCATTACTCCTCGAGTGGCTTTAAACCTTGATAAGTGGTGACGATAGTAAAAAGGCACTTTTAGATGCATCTTAGATGCGTTTCTACAAAAGGTTGTGTATGTCCATTTTTCTGTCTGTCCGTTTGTCTGTCTGTCCGTTTGTCTGTCTGTCTGTCTGTCTGTCTGTCTGTCTGTTTGTCTGTCTGTCCGTTCGTCACGCATAAGTTTAAAGTAGCATAACGCGCAGAATTAGTGAACGCAGCTTAACAAATGCTTCTGTCCTTGTTAAATATTTTTCAGGTCGGCAACTCTGGTTGTAACTCAGCCGATCGTGATTATTGAATGTTTGTTTCAGTGATTATCACGAGCACATTTGCTTGGATGGGTTACGGTGTCAGGTTTTGCTAACTTCTGGATTAGAGTATTGGAAAATAGTGTTTTTATTCGAGCGGAGGACACTCAACCGCCTGAGAACGGGAATGGAGCGATCAAAAGT
>OY744519.1:14406433-14426433 GCA_963556195.1 Sepiola atlantica | reverse complement strand
CAAAAGTTTTGTCAGGACAACCTGATCTGCGGATACGGACAGCTTTCTCTGCACACACACGCATACAAATATACTTAACTAGATATATTTTTATTAATTACTCAACATTAGCTTCGATTGTCTTCGGTAACTCTGTACAAGGGTTTGGCAGGACAACCTGACATGAGGATACTTCACCCTACAAGTAAACCCTGACCAAATATTCAAAATAACACAGTATTCGAAGCCCAAATAAGATCCCCTAGACACGGCTATACACCGGCTCATACGAGCAATGGTACACCTTCTCCTAGTAATGTTACTCTATCCGCTAGATGAATTCTTGTCCTGGAATCCGGTGAGACCAAGAGACCACAAGAAAGATATCCTATAACAGTTAACTGGTCAATTGAGGGCAGGGAGGACAATTAATGTTCTTCACTTCTTTAAAAACTCAACGTTTGACGGGTAAAGGAGACCATGTCTCTCATATAGAGATCAAGTGTAAGTGTTTGGAACAGAGCCTATTTGATTTGATAGACGTTATACTGAAGTTAAATGATATATATATATATATATATATATATATATATATATATATATAATATTTTATAAATAAATATTAATTATTTATTTATTACCTACAGACATCGATGTTTCATGCTTACGCAATCTTCACTGTAGGAAGCTAATTCCCGACAGTCGACGGGCGCGAACTCCGATCACAAATCACCACTGTCAAGATACATACCCGTTGGCCACCACAGATTAGCTGTGAAGTTAGGACGAATTTAACTTTGTAAATGCCAAGTCGCCGGGTATTTACAGCAAGCAGCGAAGTGTGATCAACAACAAAAACAAACCGTGTTGGATCTTGCCATAAAGCTAGTAGTACTGCTCGTTATTAAATTCACTCACAGTGCCCAGTCTTAGTAAAGGGGGCTATATAATAATATTTATAAATAAATATTAATTATATATATATATATATATATATATATATATATATATATATATATATATATAGAGAGAGAGAGAGAGAGAGAGAGAGAGAGAGAGGGAGAGAGAGAGTGAGAGACGGAGAGGGGAGAAAAAGACCAAAATGAGAGTGATAAAGAATGTATAAAATAAAAGCGGCACGGAAAGACGTATCACAACAACATACGACGAGGGTGATGGATACAAACTTATTGTTATAGGTGAGTAAATTGCAAATTTAATCTAATTAGAAGAATATTTTAACATATATTTTGTGTGATTTCTATATATATATATATATATATATATATATATATGAGGGTTTATAACTAAAAGGTAACTTTTAGAGAATTAGACCTATTGTGAGGTGAGGAAAGCTCAATATACTGGATAGAGCAAAAATAAGGTGAGTCAATGAAAAATGATTAGACCTGCAGATGGAAACAGATCAATATCTTCAGTTGTTCAGAAAAGGAGCATTTGACTCACCTCATATATATATATATATATATATATATATATATATATATATATATATATATATATAAATATATAAAGCCTCAGGGAAACAAACGTTGATCAATCAGCTTAGGCCTATTGACTAAGAAGAAAGTGTACTATTTGTTCGGATGCTACATTAAGTCAATTCTGTCCTCGGTCAGTGAAGGATAAATCCTTCTAGACTTAGGCAATTTCAATTTTTGTTTCAACCCAGAGTGCCCATTTTGGGAGAGCTGGATTTTTTCCACATTAAAAACTGACCTTTTGTCTAACTTTGCTTTTGTGGGGAGACAAGTAAATAAGAACCCAGCTTTAGCATAATATACGATCCACCCGGTCGCCTTTATTGATTGGCCTTGGATAATGGTATCATGCTGAACGAACATATACTACACTGACCTAAAAAGAAAGACGTTATGAATAAGAGATGGTATCACAACGAACACTAATCCCTATCCCCCAAAAAGGAAGATAATATCATGAAAACAGACCAGATAGTAAATTTTCATAATAGACGAATTAAGCAAGATTCCCTGAATTTTAATTTCTTCTTAAGACCCATTAAGCCTAACATTTTAGCCAATTTCTAGAAACAATATCATGTAATGAATTTTGGTCAAAATTTGATTACGGATTAAAGATATAATGTTTAATATCATTATATCTTGATTTAATCTTCGTAAGATGACACAAAAGTAATGTAAAGGAGTTCCGCTAAAGGAATTACTTTTATCCGCCCTGGGACGCATACCCTTCTAGTATATAAACATATATATATATATATATATATATATATATATATTTTTAAAGAAAAAAATTATACTATCTCTCAGTTGCAAGATGTGGCTGGTTGATTAAGCATCTGATGAGACCTACCGGATCGAAATAATTTATAATGCTTACAGCTGAAATGTGTGTACAGTTTTTTTTCTTTTAACATTTATTCCTGCTCTATTTTACATACTCGGATTTTCTATTTCAGAAGATAAGAACAACATCGGTATCGTCGGTTCAAATCCAAACAAAGGGAACCTTTTCAGCCTCTGTTTATGCATATCCAAGGCCTTTGACAAGGTCTGGCATGAAGGGCTTCTCCTAAAACTGCACTCATATGGTATTACTGGACAAATATTTAATATAATTAAATCCTTCCTAACAAACCGAAAGATCCAGATTGTATTCGATGGTCGTTCTACTAAGCAACATGGCATAAATGCTGGTGAACCCCAGGGATCTATTCTTGGACCCTTACTGTTCCTGATTTCCATAAATGACCTCCCTGATGCCATTGCGACTGGGATAAGTATATTTGCTGACGACACAACGCTCTATTCTCGTCATGTGGGCAAAACCGATGCGCACATATTTAAGGCAATGGCTGAATCCTTAGAAAATGACCTCCAATCTGTAGTGGAATGGGGTCAAAAATGGATGGTAATGCCGCAAAGACAAAGCTACTTTCCTTCAATAACTACAAGCAACCTCTTCAACCACTGATTGCCATGTCAAATAGCACCCTGCCTGAGAGTTCATCATTCAAACTCATCGGCTTAACTTTCACAGATAACATGGATTGGAATAAATACATTGAAAAAATTGCCAGGGCTGCTGCAAAGAAGGTGCCAGTAAACTTCTCACACCTGACATTTTCCTATATCTCTACAAAGCCACCATCCGCCCATGCATGGAGTATTGCTGCCACATCTTGGATAGGGCATCATCCGCTAGTCTCTCCTTCTTAGACAAGGTCTAAAAAAGAGTTGCCAACTTGATAGGTTCTTCACTATCAACCAAGGTCCAGCCTCTGCCATATCGCCGCAATGTTGCATCCTTGTGTCTGTTTTACAAGTACTTCAATGGATGGTGCTCTAATGAGCTTGCTGCTCTGGTACCCTCCACGATGTAAATTCACTAGACGAACCCGACAATCTGCCAAATCTTATCCATTCACTGTGGAGGCTCCCCGATGCCGAACAGCTTTCTACTCCAAAAGCCTCTTTTCATGTGCTGCTGGACTCTGGAACTCCCTCTCTGCTCCCTGCTTTCCTGACGTTACTGACATGCAGAAATTAAAACCTAATGTAAACAGAAATCTCTCTGCGCAGCTTCTAATTTAGGTTGAACCTCCCTAAAACCATCACCCTTTTTTCTCAGTACCCTCTAGCGTCTACAGTGGCGACCTGGCTTGTTTGGGGTTAACTATGATGATAACTATGATGATAACTATGATGATAACTATGATATCTCCCCGGGAATGTTCGGCTCTCGTGTTGTGTGGCCCTACATAGGTCCGCTTTGTTTTCATTTTACCCTGACAGTACCGATGTTGTTCTGATTTTCTATAATACGTATATAAACACATGGTACTCTCTTATTTTTTAATTTACTTAATAATCAAGTACTTTGTGGGGTTCTCTACAACTATACTAACTTATACATACACACACACACACATATATATATATATATATATATATATATATATATGTGTGTGTGTGTGTGTGCGTGCGTGTGTGTATTTCTTTGAACAGAAAAAAAACTCACTCGCCCTTCACCCAACCTTTTATCTTGCGTTATAGATTTCAAATCCTCAATAATATTTGTTCCCCTTCAGAAACTCGTAACGTCATATCCGAACATATACACATAGCGTAGGCTGCACACAACGTCTTAGTGAAACGCGAGCGGAAAAGCCGTTGCGAAAACAATCGGATCATTCACAATCGAACTGGGACTAATTCCAGATTCCCTCTCCGGTTCGCGCAATCGACTGTGATTTAAGACTTGTTCAACGAAGGTCCGCCGGAGAGATCAAGTATCCTTGCTCGTGTCAATATCACTGGAAGTAAATCCAGAGAGGCGACTCGGATTGGCCACCATGCTTAAGCAAGACTTAACGTAGAAGAAGGATAAGACGCTAAAGGATTTCTCGTATGCATTCTTCTATATATTGATTTAACCACGTGGGTGCGCAATCAGTTAGGGATGTACAGACAGAAATGCAGCCAGGTAAATTACATACATTTATCGATCAGTAGATGGACACAGGAACCCCACCCCCACACATATATATATATATATATATATATATATATATATATATATATATATATATATGGGGTAAGGTACACGATAATTCATGAAAATGAAAGGTCGTGATGGACAAAATGTGTGAAAAATATGACAAACGGAAAACAAGTAAAAATGTAGGTTTCGTTCGTGGCGTATAAATCTTTCTTTTTCTTTCTCTCTCTCTGTCTTTCTATATATATATATATATATATATATATATATATATATATATATATATATATATATGACAATATTTTATAAATATATATTAATTATTATTACCTACAAACATCGATGTTTAATGCTACGCAATCTTCAGTGTAGGGATGTTACTTCATGTCGGTCGGATAGCTCGAACCCGGTTTCCAAGACATCACTGACTCGTAACACGATGTCTTACCCCTCAGCACGGAAATTAGGAGAAATAAAACTCTATAAACGCCAAATCGGCGAGCGCAGACAGAAAGATATTATTCAACAACATCAACAAATGGATTAAAATATCGCATTTTAGGCGTCGTGTTACTGCTTATTATTAAATTCTCTCGGAGGTACAAGTCCGTGTAAAGGGAGCGATAACAATAGTTTGATAAATAAATATTAATTACCATTACCTACCGACATCGATGTTTCATGCTTACGCAATCTTCAGTGTAGGGGTGTTAATTCATATCGGTCGTTAATTTGTATTGTAGTTGTTTCCTAGATATTAATCCAATGAAACGCTAGTACGTATGAAAAAGTGCTCAATAACAGATAGTAATACATTATAGTATATATTTCTTTATTTATACAAACATTATTTGCTACATATGTACATACATGTTTTAGCTGTGATTTTTAAATTTTTTTACGAACTGAACATATGACATATATGGAGACATTCTTGTATATCGTTTGGGCTTTTTTAGTGTTGTGTATATATGCGTATGTGTATATGTGTTTACATCGCATTGCTGCAGCCTCGGATTACAAACCTGCACTTATATTTACCAGCAATGCTTCAAGCAAACTACAATCTCCTTTTATATATATATATATATATATATATATATATATATATATATATATATATATATATATGTATATATATATATATTTATATATATATATATATATATATGTATATATATATATATTTATATATATATATATATATATAGATGTATATATATATATATTTATATATATATATATATATGTATATATATATATATTTATATATATATATATATATATTAATATATATATATATATATATATACTGAGAGAGTGAGAGGGAGAATGAGAGAGAGAGAGAGAGAGAGAGAGAGAAAGAGATGTAGTTAGATAAACTAGCTTGATCACTACCCATACGCTAGTAAATGCGGTTTGTCAACTTAACGAAACATCAGAAGAGAACAAGATATCATTTGAAATTATTTAAAATCATTACCAATAAACATGGAATCATAAAATAATAAAACAGTTGATAGAAAATATAAGGAAAAAGGAAGGAGCGAGTAATAAATTATATGAATATATATATATATATAAGGAAATTGCAGTTGGCTTGAAGCATTGCTAGTAAATATAAATGTAATGTTGTAATCCAAGGCAGAAGCAATGTGATATAGGTACCAGAAGGTGGAACAGATGAACAAAAATAAATGAGAAGAGAAAATAAGAATGGAATCTCAAATCAATTTATAAATATTTCACGTTAAACAGATTAAATACCAAAACAGTAAATAGAAAAAGTTTACTGTCAAGCAATTAAAAAGTTCCGGAAAAGTTAAACTTTAATTTTCGAGTGCGAGACCTCTCATTATCAAAAGGTAAAAAAATGTGACTGAGTGGTCGAAAAAACGAGACGGGAACAACTGTTGAAGAAATACTGCTGAGAATTGATGGACGATACGCAGAAAATGAGTTTAGATAAGCTAATTGGATATCAATTATTCCTATCATAATTTAATTGTATAATTATTCAGCTTAAAGCTTGTCATCTAATTAATATTTGTTTATTTATATACTTTATTATTATTTTTTAATTTTTAATTTTTTTATTTAGTTTTTTTCTTTACTCTTTTTTAATTAAATTTTAATTTTAAATTTGATAAATTTGAGAAGTTAATCTTACAGGAAAACGAACAGTCAGGGGGGGGGCAACTGTGAAATCAAGAATCTGGTTAGAATTAATTTAAATTCAAAACTGAAATCAATTGTGAAATAAAAGTAACTTTATAGTAATAAGAATCAAGACTCAATTGAACGAAAAGGGATTGTGGGAGAAATTTAAGAGATTATATATATATATATATATATATATATATATATATATATATATATATATATATATATATATATATATATATATATGAAGTCTATATACATATATATATATATAAAGTGTATATTACTTAATTTTTATTTAGTATTTTTTTGAGGATTGCATCATTGTGGATAATACTTATTTCAGGTTCCAGCTAGACACGTACAAACAAGTCTCTATCTTACACATAGTTTCCAGTCTCTCCGGCCTCTTCGCCATATCCTACATATATAGACTGGAAGAACTAGCTCTTAGTACCTGCCATTCCCATTTATTCTTCTCGAGATACATTGACGACATTCTGATTCTCATTTCATCTCGAGAAGAAGCTACTTCTATATTTAACACCTTTAATAATACTGACCCCCACATTAAATTCACCATCGAACATCCCAACACCCCAGGCTCTCTCTCTCACTCCTAGACTTTAAACTTAGCATTAATGACGACGGATCCCTTCACGCCACCTTCTATAGAAAACCCTCCTGCAGGAACCTTTTCATCCACTACAAATCAGCCTACCCCTCAAAGCTAAAATTAGTTACGCGGACACCGAAATCACTCGCATACAGAACAAATGCTCATCCACTACCGACAAAACAACGCATACCAAAGCCTTCCATCAGACCCTCTTAATCAACGGTTTCCCCCTCACTACCATATCCAGCCTCAACAACACCAGAAGACGTAGACACCACACTCTCACCAACACCTGCTTCATTAAGCTCCCCTTCTTTAGCAGCCGCATCACTTCCGCTATCCGCAATGCCATACGTAGTGAGAACCTCGACATACAGCTCTCCCACACAGGCACTTCTCTCCGACAACATTTGGGCAGAAAAACCACTACACCCTGGAACCCTGCTCTCTAGTTAATTGCCTCATTAACAAAACTGGTCTCTGCTTCCGCACCTATACAGTGTACAGCCTACAATGCGCTAAGTGCCGGAAGTTCTATATCGGTAGCACCGTCAGGCATCTGCACCAACGCATCAAAGAACATCTAAACATCCACATTTCTTCCTTTGACAAACACATAATATCATTTGGCAACACACATCGCTCTATTAGTGTCCGCATCCTCAACTCGGTCCGCAATATCGGTCAACTTCGAATTTCAGAAGCCATTCTTATCTCTAAATATCATGCAATTTTAATAACGGATATGAACTTTCATTCATTCTCTGATGGTTACTCTCCTTGCGTCTGCCTCTACCATCTATTTGCCCAGAACCAATACGTCAATGCCTTTTATTTTGTGCTTAAATTACATAATTAATTTTACATATAATAAATTTAAATATTTTAGTTTTAAGAATATTTAGGAATAATTATACTCTATAACATTAATAAAAAAAATGATTAAAAATAAAAAATAAATATTAAATAAGAATTAAGTAATATACACTTTATATATATGTATATATACTTTATATATATATATATATATATATATATATATATATATATATATATATATATATATATATATAATCTCTAAATAAAATTTAAATAACTTAATTTTAGGAATAATTATATCCTATAACATTACTTATAAAATAAATATTAATTCAGAAATATACACTATATATATATATATATATATATATATATATATATATATATATATATATATATTTATAATCTCTCAATTTTCCCCAACCATCTCTTTTCATTCAATTGAGTCTTGATTCTTATTACTATAAAGTAACTTTTATTTCACAATTGATTTCAGTTTTGAACTTAAATTAATTCTAACCAGATTCTGGATTTCACAGTTGCCTCCCCTTGACTGTTCGTTTCCCTTTAACATTAACTTCTCAAATTTATCAAATTTAAAATTAAAGTATGGCTGTGACGCTTGCTTGCGGAGTCTAGGTTGATTCTGTTGCAGGTGTTCGAACCTTGCGATTGTCTGAGACTACCATTCCCTACACTGATGAAAGCGAAAGTTTGAAACGCTGGCGTATGTAGGTAACAATAATTTAATATTATTTACTTAAAATCAATATATATATATATATATATATATATATATATATATATATATATATATACATATATATATATACATATATATATGTATATACATATATATATATATATATATATATATATATATACATATATACATATAGAAAGAGAGAGAGAGAGAGAGAGAGAGAGAGAGAGAGTTTAATTCTCTTTCTTTCACCGTGGTTTTTAGGTTGGCTGCATGATTCTAGCGGTTCACACAGAAGTTTAAATGTTGACTTTTGTTTGAGGTTCGAATTGTGTCACCGGCAGAACAATATCCTTCACACTGATGGTTCTCGGAAATGGATAAAACACATGTGTATGTTGATAAGAAATTAAAAAAAAATATTCATCGTAACGGATAAAGGTGTTAAGTTACAATCACATCAAATGACAGTTTTTTTAAAGCTGAAAGCTCAGGTAATGCTATCTAAGAATAAATTAAAAAATACATAATACGCGTACACGGCCATTGCTGACGGAACGAGAATAAACTACTTAAATTAGATATTCGATATAGATTCCCGAGTTCGGCATAAAGATTCTCGAGTTCGACACGATGCAACTGAAGACGGTCGAAGGTAACATTGTCCAAAACATTGTGAAGAAAAAGATCCAAGATGAGAGTAGTAGTCCGAATAATCCGAATAATCCAAATTATCAATCCTTATCTCAAAATTCCGAAACTAAATAAAAAACAATGTTTAACTGGCGTCCAGCGAGCGTGACAACAGCAATGGAATTTTTTTTTTTAGTAATTGAATATAAAGACATTTTCGTCCAAAACACCCATTGAATTTAATGGGGTTTTGAAATAGTGCCGAGAGGCGGTTTAGTTTTGTAGGATGCTTTTAAAATAAATATAAAGCGAAGAAAGATAACAATAAAAATAAAGAATGAAAAAATGTGAGGTAAGAAAAAATAAAATTCCAACAAAGAAAAATGAAATCTCAGTTCAAAGCGTTCGAAGTTGAATGGGAAATAAATAAAAATGTTGACCGACTTGAAGAAGATGCGGATGACTGAATTTGATAGCGAATAGGGGATATCAGGGGAAATCTAAGGGAACACAAGGGAGATAATCGGTAAGGAACGAGGGTGGGTAATACGGATGAATATAAAAGGGATAAGTCGCTGTAGTGGAAGAATCCAACAGTAAGTAAGAGGGGGGGGTGAATCAATAAAAGATTTGAATCTCTCTCTCTCTCTCTCTCTCTACCTCAGATACGAGTTTCGTTGACTTTACGACACTTTACGGCATAGTATATATATATATATATATATATATATATATATATACTATATATATATATACTATGCCGTAAAGTGTTGTAAAGTCAACGAAACCCTTATCTGAGGTTAATATTAATATATATATATATATATATATATATATATTATTATTATTATTATTATTATTATTATTATTATTACTTTTAAGTAAATATTAATTATTATTACCTACAGACATCAATGTTTCATGCTTACGCAATCTTCAGTCTATGTATGTTAATTTACGTCGGTTGGAGGGCTCGAACCCGGTTTCCACGTCGCCACTGACTCGTAGTCGTTTATTCTTTGCAATAAAGTAGCATGGCAATTAGGAGAGATTTCACTCTATCAACGCCAAATCAGTGAACAGCGAGATCCGGCAACAACAACAAAGAGTGTGAATCTCGCATTGAAGCCGGCGTATCACTACTTAGTATGAAATTCTCTCAGAGTGCATGAATATTTGTAAAGGGGGCTATAATGATATTTTTTAAGTAAATATTAATTATCATTACGAGGGACGTTCAATAAGTAATGCCCCTCACCCATTCCCCATAGCAGTAGATTACTGAAACTTCGCACAGTTATTAGTCTTTCTCTACATAAGAACCACCCAGATTTATGCATTCTCCCATCGTTTGATGCAGCTCTGGACACCATTTTTGTAGAACACCGAAGGTTGTTCCCCCAACCACGTCGTTACTTCAGAAATAAAGGCTGCATCATCTGGGAAACACTTCCCTTTCAAAAAAAATTTCATGGCTGAGAAGAAATGAAAGTCAGAGGGTGCAAGGTCAGGAGAGTAAGAGGGAGTGGGGAGGATTTCATAGCCATACACCTGTGCTTCTGGTGGCATGCGAGTTGTGGGCCGGAGCTTTGTCCTGCAGGAAGAGGATAACTTTGCTGATCTTGCCCGCATCTTGATTTTGATAGCTTCTCTTAATTTCATCAAAAGTGAAGCGTAATAGGCTCTTGTAATTGTGGTACCTTTTGCCAGGAAATCTGTTATCACTACTCCGTCCTGGTCTGAGAAGACTGTGAGCATGACCTTGCCAGCGAAGGGCTGTACACTTGCCTTCTTTGGAGGTGGTGAGCCCAAGTGATTCCACTGCATTGACTGGATTTTGGTCGCATAGTGATGGACCAAAGTTTCATCCTGTCCAATCAGTCTTTTGAAAAACTTTGACTAATCTTCTTGGCACATTTCCAAATTCATCCTCGAGCACTCGACGCGTTCGTGCTTCTGGAAAGGTGTGCGCAACCTGGGAATCCATCTGGCAGACACCTTATGCATATGCAAATGGTCATAAATGATAGTTACCACAGACCCTGTACTAATCTTGACCCCTTAGGCTATTCGGCGAATAGTAATGCGTCGATCTTCAATGGCAAAAGAGGGACAACCAGGTCTTGGAGCTGTTTCCACAGATTTTCAGCCATGTTTGAATTCACGATGCCAGCATTTTACAAAATCATATGATGATGCATCATTAGCATAAGTTTCTCTCATTTCATCAAACGTCTCCTTTGGTGTGCGTTCTTTTCAGATACAAAAACCGGATCACTGCGCGACACTCAACTGACTTCATTTCACACCTGACTCAGTTCAAACACATGTAAATCAGAAACCACAATAAGTTCAGAGCTGTTCTTTGCAACACAACCCATACATATATAAATAATTACACATGCAAAATTTAATCAAGATCAGACAACTGGAAGGGAGCCAGGGGCATTACTTATTGAACGCCCATCGTACCTACAGATATCGATGTTTTATGCTTACGCAATCTTCAGTGTAGGGATGTTAATTTACTGAGGGCTCGAACCCGATTTCCTAGTCGCCACTGATTTATAGTCAAGTATCTTTCCTGATATATATATATATATATATATATATATATATATATATATATATATATATATATATATATATGTGAGAGAGAGAGGGGGAGATAGACTGACTAGAAATTAATTCGGCGAATAGATTAGTTTTGCACCATTCTATGTCACCTAACGAAGATTAAAATCTGGTACATTTATATTTTCAGATGAGAAGGTGAGCCCATATTAGGCCTCGTAGACACACTTTAAAATACACTAAAGAAATTGAAATTTTAGGAATATTTATTAATTGATGTGCAATATCTATTGTTAACATTTCACAAAAATCGTAAATTGTCACGAAAGGCTAACGTCCGTTGCATGAAACTTAATTAAACAAAATATAGCCCTTATTTGGACCCCTTACGCATAGCAGTTTTATACTAACGTTTTTAATCATCGGTTGATAAGTTTAAAAGTAAATCTTGTTACATACACATTTGTGTGGACTTTAAAAATTCATATATACAGGGTGGGCAAAAATAAGGGTCCTATTTTTAAAAATTCATAACTTTTTTATTTATTGATTTTTTTTTTTTTTTTAGAATAAGTAAAGGACCCCTTCCGAAGCAAGCATGAGCCGTATTAGCCCTAAGGAACGTACCCTCATTTAGAAAACATTATTTTTGCTTAAAAAACTCAAAACAGTGTAAAAAACAATACTTTAGTTTTTGTAAGTTTTAAGAAGTGTTTTTCGGCTAAAATTTGTTTTGTTTATTTCAAAAAATCTCGGAAGGGTCAGTCTACACACACATAAAGTTTGGTGAGTTTAACTTTTATTTTGTGGAAGTTATTCAAATTCAAGTTATTCAAATTTAAAGATAGGACCCTTATTTTGGCCCAGCCTATATATATATATATATATATATATATGAAAATGCAAATAAAGATTATATCTCTAAATTATATCCTTGAATATGCGAAGCTCGATTTACGAGATAAATCAATAATATAAGTAGATAAGTGATGAGAATAAAAATTGGATAAAATGTAATAGTTATGGTGATGATTTTCTTTTCATATTTCAGTCTTTTAAAATTGTTTGTATTTTTATGTCTTTTATATTTTTATGTCTTTTATATTTTTATATTTTCAAATGTTTTCATTACAGTAAATTTTACTGACTTATTCTGTCTGATTTCCTTGGCTGATGAGAGCATATTTTTGAAAATCCATTGATTAAGGAAACAAAAAGGTATTTTTTATATTTTCATTGTTTGAACAATTGATGATTTAATAAATATTGCATTTTATGAAATGTTTATTTTCATCATTTTATTTTATTTAGTTGTATTTTATTTATTTTTTATTCATCTTTTATCTATTTTTTAAATTAAAAAGAATTATTAAATTTTATTTCATCTAATTTTTATATTTCAGTATATATATATACCTATGTAAGTATATGTATGTGTCTGTGTTGATGGGTCTGGAGCTGTATGCATTTAGACATTTGTATATGTGTCTAAATGTATGGAATTCCATACACGTGTATGTGTGTACGTAAGATTCCGTTAGATGTATCGCTTACCTCCCTTTATAATCAAGTTATTTCTAAGTTTTGCTTATGTTGAATTACTTTGCTTTCATAATTATCCGTTATATTTTCAAATAAGCTTATTTAAAATTGGCTGCTGTTGAAACACTTATCCACAGCTGATTGGGAACTGATTTTTAAGTAATTTAAACAATATTTAACCCGGAGTTTAAAATTTCCTGGATTTAATAAATGGGACTTTCTTATTCGATAACTTTCACATTGAAATGACAGCAAAATTTTGAGCTATGGCTTTATTTATCTTCTAATTACATTTTCTGATAATAATTGTTTTTGTTTTTTAATCTACCCTTTTGACGTTTTTTAATCTATGTATAAATGACCACTTGTTTTTTTTGTTTTCTTCTCGTGATTTTTCTTTTAATATTTTCATTTTCTGTTTCATACACAAATATAATTGTTTATATACGAAAATATAAAAATAATTTATTTATCTTCTATATCAAAGCGCTTTTGATTTTCCTGCACACATATATATATATATATATATATATATATATATATATATATATATATATATATATATATATATATATATATATATATATGTCCACGTGTATGTATATATATTTTTTTCTTTTTTCTAATTATGATTTTTTCTAATTATTAATTTTGAATCTTTTCTATTTCTCTTAATTTTACTAAAATGATTTTTCTATTTTTATTTTTCCACTTCAAATTTTGATTTTTTTGTTCTACTCTGGTATAAATTCATTCCTCTACTTTTCATCGTTATTATTCAACTTTTTTTTATCTAATTATGGTACATTTTTTCTTATAATTATTATCATATTTTAGAGTTATATCTTTATTTCCCATACTTCTATACACTCTTTTATAGATTTTTTATCTTCTAATTATTTTAATTTTTATTAATTTGTACTCTACTCTATCTTGTTTTCTTTTTATAATATTTAAAAAAAATTTATTTATCTTTTATTTATTTTTAATTCATTCTTAAATATATTCTGATTTAGTTTTGTTTTGTTATACTTTTTTATATTTCATGATTATATTTTATTTAATGTTATTTTATTTTGATTCTCTATTATTATTGTGTCTCATTTTCATCCTTAATTTCCTAATTTTATTTTGTCATTTACCGTTTTATCATTTATTTTATTTTTTTATTTTCTAATAACTGTTTTTTTTCTTATTATAATTATAATTATTTTTCTTTATTATTAGATTTTCTTTTTTTTTCTTAATTTAATTTTATTAGTCTGTTATTTTTTCTTCCCGATTCATCCTATATTCCACTTGCTGACCTTTTTTGCTAGTGTTTGTTTATATATGTGTGATTCTTGATACATAGATAATATATTTATACTGAAGTGAGTTTGTAAAACTGGGTAGGCTAAAGAGTTTAAAGAAACCCAGAAAATAGTGAGCAATAAAATAAGGATAGGAAAAGGTGATGGAGACGCCATAAAGAGTAATAAAAGGGACAACCACTAGCAAAAAAGGTCAGCAAGTGGAATAGGTAATCCGATACTAATTCATAAGAAATAGAAAATAACTAAACCCCAAAAAGATTTATTTAGGAGAGAAAATTCTTCAAATCCATCCATTTCTCGAAAATTCTTGGTCTGATGAGGTTGACTTTCTGGGAAAAGTGCAACAGAAACATGTATGCACATATGTAACCAATAATGTTTGTATAAATAAAAATGTATACTTATAAACAGCTATACTTGTTATTGAGCACTTTTTATAAACACTGGAGTTTCTACGGATTTACATTTACAGAAACTAATACAGTACATGTACTATATATATATATATATATATATATATATATATATTGAGTAGAAAAGGAAAATAGTTTTATGTTATAGACACTTTCTTCATTTCTTCTATTGGCTTTAGTTTGACCCCTCCGCCTCTTATGAATAATCTAAGTTGCATGTAGACACTGGACCACCAGACCCCTCCACACGAACGCTAACGTAAGCCCCTAATATAATGCATATTTCATAAAGTCGATGATGGATGGTTGCATAAATTAGAACGTAGTAATTAACTTTGGCCAAGCTTTCATAAGAACGTATCATCTTTCTTTAGTAATTGTTCTTTGGGAAGAGAAGTTCAGAACTCGGGTTTAAACACAATAAAGCGATTGTCTTTGTGCGTCGTTTGCAGGGGTCGAGCCGTGCGCGACAATGAGGCCTTTTTGCGTTAGGATGAAAATAGTCAATATTGGAGGGGGTCATCGGCCTTGCCGGATTAACCACACCGAGCCACTGGGCAGCTCATTCATCACTCACTAAAATGGGCGACACCAGGGGGAGGTAACTAAAGATGAAAAAATGAATAAAAAATAAGATTGAGAAAAAACAAAAAGCAATACTGATCACGCTATCAAGTCAAGCGAAGTTATAAGCCTCAAATATTAAGGGACACATTGTTACATTTTGCAAGAAATGAAACGCTTCTGTAAGATAGAAAAACAGTATAAATAAAGATAAAACTACAATAATATCGTTATATTGGGTAATAGGGAACGTTCTGACTCTTATCAAGGAGGAGGTGGTTTCGCCATCTTTCTATCGTTGCGCAAAGTATTATAGTTAAAATACTTGAAACAAAACTTTTTAGTAATAAAGGTTTCATAGTTGTAAACACAAAACAAATACTTTCGCATTTATTTATAGAAGAAGTAAAAGTAATTCCTTGAACAGAACCGTTTTGCACCACTTTTATGTCCTCTTTAAAGATTAAAATAAAAACATAATTATTCTAAACCTTATGCCTAGAATCCTTATTCTAATTTCGATCAAAATCCACTATATGATTTAGGTTCTAGAAAATGTCTGAAATCAAAGTCGTAAGCTTAATTGGTCTTAAGAAGAAATTAAAATTCAGGAAATCCAGATTTATTAGTGTCTAATAACTATGAACTTTTTTTATTAAAATCTTAAATATTTGAATTTTTAAATGGTGGGTTGTACCTATATAATGCCCCCTAAATTTTTTAAAAATACCCCTAAGAAACTGACATTTTGGGAAATGCTTATTAAGTTATGTCTTATATCTATTGTAAAGATTTCTCAAAAATCATTTTACACCCTTTACATGAAACTAAATTTAACTAGATATAGTCAACATTTAACCTGGTAGCTGTTTTCGGAAACTCATAATGATCGGGTAAATAATTTAGGAGTTAATCCTGTACATACAAATATATAAATATATAAGCATACCCAATGTTATAAAGATAGGAATAAACATGTACTTTGATACACATTTATTTATCTTTTGACCGCAAAGAAAAGAAAAGAAGGAGTAAATCAAGTTGTCTAAGCTATGCTGAGTGTGTGTTGACGGTAGTTACTTGTATTTCATCTATGCCGACACCCCCCCCCCGTAAAACATTTACAACAAAAACTCGTCTAGCTACAACCACTGTCAACCACTTCCCTTTCTCGGTGCCTAAAACGAAACGAAACTCCCATGAGCAAAGTTTCTTTCCGAGAACAACCCGTCTGTGGCACTCTATACCATAATTGTCAATCATGACGGTGTTGTCTCACCGTCAAACTGGCACTTGAGCCTTGATAAATAATGACTCTTTAGAAAAAAAACCCCAAAAAACTTACAATTTATAAATGTATCGCAACTTGTTGAAAATCAAATGAGTCCCCCCAAAACCGGAAAGGTATACAATAGTGACGCATAAATAACTATCGTGTCAGAATAACTAAGAAGGACTACCAAACATCATTAGTACTTTTGAGCTCTACGGACTAACTAAATATTTGTTTATGAAATTGAAAAATATTTATAAACAGAACTATTTTGTATATTAAAATAAAAACAATTGTTGACTAAAAATAACTAAGTATAGTTAATTAATTAAAAAAATTGCACAGCAATACGTAAATTAGTAATCTTTACTATTTATATAACATATACATGAGTAGAATATTGCACATGTACACTTTCACGGAATTGTTAATAGTATCATTACACAAAGAATACATCATACACAACAATCCAACTAACGCATTAGTCATACGCATACAAACTTTACCCCCATTATATATAAAAATATATAATTGGCGCTTAAACATTTGTTTATTAATGGGCAATTATTTTTTTTTCTGCAATTACATTTTACTTTTATACATTTGTATTTAGATTTATCGACTCTTAAATAACATAACCAACATGTATTAATATATATATATATATATACATATAACTTTTACATTCTTGTTCTTATTTAATAATTTATTTGGCTTATTGAAATATAAATTAAAAATTTTCATCTAATCATAATTTACATTTTTCTAATATATATATACATATATATACACACACACACACATACACACACACACACATATATATATATATATATATATATATATATATATATATATATATATATATATATATATATATAGAGAGAGAGAGAGAGAGAGAGAGATCAATATATATATATATATATATGTATGTATATACCTGGTATAATTTTTTACTCATACAAACATTATAGCTACATATATGCATACATGTTTCAACTGCGACATTATTCATAGTCCACTAAGCGGATCACATTTTTTTGCTGCTATTGTGTCAATTTGAACTTTAAATAAGGTGTTTTAACCTCACCGTTTTTATTCATTTAGATAAAAAAAAAAGTACACACTATTACAAACCTTAACAACCACCGATATTCATGGCTGATAACACTCTTCCCGGGAGTCTAACCTTCAAACTTCTCGGTCTAACATTCACAGTTTACATAGAATTGGAATAAATAAATAAAATATACATAGTCCGCCCCAATTTCCTTACAAAAACACATTCAAATCTGGCATAAAAATAGTATAATCAACCTCTAAATCAATTACTCAACATCAAACCCCATCCCCAACTATCCCCTCAGAACACTTTACAAAATAAAATGTGCTGCATGCCCGATGTCAGTGGTTAAATGGCCCAAAATATAAAATCCTGCATTTACGAACACACACCAGACCTCAAACACAACAATCCCACTAACGCATTAGTCATATACAGAAAAAACTTTATCCCCAATTTTGACTTCACAAACTGCACCCTCCTCAAAACCGATAACTCTCTCTCTCTCTCTCACACGTCGCAAATGCATCAAAAGCGCTATAATACTTCTCTCATCACCATCTAAGGTAAACCTGAGACTCGGATCTTATTTTATAAGCAAACATCTAGAATAAACCGCACTGAAACAATGCAATATATCACGCTATTGCTTACATCACTGCGATCTCGATTAAAGTAACTTTTCATTTTTACTACATTTAATCCATATTTCCATTTCTTTTCTTTTTTCTTTTCTTTTTCTCCCCCCCCCCCATGCCCAATTTAAACGTCCTCCGCTGCACGCTTTTTATCATTCTTTTCTTTCAAATAGTTTAACACTTGCCAATAAAATCCCGTTGTGCATTCGTTTTTTTTCTTATGGAATGAATTTAAAATCTTCACTTTTTCTGAAGATGTTCGTTGATCCGAACAAAACCGGTAAAATCTCTCGTTTTACAGGAGTTTTTCCTGCATTTAAATTTGTTTTTTTTTTCGTTTGTCTTTTTCACAAATTCTCTCTTTCACGGAATTTCATTTTATGATATATCGTGCATTTTATCCTCCTATATATATATATATATATATATATATATATATATATATATATCGAACAACCGGTAATACCACGTTTATTGGTATTCGCCTTGCGTCGAGCATTCCACCTTCAACTTAAAGTGCATGTTCATGGAGAATAAAAATTCACATGCGGTCTTTAATCAGAATGTATATCTCGGGTTGGGGAGATGACATACAGCGCTTAGCAGTTCCAAATGCTTACTCATGTTGTACTGACCAGGTTTAACGTCGCTTACCTTCAGTGAGCAACGTGATTTGTTTGCCCGCCTTATTTGACATAAATAGGGTGTATTACTCTACGTTTTCTGTAACGGTGTGAATTGGCCTAACTAGTTTGACCACTCCAAATTGAGTTAAAGGTTACTCGTGTTCGGGGTTCGGATCATGCGCCGGTTTAGACAGTTATCTTTACATTGAAGATTACACACGGATGCAGCGTGTTTATAATAATTAAATATCATATATATATATATATATATATATATATATATATATATATATATATATATATATAATAAGGAATAGGTAAAATAAATACCTTTTGAAGCATTAAAGATGCGATATCAATTTTAAAATTAAAATAAATCGAAACCGATTTTTTCTTCTTTTTATAAACTTTCATATTATGAAAGTTTATAAAAAGAAGAAAAAAAATCGGTTTCGATTTATTTTTATTTTAAAATTGATATCGCATCTTTAATGCTTCAAAAGGTATTTATTTTACCTATTCCTTATCAAATTTCAAATAGATGCTTCTTAAAAAATATGAACCATATATAT
>OY744519.1:14391433-14401433 GCA_963556195.1 Sepiola atlantica | reverse complement strand
GCTCGTTTAATTTTAGACGTGATAGACCGAATAAATTTCTATTACCAATAACATTGTACAACAATAACATAAATTGATTAATAGAATTAAAGTTTGATTAGTTAACTGAATGGTATACAACTCTAACTTTTCAAATCTTACTAGATAACTGTATATGTTAGATTTACAATGTTCAGACTGTTACACCAATTGTGATTGGTCATTTGAAAGAGACCGAAAAGTAACACTGCCGAAACCTGGTATCCATATATATATATATATATATATATATATATATATATATATATATATAGAGAGAGAGAGAGAGAGAGAGATCTTCCTTCTCAAGATTTTTCTCAAGATCTTCCTTCTTGCATCCATTGTGGGCTGGTTTGCAAATCTCTCGCAGGACTCAAATCCCATTTACGATTGAGTAAATGTAAGCATGCTACATCCATCGTAGACTAAACAAAGGTTGAGTTGTCAAGACCTCATACGTCGAAATCGACGGGAGAGTCCATGATATATATATATATACATACATATATTTCATGTATCCACATCAAATTTAAAAGGGGATATAATTTTTTATGTATCAATTTTCAGTGTTTACTTCAATAGTGCTCGATACGTAAGTAAAGCTAGGTATATATATATATATATATATATATATATATATATATATATATATATATATATATATATATATATATATATCTTGTTTCTTTGTTGTGTCAATATAATGGGTGACCTTATTTTAACACGTGGTTCCTTGTATTTCTATATTAGGTTTTAGTTTTTAATTTTTTAGGTTTTAGTTTAGTTTTTTTTACTTATTTGTTTGTTTATTTATTTATGTATTGTTAGCCTAGGGTAAATTTTATTCTGTTTGCTATGTCACTTCTACAGTTTAATAGATTTTGGAGGTCTTTTATCCTGAACTTTAAACCCCCCAAAATCTATTAAACTGTAGAAGTGACATAGCAAACAGCTACCTGCACAGAATAAAATTTACCTAAGGCTAACAATACATAAATAAACAAGCCACGCATGCGTGGTCCCCCTCTGTATGTGACTCGATGTGGTGAGTGTAAAATGCAATAAATGTGGGCAATTTGGGGCATTTTTGACCCCCATTGTACCCCCTGGGGGCGCGCACCAGAATTTTTCTGAGGTCAAGGATGCTCATTTTATATCCAGAACAATTGCCTCTACATTTTGGCCAAGTTTCAGAAAAGTTGAATGGATGGATCAAACGTTATGGGAGAAAAGGCTCAGTTTAGGCCATTTTGGGGCTTTTGACCCCCTGGGGGCGCGAACCAGATTTTTCCAAGGTCAGCGATACTTATTTTCTATTAGGAACAATTGCCTCCACATTTTGGCCAAGTTTCAGAGAAATTGAATGGATGGATGAAAAGTTATGGAGCAAAACATGTCATTTCTTGCCATTTTGGGGCCTTTTGACCCCCTGGGGGACTAACCAGATTTTATTTCAAAAATGGGAGAATGCCACTTTCTAACCTGACAAAAGTTACAACTTCATGCAAAATTTCAGAGAAATTCAATGGATTGTTGTGGAGAAAAATCCGGACGGACGGACGGACGGACAGACAGACGGACGAACAGACGGACGGACGGAAATGCCTCAAAACATAGTTCTCCCGATTTTATAAATCGGGAGACCAAATATATATATATATATATATATATATATATATATATATATATATATATATATATATATATATATATATATATATATATGTATATGTATATGCATACGTGTGTATGTATATGTAAATCTGCATATATATATATATATATATATATATATATATATATATGTATTAATAATGGAGTTTATGTATCTGTCTGTCTGTCTGAAGTCGAAACTCCATCAGAGTACTATGACTATTTATTAAGTCCGCCAGCTTCATTATATACTACTAAAAAAACCGCTATAACACTCTGCGTACTTCCCAATTTAGATAATCAATTGCTTTTGAACTTCTAATGAATTAGTATTCGCAAATAAACACTCATGATTGTTCTCTTCATATTTCAACTTGTATTTACGCTATTTTGCTCGCTAATAATCTTACTTATAAATTATAATTTAGACAGATAGACAGATACATACATACATGAAATGCGTTACGTAGTTAATATAACTATAACGAATGGATTAACGCTGGCTTTTTAATCAGTGGTTCCCATCATTCCCTCCGTTAATTCAATATGGCGCAACTTATTAAACAGCCAGCGTTAATACGGCGCATTATTTAAAATGTAAACAACAACGCTGGCATTCACAGTGATCATTTTCCTCTTATTTATTTTTTTAAACCGTTCAAAGTTTGTTTATCTTATTATCTTATTAGCCATTGAATTCACGGAATCAAATTGCTTAATTAAAATAATAATTGATTTAAAAATTACTATTTAAACACACACACACACGCACACTTTATAACGAATTTAGTTTTCACTTTAGGACCCGCGCTAACTTTGGCCCCGTCGTTAGGGTTAAGGTCGGTATTTTGTTTTTAATTTTTTATTTTAATTTACGTACACCTTTTTTCCGCTTTGAAAGACATAAAATATTACTTATTATATTCTGACCTGGATTTATCGCAAAACGATTGTGTGCAAAGAAATGCGAGCAGACGACAGCTTTTACTGAGCAAGTAAATAACTGTTTTTAGAATCGTATATAAGGTAACAATTATTTCTTTCTTTTCCTTCTCCTATTAACTTTCTTTCGTTACTACTACACTATTATAAATACTACACTCAATTTTTATTTAAAATTAGTATTTTCTTTACATTTATTTTTAATGAAAAAACTGTTTACGGTTGCTACAAACCAAAATAATGCAAACTTAATTGATCTTTTTATTAATGACGTTACTTATCATATGCAATATATTATTTAAATTAATTGTAGTGATAAAAAGCTCTAACCAAATTACATACTAGCGTCATTTCTGACGCGGCAGCCTAGCAAAAATATGCGACCGGAGGAAGCGTATATTTGCTAGTATATATAATAAAATGAGTGATCTGAATAAAAAATGGAAAAAAGAACAATATTTATTGAATCATCAAGGCATGTATAAATAAACTTTTCTTCCGTTCTTTATTCGATGGATTTTCTAAAAATGTTAGCTTTTATCATCAACATTTTATCAGAACATAGGGAAAAATCAGTAAAATTGTATCACTGTTAGCACACATCTGAAAATAAAAATTAAATATACAAAAATACTAACGGAAATTGTTCACTATTCGAATTTCTGGTAGACTTTCTGCTATATTTGCTTAACATTCATAATAATTTGGATATACCTTCTTTGGACATGTTGCATTTTTCCATCGAAGTTAATTCTCTTTCTCAAAAAGTAATGGAAAGTAAGAGTGTGTGTTTGAAAAGGTTATCAAAATATAGAGTATGTCCAGTTGGTGAATGTCCGTTCACAAAGTTTCCGGTGATTTAAAGATCGAAAAGAGATTTCGTGGAGACTGCTTAGAAATGTTTAAATTGTAGTAAATCCATAGAATCATGTTCAGTTCAACCGTAGAGCCAAATCACTTATTTTGATAACCTTTTTATAAACACCCTCTCCTCTTACTTTCCATTACTTTATATTGTTTCTTAAATTTTTCAAATTTTAAATGTTGGCTTGTCCCCGGCCAACTTATCCACTTATGTAATTTCTTCTTATGATAAGATTTTAAACTTTGAAAAGCTTGGCTTAAGGAAAGAAAAATAACTATGTTTTTTATCGAGTACACCTTGTATTGAACAAGCGAATATGAAATAGATTTGTCATCCACGCATCTTTATCTCTCTTCCTTCATTTATCTTTATATATATATACAGAGTGGCGCAAAAGTCACGCATTAGATTAAATCAGTAACAACTTTCACATTTAATCAAATTTTCTCCTTATTTTTCAGAATATTACAGATATAAACATTAATAGTTTATCATGGAAAAATATAGCACTGAACAACGAACCACAATTATTGAACTTTACTTCGGAAACCATCGTTCAATAACCTTAACCCAAAGAGCCTATCGTCGGCATTATAATGTCAGACAATCTCCCAGTCAGACCACAATTGATCGTCTTGTGGCCCGATTTCGGCAGCAGGATTCAGTCAGTGATCTTCCACGATCTGGCAGACCACGTTCCGTACGAACAGCGGAAAATGTAGCACTCGTTGAGGATAGCATTGCTGAAAATCCAAACACCTTAACTCGAAGACGAACCACTCAGATTGGGATGTCCAGAAGGTCACTTCAAAGAATTTTGCGTGAATTGCATCTGTTTCCATACAAAATTCAATTGGTACAGGCATTACAACTCACAGATTTGCAATCACGCGTAGCTTATGCTGTTCACATTCAGCAAATTAGCCAGAGAACAAAATGAGTTCATCCATAATCTGATAATGAACGACGAACCCATTTTCATCTGAACGGGTTCGTAAATAAGCAAAACTGCAGAATATGGGCCATTGAAAATCCAAGAACCGTTCATCAGCGTGAATTACATCCACTAAAATGTACCGTATGGTGTGGTGGTACCTCGGAAAGAGTGATCGGTCCATATTTCTTTGAAGACGAAAATGGTGCCCATTTAAAGGATATTATTTTTAAAACCTACTGCAACAAAATTACCAAGTAAATGTATTATTTATCAGAAAAGCCTAGTAAATTACTTGAAATGTTGTAGTTTCTATCACCTAAACAAACCAATACGCTACGTTTGCACCACCCTGTATATATATATATATATATATATATATATAGATAGATAGATAGAGAGACAGAGAGAGAGAGAGAGAGAGAGACAGAGAGTGAGAGAGAGAGTAAGATAATATTTTAAAGATATAAATAATATCTTTAACAAGTAGATTATCAGGATAAAAATAAAGCTCAATATAGTGTATAGAGTAATAATATTAATTGAATGACATAAAATAAGAAATTAATCAGATTCTATTAAAGTTAAATAAATAAAGAGTGATATTGCGTCCTTAACTCATGAGTTTTCAAAGAAACTCTTCTCCTCAGAGGACCATTACCGCAATGATGCCACAGGCTGAATAAAATATAATTAATAGATTTAAAGGCATACCTATCCATAAGGATACTGCATATTTCTACTCCATCACATTTTTTTCTATATATACGTAAGACCAGGAAGTTATGGTTTGCACAACTCCTATCAGCTGATAAGAACCCTTAATTGGACATTATAATATTCAACACCGAGTGAGTCTTCTGAAGTTTTTTATATGATTTTGTTTTGTTTTTATCGTTTTATTAATTTGCATACACCCTGAATACACTTTTCACTGTGATCTACTGCATCGACAGCAAGTAAATTTCCCGCCTGGGTAACCTTTTTCGTTTTTGGACTACCATTCACTACTTGAATTATTTCTTGATCGACTTCTTTTACATCTTTCTTTAAATTGTTTTAAACTTTATGACTTTGATGAACCGTATAAGTTTAACAAAAAAGTGTGTTTTTGGCCTATATATTTGATGTTTTATATACTTTTATCTATTTTTTATGTTTTTATAGATTTTCAAAGTTTAATTGTATTATCCGCAGTAATGTCATTGCGGTAATGGTCCTCTGAGGATAAGATTTTCTTTTAAAACTCATGAGTTAAGGACGCAATATCACTCCTTGTTTTTGAACTTTAATAAAATCTGATTAATTTCTCATTTCATTATGTCATTCAATTAATTATATATATATATATATATATATATATATATATATATATACGAGAGGATAAGAGTTCGAATGATGTAGATAATATAACTTACATTTTTATTTCAAACTTCGATTTAATGGATCAATCAATATTTTAGATGTGCTTTAAAATGAAATTATAAAAAAACTCACCTATGGAAATTATATTGTGGCGCAAAAACTTCTTTCTGATCATCAATACGCATTTAGAAAAGCACGAGAACCAACGGTCATCTCTGAACGCATATATCATACACTAGAGAAGGCAGGTGAAGCTAGGGCCGTGGCGCTTGATATATCCAAGGCCTTTGACAAGGTTTTGCATGAAGGGCTTCTCCTAAAACTGAATTCATATGGTATTACTGGACAAATATTTAATATAATTAAAACCTTCCTAACAAAATAAAGATCTAGATTGTTTTTGATGGCCGTTCATCTAAGCAACATGACTTAAATGCTGGTGTACCCCAGGGATGCATCATTTCTCATCTACTGTTTCTGATCTTCATAAATGACCCACCTGATGTCATTGAGACTGAGATAGGAATATTTGCTGACGACACCACGCTCTACTCTCGTCATGTAGGAAAAACTGACGCGCACATATCTGAAGCAATGTCTGAATCCTTAGAAAATGACCATCAGTTTGTAGTGGATTGGGGTCATAAATGGATGGTAACTTTTAATGCCGCAAAGACAAAGCTACTTTCCTTGAATAAGTACAAGACACATCTTCAACCACCGATTGTCATGGCAAATAACACCCTACCTGAGAGTTCTTCATTCAAAATCCTCAGTCCAACTTTCACAGATAACATGAATTGGAATAAATACATTGAAGACATTGCCAGGGCTGCTGCTAAGAATGTGGGCTCCCTCTACCGTGCTAGTAAACTTCTCACACCTGAAATTATCCTATATCTCTACAAAGCCACCATCTGCCTATGCATGGAATATTGTTGCCACATCTGGGCTGGTGCATCATCCACTAGTCTGTCTCTCTTAGACAAGGTCCAAAAAAGAGTCGCAAACTTGATAGGTCCCTCATTATTCACTAAGCTCCAGTCCCTGTCCCATCGTTGTAATTTTTCTTCATTGTACCTGGATTGTGCTCTTATGAACTTGCTGCTCTTGTGCCCCCACGACGTAAACACACTAGACCAACCCGACAATCTGCCAAATCCCATCCTTTCACTGTAGCGGTCCCCAGATGCCGAAGAGATTTCTACTCCAAAAACTTCTTTCCTCGTTCTGCTGGACTCTGGAACTCCCTCCCTACTCCCTGTTTTCCTGACGGTACTGACATACAGAAATGTAATATTAATGTAAACAGATTTCTCGCTGCACAGCTCCCAATTTAGGTTGACCCCCACCCCCACCCCCCAAAAAAACAAAAAAATCTTTCACACTTTTTCTCAATAGCTTCATGCGTCTACAGTGGCGGTTTGCCTTGTTTGTGGTGAACTATGTTAAAAATAAATAAATAAATAAATAAAATAAAAAATAAGCACGTTTCTGTTGTAAAGATGATTTTACGGAAGCTGTGATGTAGCCTTGGTTTCTCTCTAAAAATACTGGTTTTATGTCTGCTGTTTGAATAGGGAATCTGCGGATAGAAATATGTCGGACCCGTGATCTTGTATCAGATGGGGCTGTTTCTTTTTAGTGAAAAGCGAGGGGTATGATGCTGAAAAGAACTCGAGTGACCTTAATGCTAAAGAAAAAAAAGAATTAGCAGCCTGCATAAAGTCGATCTTTGGGAGTGGTGGTAGCAATGTCGTGGTGTCAGAGCTATATCACAAACAGAGCTCTTGGTAAAATCTTAGAGTAGTCAACATGAGGATCCATCGATCTCTGGTTGCCGCCGTCTCTGCGTGTGTCCTTTTAAGAACTTCAAATCCATGATTCAGGCTATTACTTTGTGTGTTTTGTGCAAAACCTTTATCAACTTCGTATGCGATCGCTTGGCCCTTCCTGCTTTGGATGTTCAGATAAACACCTACATTCTTACTGGTATAAAAAATAGCTACGACCAGCGAGACGTACCTTATGGACACCAGACAATCCTGAGTAGCAATATATGTAGGCTCTGTGCATGTAAAATTCGCTCAAAAACAACAGTAAGAACAGCAATAGTAACACGCAAAGAGAATAAACGATATGTGAGTTTAATTTTTGTAGGATTTTTTCAACAATTAACAGAAGAATGCAACATTGAAAAGAACTCGAACGCTGTCCGGTGTATCACTTAGTGTCTCGATTCGAATGATAGATTGATATTAACGACCTTAGGAAAGGGAGACATTTAGAGAGGAAAATAGATCGATATGAAGTTAAAATGATTGATAAATGTAGAATTAAAACAAATGGCCATGTATAAACATACTGATCGATCAATTACAAACGGAAGGTCAACACGTAAATGGATAGGAACATATTAAAGTGTATATATATATATATATATATATATATATATATATATATATATATATATATATATGAACTTAAAGAAAATAAACTAAACACACATCATGGCTGTCCACATTATAAATTATTTCGAACTAAATCAGACGCGTAAACAGGCCACCTTTCGAATTTAGTTCCGAAATGTAGCTGTTTATGCGTCTGATGAGATCCATCTAGGTCGAAATAATTTATAATGCGGACAGCCATAATGCGTGTTAAGTTTATTTCCTTTAAAATTCATTCCTGCTCTGTTAATAAGTACATTGAGCTCTTTTACTCGGATTCCCATCGGAACTATTCAACTCTGTATCAATGAAACAGGCGGGTGGAAAAAAAGGAAAATTGTTAAAATTACCTTAAGGCCTTATCGTCTGATCCTCTAAGAAAAAAAACATCAGAATGGTGAATTAAAAACTAAAAGCAAAATGAGATATGAGCGGAAAAAATTGTTTCAGTTGGAGAAATCAAATCGTTAGTACAAATAGTTGTTCTGACAACTATTCCGATGGGTGGTTTTCTGTTTTACACAGTGCCAGGTCGGACTACCATCTCAATATTATTGAGGCGTTAGTTATTAAAAATTCTCGACCTAGCCTGTGAAGACAAAAGATTTTGAAGCATCAGTTGGAGATCTTTAATGATTCAAAGCCACCATAACGTTGAGAGATTTAACTTTTTTTTTCTTTTTTTTTTCCTCTCTCAATCGTTTTCTCCAACTGAAACAATTTTTTCCGCTCATATCTCATTCGACTTTTAGTTTTTAATTCACCATTCTGACGTTTCCTCTTAGAGGGTCAGACGATAAGGCCTTAAGGTAATTGTAACAATTTTCCTTTTTTTTCCACCCGCCTGTTTCATTGATTAAAATAATACTTCCTCTAAAATTGATCCTACGATTCTGTTGTACACGAAATTTACTTATATATATATATATATATATATATATATATATATATATATATATATATATATATATATATATATATATATATATATAGATAGATAGATAGATGGATGGATAGATACAAAAACGGCACAATAGCACTGTGTTTGTAGCCCAGAATACCTCCCAAACGAATACAACACTAAATAAACCTCTCTTATAACTTTAAACATTTCACCACAGACATTTAATTCCCACCGCAAGGATAAAGGCTATTTGTATTAGCCACCACACTAAAACAAAATCCTCCACCACCACAATTCATTCCACACTTAGAAATGCCACCTTCCATACTAATACCCACAACAAACATCTTTGTTCTACTCTATATCCAAACACGGTTTTAGTACCATGCAATCTACCTACTCACTCACTACAAAAAAATTACACTAACAAACTACAAAAAGGGTGAACGAACCCATTTAACACATATGTGTATGTTGCTGGTTTATCTTTAATCCCAACCCCACTAAAACACCTACTATTTATGTTACATTCTAAGAAATGAGAGTTCAAACGTAGAACATCAGAATAGGTATCATGGTAAAACAAATAGAAGTTTTTTTCTTATTTTTTAAGAAAAATAAGGAGAATGAAATGGGGAGATACCTCCAGTCTTTTTTCTACCAGAATACGTCCCTTTAAGTTTCCTTTTTTCTTAGTCTTAAAAAACAGATAATTAGTTGAGTCGTAAAACTGTAGTTTAATTATAAAAATAAACATTTAAGAAAAATCTATTTACTATTTTAAGTTTAGTTTTATAAGAGTTAATACTATTTGTTATAGATCAGGGTTGGTATTTTTCACACTGTCGTTACGAAAAAAAATTATGTAT
>OY744519.1:14383933-14388933 GCA_963556195.1 Sepiola atlantica | reverse complement strand
TTAATCGCATTTTAGTATTCGTTGCACTTAAATTTCCCCCCCTTGCTCTTCATTTCCGTAGATATATTTGATTGATTATACCATCGATTTCTCCTGACGAGATGATAGTCGAAAAAGCTCTAGAGAGTTTTCCGCAAATCATTTTAAAAAGCACATATAAATTTTGTACCTCCAAACATTTGTATATATATACAGGGCTTCACGACCTCCACTACTATTGGGGCTGCTCCCACTTCTGCTCCAACGCTCAAAATTGGAGCTGGCTCCTCTCACGCTCCCCATTTTAAAAAAGGAGCCACTCCAGCGTAAACTCCTATAAAAAAGGAGCGGCTCTTTTTCAGCGCTCCATAATGAAAATGTACCTCCTTTCATAAACGTTCTATTCTGCCAATGAGTGGTCGAAGGATAGGGATGGGCGTCAAAGGATCTCGTCAATATGGGTTGAGATGTCACTTTAACTTTAAGACCGTAAGATAATATTTGACAAAATCTCGCTAATATTTTGAGATGTGCTAAGGGTTATAGGAGAACATGTCGGATGAAGCGTAGGATTATACGTATATTTACGTTTCCTGAGGTATAAAATAGAAATAGAAAAATCCCTGACGTATTTTAAAACAATTTTAATTTTCATTACATTAACAACCTACTTTTTCAGGGGAGCTAAATTTAACCCGATATTTTTTCTATTTTTTTTTTTTGGAAGAGAATTTTGATTTGTAAATAAAGTTTTACTTTTAAACATTATTAGTGATTATTTTCTTTTTAAAGAAAACCTTTCTCTGGGAGAGGAGAGACAGCCAGGGTAACATTACTCGTCGAGCTGTTGTTTAATGTTTGTTTGTTTTACGAACGTAACTATATTGTAAAATGTATACACCACAGAGAAACGCGCAAGTACTTTCAAAGAAATTAATTTATCCATTTTTTTAGTACAATTTGGGGCGAAAAAACCCCAATGAAGTTTATTTTTTAAAGATTGAATAAAAAAATATTTTTCATGAGTTCGCTAAAAAAAAAATCAATAAATTGTCAATAAACAATTCAGAGATCCATTTAATGTCTTAAAATTTCATACAAAATATCTAGCCTCCCCCAAAAAATTAATTCAAGCAAGTTTGCCTAGGTCAGGTAAACACATTTATTAGAATTAAAAATTCGAATAACAAAGGTGAAAACGTCTATATTTTAAATCTCTAACAAAAACAAACTGTTCACAATTTTCATATTCGATAACAGATGTGTGTACTTGTTCGTCTTTTACCATAGTCCGTTTTTCACAACTTTTTACTCACCATTTTTTTGTTCTGTTTTCGGTGTACACTTACCTATCAGGCTGCTAGAGAATTCCGGGTTTTTTGGAAAAAAAAATCAAATATTTTACATTTTCCGAGGCGGGATCTGTTTCCAATTCAACGTAGACTGATCCCCCTCTTTTTGACCATCTCAAATGTTTAAAATTCTTCTTCTGCTTACAATTACCTATCATGTCGCGAGAGAATTCCGGGTTTTGGGGAATATTTTTCAAATATTTGAGATTTTAGGAGGGGGATCAGTCTTGTTCGTCTTTTACCATAGTCGGTTTTTCACAAGTTTTTACTGACCATTTTGTTGTTCTTTTTTCGTTGTACACTTACCTATGATAGGTAATTGTAAGCAGAAGAAGAATTTTAAAAATTTGAGATGGTCAAAAAGAGGGAGATCAGTCTACGTTGAATTTACATTGGAAACTGATCCCCCCTCCTAAAATGTAAAATATTTGAAAAATAAATTCCAAACCCCCAGAATTCTGTAGCAGCCTGATAGGTAAGTGTACACCGAAAAAAGAACAAAAAAATGGTTAGTAAAAAGTTGTGAAAAACGGACTATGGTAAAAGACGAACAAGTACCGGGAGCTGTTCTTTAATAAAAGTTAAAAAGAAAAATGAAAAAAGATATTTTAGCATTATTGATTTACGTTTTAAAAAAACAAACATTGTCCGCTCATGTTTTTTTCGCCGTTTATTGGGCATACCTATGTTCAGTGCGGCTCTTATAACAAAATACACATGCGTTTTTTTCTATCCTTTTTATTCTTGGACCAAAAATATAACCAATTTTAAAGCAAAAATTAAGAAGTTAAAACTAAAACATACCAGTCAATAAAAAAAAATGTGGGAAAAATGATGGTGGGTCGGGTAAGATTTGACATAAAAGTTTAATTTTATATACATTAAAAAATAAATTCGAATGTTATGTCAGGACAAAAAGTACAATTTCACACCGAGAATCGATTTTATCCAATATTTGGGCGAATTCTTGGCCTTTTGGCTAATATCAAAGCGTAGTATCTGTTCCGATGGATACTGCACCCTATAGACGGGTACCGTCTTGGGCTTCGAGGCTTGATTCCGCCGGTCTGTGGGTTTGTCCTGTGCAGTTCTAGGAGGTCCACGCTCCCAGGCTTTGCCTTCTCACCCTTTGAGAAGGGGGTAGTTTATTGCTAATCGCCTGAGGCGCCCCTACCGGGGAATGCCGACGGGACTGCCCAGGCATTTTTTGAGGGTCATAAGTGCTCTTCCTCTAGGGTGCTGACTTATCAAATCCCACTTTTCGACCTTGTGTCACATCTTACCGCTGTGGGTGGGGGGTGGGGGTAGATAAATACCACCATCAAGCGAAATAAGCGAGAAACTCCAACTACAATTGAACCTAGTTTTTGCTTATTTATAACTAAAACTTAATTTATTTACTACTTTTTTTTTAATTAAAATAATAATTTAAAAAGAAGATACAAGAACAATCAACTTAGAAAAATCTATTTAGTTTGCTCGAAAGCAATAGAGTAAATACATATTTAAAAAATATTTATTTTAAAATATTGAAAAAGGGGGGGGGTCAATATTTTTAAATAAATAAGTATTTACTCTATTGTTTTGGAGCAAACAAACATTAAAAATATAGGGGAGTGGGCATAGCCCCAAATCACCCCTCCAGAACGGTCCTAAAATCTATTTTCAATCGATATTTATTTAATAGTTACCGAATTTTCCTACCTTGTAAAATTTACCGAATTTTCCAAAATTCATAGTTTACATTTAATTTTTAAATCGTTTCGGCGGACTTTAACCGAGCGCTCTTTTGATATGCTTTTTTTAAATTTATTTTTTATAAATGATAAATACATTTATTAAAATTAAATATTTAAAATTATTCCGGAGGACTTTAAAGAAGAAGAATATTTTAAAATGTTAAGTTAATCTTGTAATGAATGTAGAATATACTGTTCACATAACTAGTAAAATGAATGTTATTTTTTTTATTTACTTGAAGGAGGACTTTAAAGAATACTATTTGGAAAGTTGGGAATATTTTACTATAATCAACAGAACGAAAAAAAGATTAAAAACACAAATGCATTATACAATCAATGTCAACAATCATGCGAAAATGTAATGTTCTATCAGTTTATATCAGTATATTGTTTAGTTTTCGATTTTTTTTTATCGATTTTCAAGTCCTGGCCATGGACAAGCCTCCATTTTGAATTTCTTTTCGAGCAGTCAACACCGACTGTTTTGAACAAGAAAACCACGCTTTAAAATAAGTTAAAACACAAATAAACTTATCCAGACAGGTAGACGAGTAACTTAACTTTCCTTTGCTAACATTTATTTGTTGCACATTTGTTTTTTAGTCCTTTTTTCGTTCTGTTGATTATATTAAAAGATTCCCGAAAAGTTTATATTTAAAAGAAGATAAGATTTATAATATAAAACATTTATCTTAATGCACTCTCATCATTAAAAATTGGTTACACGTTATTCCCTACGCTATTTGGTCCGGAAGTGGTTGATCATTTTATGTTAAATTTATATAGGAAAGTCATCCTCCACACTAAAGTCTAAATATTGTTTTTTTTAATGTTTTTTGCGGATATTTTCCCAGGCTGTTTACATGTAATCGCCTAAAAAAAGTAGAATCTCATTTTTATTTTTCGCTAAAATTAAAATACGATGGATTAAACTAAATGATCCAGCAATACCAAGTTTTCTTATTAAAAACAATGTTAGAACAAATAAAAGAAATACATGTTTTAGAAAGTCTCGGTTTTATCGTAAAGAAGAACACATCACAAAATAATGAATTTATAAAAAATCAGTTGAAAATATTTCACGGCGTCGAAAGTATCAACTTTACCAATATACGGATAGGCATTTAAAAGATGTTAATAGATGTATTATACAATTTTAGTTAACTTACAGTTATGGGGCGAAAAAATATTTTCGTCGGTGTAGCAGGAGAGGAGACACTTGCGAAGATACTACACTTTGAACAGCAGACAAAAACACGGTTCTATTTTCAAGAGTTATGGCGATATGTGGTATTATTTCGTTGGGGTGGGGAATAATATATAATGGGTAGGAGTCAAATGGCTTAAAAACAGATGTATTTAATTAATTGTTATAAAAACAAAAATGTATTTAGTTATTATTACCATTAAAGATTTATTTGTAATACCTTTATTTGAAGTAGAAGAAGAAGCAGAAGAAGAGCAGTAAGATTTAGTACGAAAATAAATTGTCTGTAAATTAAAAGAAAAATTGGCTTATTAATTCAATCATTAATAAACATCCTAAATACAAAAAACGTTAAAATATTTAAGAAAATAACTTCAAAGACATCTATAGACTATTTGTCGCCAAATTGTCTCCTGCCTTAAGAATACTGCCCTATAAAAAATGTAACATGTCCACGTGAAAATTTACAGAGAACCTAAAATGTTCTCTTTTCATGTGTAACTCTCTCGTTCTTTCTCCTTCTCTCTCCCTGCCTATCTCCCTTCCTCTCTCCCCCCTCTCTCTCTCCCTATCCCATATACATTTACAATATACATAAAAAAATAACTCAAATATTTTAGCTGAGACTATCTTTTTTTTTCCTTTTTATTGCTGAATGAAAAAACTAATGTTTAAAAAAAAAAACAAATAATTTTGTAGCGAGGAGCGCGGAGTGATAAA
>OY744519.1:14328933-14381433 GCA_963556195.1 Sepiola atlantica | reverse complement strand
GTTTGCTTTTGCCAATTAACTACTGACCTATCAATCATCGGCCATTCGTCCATCTTGCTCGAGCCATCTAGGCACATCGTATTGACCGACGGCCAGCGTCTGGCACAGATTTATTGCCTCGTACGGCCGCCCTCTACCAACCGACTCGGACATCGTTGAGTTTGTGGCGGCCATATTGTCTAGTATGGAAACGAGGGAAAAATCAGAGACGTGGCGGGAAAGAGACGAACGGTGAGTTTCTAACAAGTTTTGGAGAATTTAATAACTAAATACACGGATCGATCGATCGATCTCAGCATTGAGTAAAGAGATTTGGACGAGGAATTCACGGCGAAAGCAGCAGAAATTACGCAGGGGAGCTAGCTGCTTGCTGAAGCTAAACAAAGAGGAGGTGCTTAAAATGGCGGCGTAAATATTGTCGATTAATTCGTGGCGTCAAAATACGAAATAAATTTTGTTCTAGTGTTCACATTTCTAACATGAGATTCCACCATTATTAGGTATCGAGAATATATATATATATATATATAGTCATCCACATACAGACTGTTTTGCTGTTTCACAGCTCATCAGTGCGGCTAGACCAGTTAGTGTCTAAAGCCGGGATCGAAACGCAACCGTCAGGCTGACAGTCGACGATGCTAACCTACGCCATCATGCGACACTGACTGAATGTAAGAGATATCTCAATCTAAGGAAATGTAAACATTGCAATTGCCTGAGCTCGAAATTAGTTTTACCTAATGAGCATTGCCTTAAAGCTAATGGCCGTGTACGATACCCTTACAAATATAAGCTCTACCCGGAGGGAGCTTTTTTATAGTCATCCACATACAGACATTTTCGCTGTGTCACAGCTAATCAGTGCGGCTAAACCAGTTAGTGTCTCAAGCCGGGATCGAAACGCAATATATATATATATATATATATATATATATATATATATATATATATATGTATATATGTATATATGTATATATATATATATATATGTATATATATGTATGTATATATATGTATATATATGTATGTATATATATGTATATATATGTATGTATATATATGTATATCTATGTATGTATATATGTGTGTATATATATATGTGTATATATATGTGTATATATGTGTATATGTATGTATATATATGTACATATATGTATATATATATGTATGCATATATATGTATATATATGTATATATATGTATATATATATATAATGTCTGTGTGTATATATGTATATATATGTGTATATATATATGTATATATGTGTATATATATGTGTATATGTATGTATATATATATGTACATATATGTATATATATGTATGTATATATATATATATGTATATTTATGTATATATACATGTATATATATATATATATGTCTGTGTGTATATGTATATATATATATATATATACACTCCTGATCAGAAAGGTAGAACTGATTATTAAATTTGGTTGTTGAACGTTTTCATACACTTTTCGTAGGCAGCAAGTTTTTAAAAAAGAATAGGATGAAACACCAGCAGCAGAAGATAGCAGCGAGGTGACGGAACGTTATACATTCAGCAAATGGAGGAAATATAGAACACCTAAGATCCCAAGCAATTTGGTACCTATGTAACTGTTACCGAAAGTTGTTTTGAGAATATTTGCATAAATAAATTTTCTTATACCTATTAAACAGCTCTGTTTATTATTGAGCACTCTTATATAAACACAGTAAAGATTCTCTGGATACTTACCCTGTTGATGTCAATTTTACCTGGAATATATATATATATATATATATATATATATATAGAGAGAGAGAGAGAGAGAGAGGGAGGGAGAGAGTTGAATATATATATATATATAGAGAGAGGGAGTTGAATTCACTTCAACACAAAACCCTCCGTGACCTTTTGGCTAAGATCAGAGTGTAGTATCTGTTCCGATGGATGCTACACTCTGTAGATCGGTATTGTCTTGGCCTTAGGGCCTTGATTCCGCCGGTCTGAGGTACTGTCCTGTGCAGTTCTAGGAGGTCCACCCTCCCAGGCTTTGCCTCCCCTCTTTGGGGAGGAGTAAGTTTATTGCTTACTGCCTGAGGCGTCCCTACCGGGGAATGCCGACGGGGCTGCCCAGGCAATTTTTAATGGCCAGAGTGCTCACCTTCTCGAGCGCTGGCTTTTCAAGTCCTACTTTCCCGACCCGACCTTGGGTCACATCTTACCTTGTGGAAGTAAGATAAAACTGGCCTTGTGCCTAACCTCCTGGGGAGGTAAATAAAAAAAATAATATATATATATATATATATATATAGAGAGAGAGAGAGAGAGAGAGAGAGGGAGAAATTAAGTTACAAGTTTTCACATTTAGTATCATGAATGAATACTTTGCGCAATGTAAGTCGAGGCTAAAACCATTTTTATGGACATCGTTCCAGACAAGGCATGAAGCTAATGGATGGAAGGAATCAACAAGAACGAAAGATTATTATCGGAAAAACAGGAGATTCCTATTGGCCTTGGTCTTGAGAAGACCAATACTAGAGGAAACACAGTCAGCATGAAGAGGGTTCTACAAGCCTGCAGTTCTTGGAAAGAAGTTACTGGAAAAGAAAGCTGCATTACAATGACGTATCAAAACAGAGAATTGATTGAATTCCCTAGACTAACGAGTCAAACAGCTGGAACAAAAGAAGCAGTGAATAGTCACACAATTTTGAAGAACACATGCCATGATAGGATTTATAGGAAATACTGCGACTAGCAACATCAGGTCTGTGAGAGAGAGAAGGTGCAGAGAAGAAGAATCGGTAAGGTCAATAAATTATAGATACGTTTCTGCACCTTATCAAGAACTCTGAAATGGAACAGATTTACCACACCAAATATGACAACAGTACTTCATACATGGTCTGATAGTAGATTCGAATAGTTTCAGCTGTGAGAAAAGGTTTGGAGCGATAGAGAGAACCGATTTACGAGAATCAGAAAGAGCAATGGATCTAATGTATGAACTCCTAAAAAGATTTTATGAGAAAAAGACAAAGATGTTTCAAAGTCGATTTCTTCTCAAAAGCAGAGCCATCCATGAGAATCTCAGGAAGAAAAGGGGCACGCCTACGATTGAAAGACACGAGCTGAATCTTAACAAGATTAAAGGAAACAAGCCATTTGGCACTCGAACCCAGGTCAACTTCTAGATGAACTGTATATTTCAACTGATCCTAGGGAGATGGGCGAGAATCAACACTAGGATAGTAGATGTTAATCTTCTGAATTATATTTGCAGGAAAATCATTGATGCAGAGAAGAAACAGCGTTAACATATACACAGTAATCTTTTCTTTGATTGGGTTTTACCGTTAAAAGCGACTCTATATTCTATGTTGACAACATTTGTAGTAAAGGCGCAAAATAAAACTAAGACGGCCTCAATGATGCTGATAAAATCATCGCCCCATTTGATAGGCTTGTCTAAACCCCTGTCAAGGGATTCGGATTTAGATAGTACAGGTTCTGACCTTCATTTCTGTTGTATGGTTTCAAGACCAAAGCTAAATACTCTTTTTAGTCGGCTTGTTAGCCCTTCTGGTATGGTCGACCGTGAATGTTTAGTTGGGTCATCCCAGACCTGCGAAAATATCTGCTTGTACAACATCCCGGATGTTTGTCACTGTGCGTGTGAGCAGAACAGAAATTTATCGGACCGGTCGTCTTCGCATTTGATTTTAAAACTCATAAATATGTCCAGTCTCGAACCCAAACCCACGTCGGCTCCGGGCGGACGAGGGTTGGCTGTTCATCTTAAGTCCTTACACAGCTACGCATGCGCAGAAACACACACACGTCCAATATCTTCAACTTCGTTCTTTACACTCTCCCTGGCAAGACAGACTTTCTCTCTTCTCTTACGTTTGTTCTTTCTTTCTTTCTTGGAATATTCCGACATTCTCGACGACCTCTGGACCGCTGTTTCCTCGTGTCTCTCTTCGCCCATTAACATGATGGATAGATAAACAAACATTACAGCAACCGCCACTTAATGATTTCCCGACTCCAATCAACGAATCAACCCCCCTTGAACTACCCCTCCCTCATGCGTATCTCTAATTCACAAGCCCTTTGCATTCTCACCATATAACCGTCGTTCGTCAGGCGACCCCCCCTCATTCTTATGATGGATTACTTCATGAGTATTATAAATACATTCGTTTTAACAGCCTGCGTCTTCCTGCCCGTGTAAGGCAGGCTATAGGCGTCAGGGGTAATTCTTTTTAATTCTATATATAAAACAGCTCATTGATCTGTTATTGCGATCACTTTGGGGCATTTGAGACGAGGAGTGGTGTGAGTGATCTGAGTATGTGAGTGAGTGAGTGAGTGAGTGAGTGAGTGAGTGAGTGAGTGAGTGAGTGAGTGGTATAAGTGAGGGAATGTAGGAGGGAGGAATTTGAGGGAAGTAGTGGTGTGAGTTAGTTGTGTGAGTGTGTGTGTGATAGAGAGAGAGAGAGGTGGGGGGAGAGAGAGAGAGAGAAGGGGGTGAAAGCCAGAGTGATAATAAGAGATAGATAGATAGATAAATAGATAGATAGAGAGAGATAGAAAGAGAGAGAGAGTGAGAGAGAGAAAGAGAGAGATAGAGTAAAAGGCAGCCTCTAACTTGCAGCATGGTTAGAGATCATCAGTTAAACGTGGAGGGGGTCCAGCTCTTCTGACGGGGCACTCTGGAAAGGTACAAAGATAGCCAGAAAAGGGCCCGTTGGAAGTCGCCGATAGAGGCGCCCCAGGATTTCGGAGGAGGTAATCCATGAGAGGATGCCTTCCTCGAACCGAACCGAACAATACCTAATGCAGACAAAAGGGTTACGCCCCTTAGTGAACCTGACCCTAGAATCCGAATGCGCAACCGTTTTACCCCAACTGGTATTAATAAACACCAAAGCACCACTTTTACATGTTAATCCTTTAGAAATCTCAAACTGCAAATAAATACAGACGTCATATAATTTCGCAATTAATAAACACATGAATACACGAATCTTTATTCATACACAGTAAGGTATGTGAGTAGTGTTATAAAGAAGCCACCGCGTTTCCGTAACTTCGCGTCGTCTACGTTCGAGCAGGTTTCAGAAGCGCCCCAGAGTTGACGAAACTATTAACCAATCAGATTGCAGCAGACATTAGACAATCTGGTTCCAAGAAAGCATACGATAACTTTTAGAAAAAGCGAGTTAAAAAGAGAAATTTCTACGATCTGTATAAGCGCGTTGAATTTCCCGAAGGACTCATTGAGTTCTATCAGAAACGGTCACTTCTAGCGAAAGACTAACCCTAACCATAACCATAAACTCTAACCCTAACCCTAAACCCTAACCCTAACCCTTGCTCAGAAAATGTTAAAAACAAAAAAAAACAATTGAAAAAACAAACAAGAAATTGGTTACAAACAAAAAAAAACACCTTTTATTTAAAAATATTTGATTTACAATGGTTCTGTTGACAAAAAACACATCTAATTAATAACACTTGTTTAGCTATGGTTTGTTCTTTATTTTTATATATGTAGTTTACTTTAATTATTTTTCTGAATTTAATGCCTGCTAGTCTTCAATTTATCGGTTGGCAGTTTTCTCCTCGTCAATTCTCGGTGTGTTCTCTATAAGAATACCATGTTGTTGTCAAATGTGTTGTGAAATATCAATTCATTTAACTGATCCTCTTAAGGAAGAGAATCATATATATATATATATAAATATATATATATATATATATATATATATATATATATATATATATATATATATATATATATATATATTGTGTGTATTTAGGCAGCATTTTTTCATTAATGTATGTGTTGTTGTAAACGACAGAACTCTTCTGTTTAGTGATTCCTTTTTTTATTTTTTCCATTCGTCGAATGATCTTTTTGACGTTGAAATAGAATGAATTAATGTAGGATCCGTGTGTTTGACTAACGTTTTCGATTCTCTCCGGAATCATCTTCAGGTCTTTAATGGCAAAAATCAATAAAAAAGCGAGTGAAAGAATGGAATTTCTTAAAAAATAATAATTAAACGAAGAACTGTTTCAATCGTCACATTTCAAAATATAGACGTCCGTCTTTTACGTAAACGGTTTGCCGGCGTATTTTTAAAGAAATTCCATATGATACCAGATGTATCCTTCAATAAACAGTTGAGACAAACATTCTAAGACAGTGATAACATTCATATCACACTCAGCTTTCTCCCGACCCATTTATTGCTACAATTCTCAACTCACTCAACCATACACTGTCATATGTATCAGCACACTAAAGTTGGCACACACACACACACTGCTTTAATCCTCTACAATGTCGTCTGCTGAGTTACGCTGATTGTAAACAAATATATAAACCTATTAATTTTAACGCTAATCACATTTCTCACTGAACTTTTCTACAATGAAAACTATATGCATTAAATTATCTTAATAACTTTTAATGAAATGTAAATTTTATAACTATTAAATTATTATTCTAAACCTATTAATTTTAACGCTAATCACATTTCTCACTGAACTTTTCTACAATGAAAACTATATGCATTAAATTATCTTAATAACTTTTAATGAAATGTAAATTTTATAACTATTAAATTATTATTCTAAACCTATTAATTTTAACGCTAATCACATTTCTCACTGAACTTTTCTACAATGAAAACTATATGCATTAAATTATCTTAATAACTTTTAATGAAATGTAAATTTTATAACTATTAAATTATTATTCTAAACCTATTAATTTTAACGCTAATCACATTTCTCACTGAACTTTTCTACAATGAAAACTATATGCATTAAATTATCTTAATAACTTTTAATGAAATGTAAATTTTATAACTATTAAATTATTATTCTAAACCTATTAATTTTAACGCTAATCACATTTCTCACTGAACTTTTCTACAATGAAAACTATATGCATTAAATTATCTTAATAACTTTTAATGAAATGTAAATTTTATAACTATTAAATTATTATTCTAAACCTATTAATTTTAACGCTAATCACATTTCTCACTGAACTTTTCTACAATGAAAACTATATGCATTAAATTATCTTAATAACTTTTAATGAAATGTAAATTTTATAACTATTAAATTATTATTCTAAACCTATTAATTTTAACGCTAATCACATTTCTCACTGAACTTTTCTACAATGAAAACTATATGCATTACATTTTCTTAATAACGTTGGGTATCTTTAAGAATGATCAGTACAGTCGCGGACGGGGTCCAAAAAACTAACGAGAACGGGGTTTTAAAAATAAATATGCAACAAGTGAGTTTAACCTATGTTGAGAAGAGATATTTGTCTACTTACCTATGATATTTGTTTGGTTTTTTACTTACTATAAATGGGTTTTCATTAGATGTAAAAAATATTTTCTTGTTCATTTTCTACTCGTACTCTTTTTAGACAAGATGGCGTCTTGTGCTCACTTCCTTACGAGCAAGCGCCATTTTGTTTTTGCAATGTTCGTGTGACAAAACTATTGATTTCTAATAAATAGGAGTTGGAACGGTTTAAAAATACAAACAAATATCACAGGTCAGTTTTAAATTAACTTTTATCGACTACAGTTACTTTTATTTGTTGTATATTTGTTTTGTGAGCATTTTCAGCGTACTGATTATTCTATAAAATACCCATAACTTTTAATAAAATGTAAATTTTATAACTATTAAATTATTATTTTAAACCTATTAATTTTAACGCTAATCACATTTCTCACTGAACTTTTCTACAATGAAAACTATATGCATTAAATTTTCTTAATAACTTCAGCGTACTGATTATTCTATAAAATACCCATAACTTTTAATAAAATGTAAATTTTATAACTAAGTAGAGAAGTTTTGATTACCAATTATCTGATCACGCTATAATTAACGGACCTTAAATAATCGACTCGAACTCTCTAAGTAGCTCAGCGTATAATCCCTGTTTCTCTGCGAACAACCATTTTATTTTTACATATCCCTGTAAACTTCCACATTTTGATATATATCAAATATATATTTTGAAAACTTCTGCATTTCGACTAATTATTTTGTTTGTGTTTATCATATGACCTTTTTCTGAATCTCGCACATTTGAGTATTGCCGAAAACTGCTTTCTTTTAAATGGTTCTCTAAAACAGGTACTCCCCCAAAAATCGACCTAAAAGACGAGAACCCTAAACAGTGGCCTCCAAATATATATATATATATATATATATATATATATATATATATATATATATATATATATATATAATTTCCTACTTTTATGATAATTAGATATACCGAATCGTGAGTACTACAATAACACTTTGATATTTTAGTTATTTTTAGATTCGTTTATACTTCTTTGTAACGATAATTGCATTTTGGGATATATATTTAATACAGAGTTGTGAATATATATATATATATATATATATATATATATATATATATATATATATATATATATATATATATATATATATATATCCCAACATTGTCGTATCCTATTGTAAGATAGTGAGGAGCGCAGAGAGTCGGAGAACTCTCTAGAAGGGTGTAGGAGTAGCAGCGGAAGTCGGAAGTGACGTCATGCCGGTGGGAGGCTTTTTCGATCTCTTTGTCCTTGACCCATCGACAGAAGCAGATGTGAAAAGTATCCCGATAGCGAAGACGGGGAGGGGATAGTGGCGCAAAATGGCCATAATATCTTTCTCTCTCATGTGCAAGACCACTAAATCTCTGCCTTTTGTTTTATGTCAAATAAAACTGTTAGAAAAAGACCAGCGAATAAAATAAAAACGACCGAAAAAATAATCATCGCTAAATAAATGGACTATCTGAAAACATCTGTCATGAGATGAATACTCATTTGATAAGGGCGCGTCCTTGTGAAAACAAAGTCCAAAAGTTTCCATGAAATAATAAACAACAAAAAAAAAACAATCGAGAAAGACGTATGCGCATAACCTCGTCTTCATTTAATAAATGATTGATGACCGGTATTATAGCGTTTATGGTGATACAAACACCAACGATTAGAAATGACGAATGAGTGGATGTAATCATATTATAATTGAAAGACGGTGTCAGTTTCTAACCAAATTTCGAAATATTATTAAGAAATAAACAAGTCATTAAACGACACCATTCATTCAACGATGGATGAGATCTGACGCAGGAACGCACGTTAATGGCCCTCACAACACGTGATTTTCTCATACAAAACGAAATAATGGGGACTGAAAGATAACATAGACAGCCGATTAGACAAGCTATAGTAGTCAGTGAGTGTCAGCTCATATAGTTTGAGTCAATATGAGTTTATAAGATTATCACATTTTTTTCAGATAAAAATATAGCTTTGAAGGCACATATCTAAAGTTAGATATGTGTATATGTTTATATATTTGCATGTGCAGGATTCACTCCTAAACTAAATTACCGATAATTATGAATTTTAGAACATAGCTGCTATATTAAGTTTAATTTAGCTACATGTAAATTGAGTTAAATGGGGGCTTACTTATTGTAGTCTTGATCAAAATCCCCCAGCCTCTCTCACAATACTATGTCTGACGTCATTTCCGACTAATTATTGTCACGTCCTTTCTCACAAAATACCGTCTGAAATTGTTACTTTCCTGCACTGTTAGGAACAATAAGCTTGTAACGATAGCGTCTGTAGGCATTAATAATTTAATATGTATTTATAAATATTACATTTGAAGTTCACCATTTAAAAATACACTGTTTACATTTCCCTGGATGCTTGAAAAGGTTTTCAAAAATAACCGATAGATAATCTTAGCAAAAAAGCAAAAGGAAAACAATTAGGATAAACTTGGCTTTAAAATCATCCAAAACACTCGGTACGTGATAATAAGTTACTAATTTATTTGTTTATTGATTATTTTTTCTTTATCTTGTTACCAACTTGTATATTTATGAATTTCTGTCTACTGATTACACCCATATATCTATATATATTTATATATATATATATATATATATATATATATATATATATATATATATATATTATAATATAAAATGAAGTAATAAAATAAGGTGTCAATAAAATTTTATTAGAATTCAAAGTTCAAGCAAAGCATCCTTAAGTCCTTAGCTCATGAGTTTTCAAAGATAATTCTTCTCTTCAGAGGACCATTACCGCAGTTATACTACTACAGGTAAAAAAATTACGCTTTGAAAATATATAAAATTATATACACAAATACATAAAAATACATAACATCAAACATATCAATCCAAAAACATACTTTTGTTGAATCCATACAGTCCATCCAGGTCATACAAGTTGAGAAGCATAATCAGGAAGGACATTACTCCAAGATACAAACAGCAGTCCAAATACGTGAAATTGAAGGGGCCGGCAAAGTTATCCGGATGTTTCACTAATTATAAGATATTAGTTGACGCTTATATCTTTTGTTGGATTGCTTCATATATATATATATATATATATATATATATATATATATATATATATATATATATATATATATATATATATATATATATATATACAGACTCACACATATATATATATATATATATATATATATATACACACACACACACACACACACATATATATATATATATATATATATATATATATATATATATATATAATTATTATTTCATGTATCCACATGAAATTTCATAAGCAAATATATTTTTTAGGTATCAATTGTCAGTATTTACTTCACCAGTGCTCGATATATATATATGAAAAAAGAAAAAAACAAGAGATATTTTATATATTAATCAACGTTTCGTCTTTATTGTAAGACTTCCTGAGGATGATAATTTGAAGGAAAATGTCATGTAAGTACATCGAAATTATGGGTTGACATGATGGGGTGATAAGGAAAAGTAGTAATCGTGGCTATCACCCCATATATATATATATATATATATATATATATATATATATATATATATATATATATATGTATTAATATATATGGTCTTTTTTTCTTATTAGCATTTAGGATATTTTATTAACGCCTGATTTCCGGCGATATCTGTGAATTAGCACTCAATTCATGTATATCGTACCATCCTCTGACTCTCTCTCCCCCCTCTCATCGATAACATACATGCGTTACTCTTCTCGGTTAGATATAAAAAGGAAAGAAAAGCTGTTTAATTACGAGAATAACAGACAATTGACATATCTGTCCAACCTCAGCTGTCAGGTCGACATTTTCTATTAAACTCTTTTAAAACCTTTTGTGGCAATCAGTCGAGAGTTGCTGTTTGCTTTTTTATTTCCCTTCACTCGCCGTTGGGTGATGAATCGCCCAACGACACGTCCGATGACGTCTCCTGTTTCCGACGCTGTCATCTTCATGTTTCTCGCGAAGGTTACAAAGATAATTAATTGACGGGAAGTGACGTCATTGGCGGCCATCTTTCTTTTAACAACTTTTGTTGTATTTCATTTTATTTCATACGTATTAGACTGCCAGCTATTTCTAGCGTATTAGAGGTGGGATTGGAAGCTAGACTGTGGCGATACCCTACGTAATTTAAAGTCTGTAGAATAAGTTGACGGGATAGTTAAATCGTGTTATATAAGAACATGCCGACGGGGCTGCTTAGGCAATTTTTAAATGGCCAGAGTGTTCACCTCTCGAGCGCTGGCTTTTAAAACCCCACTTTCTCGACCCGATCTTGGGTCACATCTTACTTGTGGGAGTAAGATAAAACTGGCCTTGTGCCTAACTCCTAGCGAGGAGTAAATAAATATATAAGAACATATTTGCTATTTGATGTCAGTTGCTGCCATGTTTTTTTTATTGTAGCCAAACGCCATGTCTGGTAAATTAAATGACAGGTTAATCTAATATCTTAATTAAGTAAGCGGATAATTACTTGGTAAATAAATATATATTTTTTAAAGTTAAAATGACCACCATGAGTTTAATCATGAATACATCAGCTATTCGAAAAAAAGTTACAGAGAACAACTGTACTCTCGACTCATGTAAGGCGGACAACACAGTCATAAATAATATAACACATATAATTGTGTCTGGATATATATATATATATATATATATATATATATATATATATATATATATATATATATATATAAGTATAAAGTTTTATTTATACAAACATTATTGATTACATACGTGCATACATGTTTCGGTTGCAGAATGTCCATTTCTCGAAAATTCTTGGTCTGATGAGGTTGACTTTCTGGGAAAAGTGCAACCGAAACATGTATGCACATATGTAACCAATAATGTTTGTATAAATAAAACTTTATACTTATAAACAGCTCTACTTGTTATTGAGCACTTTTTATAAACACTTGAGTTTCTACGGATTTACATTTACAGAAACTAATACAATACATGTACTATATATATATATATATATATATATATATATATATATATATATATATATATAATCACTAATTGATAAATAAATATTTTTAATATCTATAGACATATATAAGTTTTGTGTTTTTATGTGTCAGTATAAAAATTACGTAACCGGACCGCCGTTTGAACTATGACATCCGGCTTTTTATGAAATCGATCGTCCTGACGACTACACTTTGAAGTGTGAAAGAAATAAGGCTTGTATTTTTTTTAAAATATAAGCACAAGCAATGAGATTTTCAGAGTGTGTTTCTGATCTCAATGTAAGAGTGAGAACGTAGCGACGTTGCTTATTTTTTAATCTTTACGTTTAATTTCTTTCAGATTACTCATCTGTTCGGGTCTTAATGATTACCATTTAAAAATAATAATAATTAGTGTAAGAAGTGATAAATCCAGGGCGCGAACCCAGTTCAATAAGACTTTGTACATTTTCGCTTTATCTCGACGGCCATCGGACATTATCACGAGATACAGGAGAAATTAAGTTATATTTATGCCTGAAAACAGCGGGAAGTAAACATCAGACTATCTAGAGGATTCGATTAAAATTATCGGAGCCTTGCTTATAGTTAGCTTAGTGACAGTCTGTTTTTAATATCTCAGAACAAGGCGCAACTTTAATCTCAAAAAGGGGATTCATAACACTATTTACAATTATTTATACCTAAATACGCCGAAGGAAAAAAATTAAGATTACAACTCAAAAACTATTGCTATATTTCGAGATTACTTAAGACAAACCGTATTAGTAAATAATATTTTTTTAAACATAGTTCACCCGAAACAAGGCAGGCCGCCACTGTAGACGTAAGGGCTACTGAGAAAGAGAGTGTAAGTTTTGGGGGTCATCCTGAGTTAGGAGCTGTGCAGCGAGATGTCTGTTTACATTTGTTTTAAATTTATGCATGTCAGTACAGTCGGGGAAACAGGGATCAGTGCCGGGCTATCGCTAGATTGATTAAGGATTCAACTATTTTAGCAAAGATCATGAGTAGACTGATTGGACGGTAGTTTAGGGGGTCAGTTCTATCTCTAGAATTCTTGAAGACTGGTACCACAGAGGTAATTTTCCAGCTATCAGGAAGCAAGATTCAGGAAAGCATTTGTTGTAGAGTTTGGAGATATTATCAATCCCTAAGATATAAAATACTGCAGATAAAATTAACCTCATTTCAAACAGAGCTCATATATTTTAATTTAGTAGAACATAAAATTTATTACAAAATTAATATATTGTAATCATGTTCCAAAAGTTAAATCTCAATAATATTGCTCCATGTGTTAATATAAGAATATCTTTATTATCACTATTACACTATTTGACGAATTCGTCATTTTATTCTACAGCAATTTGTGATTTTATTCTTGTTTGCGTGTAATTATTTTCGAGCATGATAACAATATTAATTATGTCATAAATTTTGCATACTTCAGAATAATATATATATATATATATATATATATATATATATATATATATATATATATATATGGTTCTTTTGTGTAGTGTTTAGATAGTATTATTATTATTGTTGTAATTAATATCATTTGATATGCAAATTACCATATCACACTGTAGTCTAAAGCGTAATGTATTATTATTATTATTATTATTATTATTATTATTTATTTATGCATATATTAGTGAAATAAAATCTGAATTATTTCTACATTTGACTATTGGGGAAGTGGTCATTTGATCAGTAAAACTGGAGAGCAATGAATTTTATAACTGTCCTGTTTTTTAATCTTCGAAACAGTTACATGGTAAACAGCTGATGATTGTAGTTTAATATTTCACGCTCAAGCACGGTAGTGGGGTCCCACTTTCTTTGCAGCAGCCTTCGCAATGTCTTCAATGTATTTATTCCAATTCATGTTACCTGTAAATATTAGACCGAGGAGTTTGAACGTTGGACTCTCAGGTAGAGTGTTGTTTGTCATGACAATCTGTGGTTTAAGAGGTTTCTTGTAGTTGTTAAATGGAAAGGAGCTTTGTGTGTGCAAAATAGGAAGTGAATTCGTCTTTTCTGAAGGGGCAGCTTTATAATGTCCTGGGTGGTATCTGAAAATAATGGATCGATGATATATAAGTGGAACATCAAATAAAGGAAGATGTTAGGTTGTTTAATGTCATATTAATCTAAGGGCGGTAATTCATATTTTTTCGATCTGTTCGTACGTTTTTATTCTCCAGGAGTGTTCGCCCTTGAATCGTGTCTGGTGTGGGCATAAATAATTCTTACAGAATAAAGATTAAGAGGACACGTTTAATAACATTCTAATTTGGTAGAAATCAATATTTGTGGGTATAAATAATTATTAAATATGTTTGCTCACATTGCATTTAGATTTCTGCATGTAGATACGGTTGGGGAGACATTGTGCGAAAAATGGAATTCCAAAGGCAAGCGGTCCGAGGTAAAGAAAAGCTATCCGAGTAGAAAATTAACCGGCATCTAGGCACCTCTATAGTGAAGAGTGGGCGTTTGCTGTTATACGTGTCACTTGGAGGTATTTTCGTTTAGCGTGTAAAAATGCAGTAAGTTAATCGGAATACCGTGGAAGTACTTGCAAAATATGCACAAGAAATGCAACTCTGGAGAGGTCCGACAGGGGCTGAAACTTGGTAAACACTGTAGGACCTATTAGGTTAGCAATTAGGTTGGAAATAATTTTCTGTACCCTGTCAAATAGGGATAGATTAGTGATTCATGCACTAGCTCAGGTGTTACAACTCTGCATCAAAAGAAAGTTTTATATCAAGAAATCATCATGTGACAGCCCTGCATCCATATATACTCTCAAAATATATCCGCTTTTGATGGTGGGGCTATTGAAATATTTTGATATAAATGGTATTAATGGTTGGAGATAGGATGGGTTATATTGGTAAACTGATGCCGACCAGTTGTCTGAACATGCGTGAATATATCTGTGAATATATCTGTGATGTATATGCTGATGGATATTTAAGAGTTCTTTTTTTTAGGTTAGTATAAATGGTTGAGGTAGAAGGGTTTATAGGATTGAGGGAGATTGAACAGTTTAAAGATAAATATCGGTATACACATACAAATATCCGCATCTACATGTGCATATGCATACACATCTGCATGCGCACGCACTTATACACACATACACGCACGCATTTTGGTTATATTGTATGGTGTAAAACGCTTATTTAATTAATTTTACTGGAAGTTGTGCCACCAACCCTCAGATGTTCAGTTAGAATAGCGTAACTAAAGAGACTGTGTGTTTAAAGCAGTTGCAAATAAATAGTTCCTGATATGCGGACAATATTTGAAGACCTCCGATTTCATGTTTAAAGATGTATTTATCTATGAGTCGCTCTCCTAACTTTTCGGAATGTGACATTTTTTGTACGGGTGTAAAAGCTCGTTGATGTTCTAGGATCTTCAATTTTAAGCTTACGGCTTGTTTTTTATTGTCTCTGAAGGAGATCTGATCGGCGTTAAATCTTTAAAAAAAATCCTGTGTCATCTCTATATATGTTTAAACCCTTTCATTGGAGTTCACATTGATGAGTTTAGACTGATATATAAGTGATTCTACTGCACTTTTTCTTTTTCGGAGACATGTTACGTTCGGCGGGAGCAGGATAGTGGGTCTAACGGGATTCTTAGCTATTATTGTTTTGAGAAGAGAGCACATGAGTAACCGATTTTTACTGTGTTCATGTTGAATAGTTTCTAGAGGCAGTGTAAAGGGGATAAGTGTTCATCGACTATTTTAAGGAAATATTTTGCTCACTTTAGTAATTATGTTGAAGAAATAATAAGCGTGCGAACTAAATAATTCTTCTTTTCTGTTCAACTAGGGAACGGTTTTGAAGTATATTTTATAGTTTCGTTAAATCCACATAGTCGGAGTGTGTTTGTGTATTATGACGCCTCTTTGTTTAAAACGTACGATCCTGGGGAGAGGTTGGACACTCTTCGGTCTCTACTGGCTGCTAATGCGTTTAATATCATTAAGGGATTACAAGATTTTTTATTGGTATGTCAAAATCTTTTGTTAGATTTATGGAAGGTATCAATCGTTAAGGTAAAAGCTAACGTTGATGAAGTTCACTGTCGTTAAATAAGTATCGCAATTAATCTTAAACTGTTGAAGTATGTTATCAATGTTTTGCGAAAATTATCGAGTTAATTACAGTTATGACTGTGGGATAGGCACAGGCCGTCGTCATAATATACGCCAACCTACTTGTCTGAGAATTTCTTATATAACGAATACAAGATAAAACGTTCGATTATATCACGTCAAAGTGGATTACGAGTGAGATTTGTGATTCGAGTTTGTTGCCATAACACAGATACGTCTTCGTAGCGTGTAGTATGGTTTCGTGTTCAAGACGGTTAAAATTCGCAGAAAAGTTTTGCGCAAATTTTATGTAACCGTACGAAGATTAAACACAAGATATAATGATAGTAAACATTATGTCTATAATCATTGTTCTAATTTTGATCAAAATCCATTACTTAATTGTATTTCTAGAAAATGTAAGGGGTCTTAAGAAGAAATTGAAATTAAGGACTCTTGACGTTTTTTGGTGTTTAATTACTATTGATGCATCAAACTTTTCAAATTAGAGGTTATGTCCATATTATGCTTTCTGAAAAAAACTTTAAAATACTCCAAAGAAATTGCAATTTGGGGAATATTTATTAATTGATGTTTACTACCTATTGTAAAGATTTCCCCCAAATTGGAGGTGTCTGAATATTCACAAAAGACTTCCACCCATTTTTACTCACTATGCAAATAAACAAATTCATAAAAATGTAACACCTAGTCAATTGGGGAAAGATTAATTCCAACTGATTACTTTTTCGAGATTTTAAATCTATATATTTTAAATATAGTTTCAGTCAAGTCAGCAGTCGATCTCATATTTCTTGAGATGTTGTGATTTTGTAAGAAAACTTTCAAACCTGGCCCTCAACTTCGAAACCGATCTAGACAGGAAAAACATATGCACGACTAACACAGGTACACACACATATATACGCACACTAATATATTACACACAGCACTGAGGAAAGAACGGAATTAAATGGATCTTCAAATACCCATACAAGGCGATTAAACTACTATATCGGAGTTTTGAGTTCCTACACATTCTCGTCACCCCGTATCAATCACTAAACACCCTGTTAAAATATAGAGGTATAAGGAACAGAAAAAAATCAAATAAAACATTACGAAATTACGCACACAACAGGTACACCCAAAAACAAAACAAGATATAATGCACCATAATGCACCATAAAAAAGTCACTACCAGACACACAGGCAACACACAACAACTTCAATTTTAGATATAGATCCTCAAAAATATTGCCGATTACATGATAACGACTTCATCCACACTAAATACTCAGATTGAACGCGAGAACATTCATTCTCTCTCTCTCTTTCTCTCTCTCCCTCTCTTGTCTTGTATTTTCCCTCCTTGCTCATTTATACAAGAAACGAAATAGACAGTCCACACAGAAGTAACTCCATCACCCACCCACCCCCACCCCCACACCAGACACTCAGATTTTACTAGAGAACATTCATTTTTATTCTTTTCTCATTTCTTTTCTTGTTCATTTATACCGGAAGAGAAACAGACAACAAACGTCCACATATAGACAATTGATAAGTGTTGGTATTATTCGAAAACATTAAGTTTTTTCACCGTTTTTACGAACTCTATTCACACTACATTGAAGGCTGAGAAAAGGGAATATGTTTCTGAAATTTTCCTACAGAAAATCGTAACAAGAAATAAAAACGAAAAGAGTAATTGGGATTTACCTTGATTCTAAAATCGTCCAATACAATCAGCACGAAAAAGTAAGTTACACGTTTATTTGTTTATTCATCATTATTTTTGTCACCCACTAGTATTTTTATGATTTTTCGTCGACTGAATATATATATATATATATATATATATATATATATATATATATATATATATAGCAATAGATAAAGTGAAAAAATAAATTTAGGTACCAATCAAATTTTATTACAATTAAAAGTTCAGGCAAAGTTCGTTTTCGGATTTCTAACGCTGTCTACTGGGATCGCAAGGGTGTTATTGCCTTTGAATGAAATTTTCTTTCTTTTGAGTTTTTCTATCGGACCTGGAAGAAAGGAATGGCCGAATACAATACGCCAGTTTAATTTTATTCGAATTGCATTTATTTGGTTTGCGTAATTCCTATCAGCTATTAGAGACTCTGAATTTGGAAATTATAATATTTAAAACCAAGTGAGTCTTCTTAACTTTTTAGGTTATTTGTCTTCTTGATCGTTTTTTGGCAACTTATTAATTTGCATACACATTGAATACAATGTTCACTATTATCTACTACTTCGACAGTAAATGAACTTCCAGCCTGGATAACTTTTTTTCGCTTTTTTCGCTCTTGGACTACCATTCACCATTTGGATTATTCTTTAATCAACACCTTGGATGTCTTGCCTGGAGCTATTTTAGACTTGTTGACTTGGATGAATTGTATAGTTTCACTAAATAGTATGTTTTGGGCCGATATATTTGATGTTGTATATACATTTATGTATTTTCCTATATGTATATTTTTATATATTTTCAAAGTTTAATTTTTATTACCTGCAGTAATATCATTGCGGTAATGGCCCTCTGAGGAGAAGATTTTCCTCGAAAACTCATGAGTTAAGGACTTTAAAGAACTTTGCCTGAACTTTGAATTGTAATAAAATTTGATTCGTACCTAATGTTATTCTTTCACTTCATCTATTGCTATTAATGCTCTATCCAGTATATTGAGCTTTATTCTTATCCGGATGTCCACTAATTGAAGATATTAGTGTCCTATTATATCTATATATTAACCTCATATATATATATATATATATATATATATATATATATATATATATATATATATATATATATATAGAGAGAGAGAGAGAGAGAGAGAGAGAGAGAGAGAGAAAGAGATATATAACATGACATAATTCCAGTTCATTGAAAAACATGTTATTTACAAACAATTGTTGCTGCCCATTTCGTAAATATGTTTATGCCTGAATGTGTGTTATACACTAATGAATGTTCTTTGTAAATATTTTGTAAATTTTGTATAGCATTGTTATGGTGTAAGCTAGTCTATCTATTTCAGAAATAAATGGACTTACCCAGCCACAATAAATACAGTTACAACAAAACGTCGTGGGCGCCATTCATTTGACGTCCAGTTTCGCTTGTGGTCGCATACAAGTCGATGTTCCGACCTCGACAATGAGTCCGGCAAAAACTGGGTTATTTTAGTGAGCTTTTATCTGTTGGACTGAAGTACTCGTCCTGGGTAGTTATAGAAGGTCCACTTTCCCAGGACTTGCATACCCTCTTTTGGGTTGAGTAAGTCTATTGCTTATTACCTGAGGCGCTCCGAACAGGGAATGCCGACGGAGTTCTCCTCATTTTAGAGGCACTGGCTTGACTCGCTCCACCTACCGGCCTTGTGTCACATTTTCCTGCAATGTGAAGGAAGTAAATACTGTTATTAATGGCATTCATTTGCTATCTGGTTGCGGTTTCGGTCGCATACAAGTCGAGGTTCCGATGTCGACAATCAGTCTGGCTTAAACGAGGCCAGTTCGGTTGCCTTTTATTAATCGTATTCGCCCTAAGTAGTCCTAGGAGGTCCACACTCCCAAGCTTTGAGGTGATGTAAGTTTATGGCTTACTGTCTTATGTGCGCCGACGGAGCCGCCTAATCTATTTTCAAAAGGCCAGAGTGGTCCTTCTTAAGGGGCGCTTGCTTGTCTCTTCCCACCTTCCGGCCTTGAGCTACATCTTCCTGCGGTGGGAAGGAAGTAAATACCGCAATTGGTGGCAGTTATGTACCCAAAATAATAACGTGTATATCTGTAACATCATTTTTTTAATACACGTTTGTTAACTATAGAACTGTGTGTGTTTTGATTATTACAGGATGACGAAGGATTCGAGACCTACATTGCCACGACACTGGCGGCAAGAATTCGACACCTACATCTCACAACACTAACGTTGAGAATATTTCCCAACATTACCCAAACCTGTGTCGCACGGTACTGGAAGCAAACATTCGAAATCTACATCACACAAACCTGGAGACAAGGTTCTCAAATTTATTCAGTACAACATTTTACAATCAATTCGAATTGATTAAAAACACGAAAATAAACCGGACTTAAGTTGCACACAAACACTAGAAATGGAAAACCGAGGACTGTCACCGTATTATTAGTGTGGGTCAGCATTCAAAGGATATCGAACAGTTTGGAATGTCTCACATGAGAAAAAATTCGCAATAAGAACAACATTACTTCACCAGTAAAATTTTATAATCAAAAGAGATGTCTACACCTTAAACCGTGTTTAAGTTTTTGGCAGCTGCATTAGTAAAGAAATTGCCCCCCTAAAACAAAGAAATTCTTCAAATACGCATTACAGAACAAAATATAAAACAAGCTAGTATAGAAGGTAGAGTCTCCGACCTCTCCCCAGGAACGAATGTTTTCAACTAAATGTGACGAAATTGAAAATATTAAGATGTTTTCTCAAGTCAAAATACCAAATAGAAATATAAAAATGCAGTTAAATTCACGGTCCGATTTATTAATTATTAATCTTCAGACATGGAACAAAATCGGCAAGCAAACTTTACTGAGTACTAATAAAATCGCAAAAAGCGTAACCGGAGAGCAAATCAAATTCGAATGCGAACTGATAACGATAGTCACACTTCGAAGAACAAACGCTAAAACTTTAAGTATTTGTGATGAATAATTCGAGTAATTTATTCGGCACAAACTGGATGGAGAAATTTATCCTGTTGGATTTACCGATAACTGTTTTTTGCCAGAATGTAAAAACAAATTTTCGCCGACAGTGTATGTAAAGAAAAAAGTAAATAAATTTGTGTATGCGCCGACTATTCCACAGACTTGAACACAGCATAGAGAGAGTAGTATTCTCCATTGCTTAGTTCGGAAGAAATATTCGCGAAGCTAAATGGAGGAAAGTTTTTTTCGAAAGTGGATTTAAATGACGCATATTTGCAAATACCGGTGGACGAGCAATATTCGAAGTTATTGTGTATGAATACACATAAATAGTTATACACATTCGAAAGACTACAGCTTGAAGTAAGGTAACTACTTAGCGGTGTAGAGTTGTCAATATCCGGATGATATCTTTATAATTAGTAAAACTACGGAGCAACATGAAGCGCACATACATAAAGTTTTCCAAAGAATTCCAGATAACGACTTCAAATGATGCAGAACGCGAGATCGTCGGTGCGGGTTCATACGGCATGTATTTTACACAGAATGGACGACTCTTCGCTAAAGCCAATAGCGAATGTTTCTTTTACACTCTTACGAGCAGAAAAGAGCTACTCGCAAATAGAAAAGGAAGCGCTGGACATCATTTTTGCGGTATTAAACTTCCACCATTTCATGCATGGAAGAAGATTTACATTACAAACCTACCATGAACCTTTATTTAGCAATTTATGGATCGAAGAGGGTTTGCCTAAACATACGGATAACAAATTACAGAGATGGGGAATCATTCTCCTAAATTATAACTACAAGATGGAGTATCTCCCATCTTCAATGATAGTCATACGGACGGACTGTCTCGATTGATACCGAACTCTGACGAACCCTTTGAGGGCACGACACTAGCCTCTCTACGGACAGAAGTTGAGGTGAAAAACACGTTGTGCATTATCGTAAGAGAACGTCCAGTGAAACTTGGAAAGATAAAGACAAAAGCGATAAACGATCATTTTATTAAACATATTAAAAAGGGCATGATAGAAAAGAACCAAACAAATATCGGAAGCATATTCCATGTAGTAATGTACAGTGATTGGCGATGATTCCGGTAAGATTTCAAAAACGTATTCTTGATAGTTTCATGTTGGGCATCCAGGTATATGACGAATGAAGAGTCTTATGCGAAGTTACGTCTACTGGACGAACATGAATCGAGATATGAAGAATACAGTTAAATCATGTTAGCAGCAAAAACGCCTCCCATAAAATTCAACCTCTGACCTGAAATGGACTGACCGGTGTCGAGAATCTATATTGACTTTGCTGGGCCACTGGACAAGTTCTATTATCTGATTGTAGTGGATACCGTTACTAAATCGCCAAATATGCTAAAGAGAAACACAAACGACAATTGGGTTTCTACATTAATTGTTCGCAGGTTTCGGAGTTGTGTAGTATCGGATAACAATACTCAATTCACGTCCAGTGAATTCAAAAGATTTTTTCAGTCGTTTTTGGTGGAACACGTCAGAATGCCACCGTATCATGCAATATCTAAAAGTGTATTTTCATGAAAATTAACGGGGCAAAATAATGGAAGTATCATTGATCTCTAATTGCACCCCTAATGGGCGACGGAACAGATTTCGTCAGGGGGTCGAGTTTTTCAGCCATCATTTGGAAAGAAACCACTGTAATTTTAATGTATTCCTTTCGATCGGCATTTTCTTTCAAACTTAATCATCGTTTCTTAAACTTCTCTTCAGATTAGAAAGTATTGTTTTTGAGGTGATCTGGAGGCATCCTTCATTTTATCTGGTTTGTTTCAGTTGCGCCCTTAACGGGAGAATTAAATGTAAGATTACATTATATGGTAATCCAAAAGTGCTCAGAATCCTAGATAGAGCGAATGTGTTTAAACGCCGCATAGCCTGCGAGAAAGAAGTTCTCTGTCTTCTGTTAACTCAGTGTTGCCCGGGAGCCATACTAGTAACAATATAGCATTATATTTAGTAAGTGGTATAAGTTAATCTAAAGTGTTCAGTATCCAATATAGATAAAGTGTGTTTACGTTGCATTGCCCGAGAGTTATCAATATCCTAGATAGATAAATCCTCATAGAGTAAGTGTTTTTAAACGCCGCGTTGTCATGGAGAAAGATTTTCACTGTATATTTTTATAATATTGTATACCAGAAAAAGTACGATACGGTGCTTTAGAATCAGTGCTAAATATCCTACATAGAATATGCGTGCTAACACGCTGCGTTGCAAGGGAAAAACTTCAATGTTTCTGTCTGTTTTTATACTATTATATACAAGAAAAGACACTCTGCGTTGCCCGGATGCCATACTCCGTAGTATGAGTTAATCTAAAATATATACAAGACAAAAAAACTCAGTGTTGCACAGGAGCCATAAATAAATTATACGGTAGGACACTTAATAAGTTGTATATACTGAATCCAATAGTACTGAATAATCTAGAAAGAGCAGGTGTATGTAATTATAAAATAGAACACTTGGAACCTCGTATACAGTATTACACTTTGTAAGTTGTATATGTTAAATCAAATAATACACAATATCCTAGACAGAGCATGTGAATTTAATAATATAGATAGAGCAGGTGTGTATAATAATACAGTAGTACATTTTAAATGTCGTATATGGTTAATAGATGATGGGAGGAAAAGAAGCTCATCGTTGCCCGGGAATACACTAAAAGAAATATAGGCTTGATTATATTATTGAGGGGGGATAGAATATAAGAAACTTAGCGTTGCCGGGGAATAGACTAAAGGAAATATAGGTTTCATTATATTATTGAGGGGAGATAGAATATAAAGAACTCAACGTTGCCCGGCAATACACTAAAAGAAATATAGGCTTCATTATATTATTGAGGGGTGGATAGAATATAAGAAACTTAGCGTTGCCGGGGAATGCACTAAAGGAAATATAGGTTTCATTATATTATTGAGGGGAGATAGAATATAAAAAACTCAGCGTTGCCCGGCAATACACTAAAAGAAATATAGGTTTCATTATATTATTAAAGGGGAAATAGAATATAAGAAACTAAGTGTTGCCCGGAAATAAATTAAAACAAATATTAATTTTATTATATTTTGGGGAAGAAGATACTTGGTGTTGCCAGCGGGACCAATAACTTTCCAGCTGAAATCTAAGGTGAATGACTTACATTATGGTTATTTTGAATACATTGAAGACAGAAAGAGGAATGGGCTGAGTTAAAGTGAAAAAGGGATGGGGGTGAGGGAGATGCAAAACGGAGCAAAAGGACAGAAAAAATACAGAGAGACGGATTGAGATAGTTAGAGAGGTAAGAGTTTTCATATAAAGATGTTACGCAATTTTTACCCTTTCTATTTTGTTTTTATGTCACCGGTAACACCGGGTAGACGTGCTAGTATATATATATATATATATATATATATATATATATATATATATATATATATATATATATATATATATATATTACAGACCATATACCATATTACATTTCGCTGAACAGAAAATTAAAAGACAGTGCATAATTTTGAAATACTATATTGATCAGTAAAAGATAGTAATAGTATAGTTCGGATTCAGAACGACAAATGCAAATTCTCAATATATATATATATATATATATATATATATATATATATATATATATATATATATATAGAGAGAGAGAGAGAGAGAGAGAGAGAGAGAGAGATGAAAGAAGAGGGATAAACATGTACGAATGACAAATTTATTTGAACTGCGATTGTTCAATGCAAAGTGCATTCGGTAAAAACATGTTTATTATTCTTTCCTTAAGCCAAGGCTTTTCAAAGATTAAAATCTTATCATCAGAGGAATTACATAGATTAATAATTTGGCAGTGGAAAAGCCAACATTCAAAATTTGAAAAAATATTAAGTAATTGATAGTGAGAATGTGCGTGTAAAAAGATATTGGGTATGTCCAGTTGGTAAATGCATTGAACAATCGAAGTTGAAATAAATTAGTCATTCATACATGTTTATCCATCTTCTTTCATCTATCTTTATAATTGCTCTATCTCGTATATTGAGCTTAAACCATTTCACTATATGTTCTATGTACTAAAAGTATACTTTTAGTTTCATATATATATATATATATATATATATATATATATAGTAAAAAGAAGTGTGGTAAATTAACTACCATCAAAGCTGGTAATAGATGCAATATTTATTTTATTTAAAAAAAAAGACAAAATCGAACCGATTTTTTTTCTTTTTTTTTCGATAAACTGTCATTTTCTTTTTTTATAGTTTATAGTTATACATAAAAAAAATGACAGTTTATAGAAAAAAAAGAAAAAATCGGTTCGATTTTGTCTTTTCTTTTAAATAAAATAAATATTGCATCTATTACCAGCTTTGATGGTAGTTAATTTACCACATTTCTTTTTTACTAAATTTCATTCAGATGCTTAAAAAAAGTATGAACCTTTCAAAACTATATATATATATATATATATATATATATATATATATCAGGTATGAAACTAAAAGTAGAGATTTGAACCTATTGTGAAGTGATCATCTGTATGCGTTATCTTTTCAATTCTTCTAATGTTTTTTTTTCGAGTTAAACATTTAAAAAATGATGAAAGATTCGTATGTGTTACAAACGTTTTCGCATCATCGTATCACCCCTTTTAAGTCTTCTTCTTGTATTATTTTCGCTCTACGGCGGAGTATGCAACATATTTTACTAGTATATATACCTGTACTTTAAAAGCATTTCTTTACCGTGTTGTGTCCCTATATTGGTCTGATTTCATGTATTTGTATACTATTAGAAGTGGATTGTAATTATCATATCCCAACCCTCCTTCATTCTCTCGAATTGCTGTACAACTGATAATGAACTATACTTTAGTATTGATGCTTTTATTAACTTCAAACACGATGGGTGGTTAAGAGACTTAAGATCAATTAAATACATATCGTCACAGAAACGATCGTACACGAAACTGTGGTTTATGTTGAATTTTTAGAACGTATGTTTATGCATATGTCGTAAATTTGTTTACCTCGGGTTTATTATGTATATATATCAACCAGATATCTCTCATTACACTAAACAAGGTTGTAGGAATTGGTCGAAAATTCTATTTTCTTTAAAATACATTTTAAAAGTCATTTTGTATTCCTATACGTCAATTAATAATACAAAAATACAAAATATATAAACATTTATATATTTTTCACATTAATTTTTTCTCTCTCCCTTTCTCTCACTATATATATATATATATATATATATATATATATATATATTGTACTTACGTATGTATATCACGGTATCATTTGATAAGCGTTTTCCTGTTCCTCAAGCAATCTGAAAGCGATTAATCACTTATTTCAAATCATATTATAAAAACATTTGTCAATCAATTTGTCGCTCTGTCAGTTTCACTTCATATTTATTTCTCACGCTTTCACAAATATCCTCGAATATTAAATGATTGGATATTTTGGAAGCAGTTCAATTCATATCAACCTTAAAAACAAACAGTGCGTTTAAAGGGTGCTGCACCAATACAATTATTCAAATCTGTGGCAGTTGTTAAATTTTTCTTGGTGTAACACCATATTTATTTCTTTTGGTTTCAATGTTGAGAATCTTCTTGGACAGTGATATCAAATTATTTACTCATAGAGAACTAGTAAAATACCCGTCCCAGGATGGGTATAAGCAACAAATAATGGGTTTTAATGGGTTTTTTTACAAATACAAGGAAATAGTTTACTCTCAACTCTATGAAGGAAGGCGGATTGGGGAAAGCACACTTCAAGGAAAACAAGTATTGGTGATTAATAATCAAAGTAATTTATTAGGCACCGATTGGATATAGACATTTCGACTGTGGGATTTATAGATAAATTATTTTTGACAGACTGTAAAAACAAAACATTCAGCGGATAAAATTTTAAAAGAATTTAAAAAGAATATCTCACATTATTTCTGGTGGGCCAGATTCAGTAGAAGAAAACAACAAACATAAGTCAGTTGTAAAACTAGATAGCTCTGCATGACAAGGTAAGGATGGGTAAAATCTTATCAGGAGTCTATTTCTCTATAATGTATTAATCATTCCTGAAGTTGTGACATGGAAACGTTGATATTTATTAATTTGGTAAGGCTTAACTTGTTACTATTATCAAAGAGCATCAGATTTGGAGAAATAGCGTCAAATTTGGAGAAATCGGAAGTTGAAATTCTATCAAAATTCATGCAATTTTTTAAGTCAAGGTGATCGATATGTTTTACCAAAGGATTTCATGCTCTGCAGTATGCGCAAAATAGCGAGTCTCTACGATTAACAGATACAAAGTTTACATTTTTCTTTTAAACTCAGTTCACCCCACACAAGGCAAGTTGCCACTGTAGACATAAGGGGCTACTGAGAATTAGGCTGAAAGTTTTGGGGTTCATCCTACGTTGAGAGCTGTTCAGCGAGCTACTTGTTCACATTAGTTTTACATTTCTGCATGTCGGTACAGTCGGGGGAACAGGGAGGAGGGAGGGAGTTCCAAAAGCCGGCAGTACAAGAAAATAAGCTATTGGAGTAAAAGGCTCTTCGGCTTCCGGGGGCCTCCACAGTGAATGAGATTTAGCCGATTTTCGGGTTGGGCGAGGGGCACCAGAGCAGAATCTTCATCGGAGCACATTCCATTAAAGTATTTGTAAAACAAGCCCAATGATGTACAAATGCGGCGATGAAACAGGGGTATGAGCTTGGTGAATGGTACACCAGCCCAGATGTGACAACAATACTCCATGCATGGACGGGTGGTGGCTTTCTATAGATATAGGATACTGTCAGGTGTGAGCAGTTTTCTAGCTTGGTAGTGCGATCCCACTTTCTATGCAGCGGTCTTGGTAATGTCTTCGATGTATTTGTTCACATTCATGTTACATGTGAATGTCAGGCCGAGGAGTTTGAACGTTGGACTCTCAAGAAGGGCGAGATTTGCCATGGCAATCGGTAGTTGAATGTATTTCATGTAGTTGTTATTACCAAAAGTGTAACTGGTACTTGTTCTATGACTTTCAATTTTGACCTAGATATCCCAAAATGAAAGCAGTTCTAAGTTAGACGATCATCGATATTTTGACCAAGTTCAGCGATGTGTACGCTAGACTGTAAAAAGAAAAGCTCGACAAAAGCCGTACCTTGACAAAGATAGACTGGAAATATAGAAATAGCAATGCGAGGGATTAGTAAGATCACGCGAAAAAAAGAGAACCAAGCGGAGAAGTGTGAATGTGGCCTCCTAGCTTTTATGAAACAGTCGTTGTCGCTTTGGCGGTTTGGTAGTTTGGTAGTTTGGTAGTTTTGTTTTACGGCATATCAACCCTTTTTGGGTTATTTAATGCCGAATCTGGTCTTGTTTTCTTCTCTTTTTTGTTTCCTTCCCCTTTTAATATCTGTTTCTATTTAACCCATAGTTGGGACCCTAACAGGTACTACCACTCCGGGTCAGGGTGGACCTGGGAGCAATGGTAATTAAGAGGAGGCTCCACATTCCCCAAAGTCCGTAAGCCGGATCTCACCATCGGATGTAGTTTAAGGTCATATCCGGGACCGGGAATAGGGTAGGAAAAATAAAAATAAAAAAGGGGAAGGAGAAAGGGAGAGGGGCTGTTGTTTTTGTTTTTGGTTTTGTAGAACATAATTAAGTTTTACAAACAAACAAAAACAAACAAAAAACGTCAATGTAGGTGAATTTCGTCTCAGGGAGCCACAAAAATAAACGGGAGAGATTTACTAGTAAAATAAATAACAAAATGTTGAGAATAGACAGAAACAATTGTATGATAAAAAAATTATTTTAAACAAATTCAGAAGATTTATTAAATAATTATATTTTGAGGTCTAGTAAAATATACACTATTGAGCACTTAACCCAAATATTTTGTGTGAACATAAAGAAATATATATATATATATATATATATATATATGTACATATATATATGTATATATATATATATTATATATGTATATGTATATGTATACATATATATATATAGTTTATATATATGTATATGTATATATACATATATATATGTATATGTATATAGACATATATTTATATGTATATGTATATATTCATATATATATATGTATATATATATATGTATATGTATATATGTATATATACATATAATATATATATATGTATATATACATATATATATATATATATGTCTATATGTATATATACATATATATATATATGTTATTATATATATGTATATATGCATATATACATATATATATACATATATATATATATATATATATATGTATATGTATATAGGCATATATATATACATATATATATATATATATATATATATATATATATATATATATATATATATATATGTATATACACATAGAGTCATCAACAAGAGATAAGTGATTCGTGCGATCAGTGTGAATAAAAATGGCGAAAGCATCTACCTTGAGATTCGAAACCCTGGCGCCAGGCAAACCAGCTAGAACGAAAATATACACATACCACTAATAATGCGACGGTTGCATGTGTTATCATGCATGTCTGATGTGTGTGTATGTTTGTGTTTGCTGTTTTGTGTATTGTGGGTGTGTAGATCATTCGTGCGTCATATCTGTTCATGATAACCTCTGGTATTGTTGTTGATTCCGTCGGTGCCAACTCGTGGCCCCTCGACCCCCTTGAGCCCTTCGAGCGTTCTCCAGAAAAACAAAACAAAACAAAATAAACGCACCGACCATCGTCTCGGCATGCACTCTTTCATCCCAAATGATCTCTGCCTTCCTCCATTGTGCTGCGATATTAAGGGACATGTCATTCCTGACGCAATGGCTAAACAAACAAAAATAGGAGTCAAAGGCCACTATATATATTTTTGAGAGAGAAATCTATTTTGACTCGAGGCCTATCTTGATGTCTAAGTGCTTACTTTTTCTAACCCATAAAACGCAATGGATGAAAGGTTTTTTTACCAACATCCCTATTCGTTTGTCATCCGTGCTTTCTTCTTGTCTCAGTGGCTCAGCTGTTCCAAACGTACACATGCAGACATAAATAATATGTATATGCCTTACATTAGTACACCGAAACTCCCATGAACATAGTTTCTTTCCAATAACTTCTCATCTGCGGTACACAATACCACAGGACTGCTTCCCTGCTGACTACATGGCCCTCATCCCATGTCAACAAATACTTATAGAGCCGTCTTTTAATAATCAAATTTTTCTCTTTTTTCAACCATCATTGCCTCTTCTACCATGATGTTGTTTTTATCCAACTGATAATACGATAAAATCTTATCCTCGAGTGGATTTTGGCCTTAGCAAGTGTTGAACTATTAATAAAATAACTATGCAGGCTAATACAAAGGAACATGCCACTCATCATGTAATTGTTAATATAATTCACAATCCTTTCTGCAATTAACCACATTTGTTTTACAAATAAACTTCAGTCTCTGCTTGACTTGTCCAATAAGTTTCAGTCATAAATGTCCAACAGTCTCTGTTTCATCGTCATTCAATTATGTGCTCCAATTGTACAGCTGTGCGTTGGAATCATAAACACGCATGCATCTCGAATGAAGAAAGATTCAGTGAATTTCAATTTTAATTTGTGGGTAAATAACATTCAGAAAAAACAAAACAATTACACATTCATTCGAAACTTGCCAAATGAACTAATAACAAAACCATAACTCACTAATAGTCTTATGTATACACAAGTCTTAATGACTCCACATAATAAACACCCCTATCCAAATATATGTCTAAAAAACACCCCTATCGTATGAAAAATACAACTATGCATACGCCCCAGGATCATTCCAATTAAATTATACCACTCTTATTATTCGTATATAAGTTAAATAAACACACCCAATAAAAATACAAGACCGCCTCAGGATCCTTCAAATTAAATTATACCACCCTTATTATCAAAATAATTTTTGTATGCAAGATAACAACCTCCTGCCTTCCTCCGAGATATATTATACATATCACCTCCACATCTGGCCTACAGCCTACATTTACATCTCCATAATCCCCACCAATCATAAATAACACAAATATGTACCTTACGATATATTAATATTTTAAGGGTATAATATATAATATATATATATATATATATATAAATCTTACTAGTTAGATACATGAAAATATATTCATCAATCAACCCTTTAACAAAATAAGTAGATATATATGACAAATATTTAAATCTAACCGATATACACAGCCCCTCTGATATACACATGAACGGAATTCGGTAAACGTTTACAGAATTAATTAAAAATTAATTAAAATACAATGACGCTACTTGATCTGACACAGGTACCATCACACATATTATGGAGATAGCTAGCCTATAATGACCCCCTCGCTTTAGTTAATACCCCTTAGGTCAGCAGTTTTCACTGATAAGGATAACTTCCTTTTTCCTTAGATATCAAGCCCTCTCTTAACTAATAAATTACAACACCTTTATGCTTAAACATAAACACCCCCAAGTATAAATATAACACAAAAATCCTTTAATAGCATTAATACCTCCCTACTCTGTAAATTGATAATAGCCGACCACACCATAATGTAACCCACTTGCCGGTCATAGATAAATTACACTATACACCATCCCAATTAAATACAAACACGTCATAGAAACAGATACACATACAACCGTCCTAATCATTAATTAATAATATTTAAATGATACTAAGTTACTATTAAGGCTTATACATCCATATAGACAGCCCCTGTAAACTCGGAACTTTCACCAAAAGGGACACTTGAAAGAAATCACCGGATGATAAAAGCGTTGATCATCGACTTCTATTTTTGTGAACCGCCTTCATTCCCTGAGTTGCTGACGATTTGAAATGCGATGTAAGGGCTTTTATTAAACAGTAAAGGTCTACCTCTGCTAATGAAACCATGGTACATCTAAGGAATATGTAATGTATAGTTTTAAATGAATGATCTGAGTATATATATATATATATATATATATATATATATATATATATATATATATATATATATATATATATATATATATATGGAAAAGACAAAAAGAAAAACAACTTGAACACAGGAAAGAATCATCAGAGAGATTTATACCGCTCTCGTTATCAGCGAACATGTTCAGAAAAAGTGAAGATTTGAAATATATTGAATAGCGGCAACACATAGGAAAAGAAGACGCACAACGAGATGTTTTTGGCACGTGCTAACTATTTGAAAAATTATGCAGCGCAGCATTTCACAGTAATTTATGTGCTTCTATGTTCTAGAAGAAATTCAAATATAATTTTTTATTTGTTGTTAGAATTTTCTTTTGCAAATATGGTAAGTTTGTAAATGTGTCGATGTTCTTCCAGGAGGCATTGATTGTTAACTTTGCAGTTGCAATGTCGATATCATATGTAAAGATGGCGGATTTCCGAGGGTCGCACGTGTATTCAAAGTTTTCTTTTGAATGTTTGTCTATCATGTCACACTTCGTTGTATAAATCTTTCAAAGTAAGACTATTTTGTGTATATAAGTAGTTGTCATTCGTTTGTATGTTTATTTGTTAACTTGAAGTTTCAGTTATTGATTTTACTATTCATGCTATTAACACAAGTTTAACTTAGTTTGGGACTATTTTTATTAAAGACTTTGTGTAAAGTTTTGCTATTGTTTAAATGTAATTTTTTGTTAGTTGTTTATTGTCTCCTTTTACAAATATGGTCCCCCTGTAAACGGTATTATTTCTGTTTCATTTCTGTCATATTCCTGTCATATTTTCTTTTTTTAATTTTAAACTTTGTTGCGCGCCTCTCCCAAAACGGCCAGCTTCATTTTCAATGCTAACAATATTTCGAGATGATTACTTTTTCGCTCTGGTCAGTCTTTCTAGCCATGTTTTTCTTCTCGTGGTCGTATTCCTTCACCTTCAGTGGGAATACATTGCCACCCCTCCCCCAACCATTTGACGTGCGCGAGGTTTAGTATTAGCTCAAAAGCATTGCGTGTAAAAAGAGATGATTGAATTCATAGCGAAGGGTAAGCGGCGCGGAAGGATATTCCAGGGTAAAAAGTGCATATATGAGACAAAAGGGTTTTGTTACAAAAACTATTTGCTGTAGTTGCGGCATAAACAGAATTCCGTTTTGCAGAATCATATGCAGCACGCATGTACACGGATACACACACATTCTCGCACGCACACACACACACACACTCGCGTGCGCACACACACACGCACGCGCGTACAATCAAATCTATTGTACGGTACGCGAGGACAACTTTCCAGATTAGCAGTTGTGTTGTTGTCACTGGCGCCAAATGTCGAGTCTGCATGTAGTGTTCAAGTTTTCCTATTTCCAAATCTTCAACATTTAAATACATGAGGATTTGCAAATAAATTTACAACCAGAAATTACTGTATATTCGACAGTTTGAATAATTACAAATCTCTTCTCAATTTTAAAGGCCCACGAAGTAATACATCATTTTTTCAACTATTAACGAAAAATCAAAATGGCTGATTTGTAATGCATGCTAATAAATGTAATTCCGTAATTAAATTATTTTGTAAATATGATTTTGCTTTAAGTTCGTTTCAGTACTTTACACGATTGCATTTTTATTTCAATACTTAATCGATTAATAATAAATAATACAAAAATATATGTGTAAGTCACGTAGAGGCGAGAAACACGCATCATATCAAATGTATAGCAGTTTATTTTAAGGTATTAGGTCATTTAGCTCTGAGAAAACCTTAGCAATGTCGATATTATATTTCAAGATGGCGGATTTCCGAGGGTTGCACGTGAATTCAAAGTTTGCTTCTGAATGTTTATCTATTATGTCACACTTCGCCGTATAAATCTTTCAAAGTAAGAATATTTTGTGTACTTTCTGACGTGCTTGAGGTGGACAACTCCAATACTGACATAATAATGTTGATGGATTTACATTAAGCGAAACGGTTCGAAAAATAACTTGCACTAAAATGTATGTTTTGAAAATGTTTTGTAAGAAAACAAATCTTGGCTTTTAGAATATAAATGATCTGTGCTTATATATATATAAGTGGTTATAGCTTTTGTCTTTGGGCTGGACGACCCGGGTTCGATCCCACTCACGGCATGCGAATTTTCGGGTCTGAAAACTCCCTCTGTCCACCCAGCAGTAAATGGGTACCTGACTAAAACTCAGGAAAGGTTCAAGGCAGCGAAAGGAGAGGGATGGGCTCCGCCTTCCATATGCTGTGCCCTAGACACGGTGATTCTTAACAAATCACCGCCGCTACGGCCATGGGCAGTGTGTGATGTCGGCAACGACACTCGTGCGCGTCCAGGCTATGCGACCTTTACCTTTTTATATATATATATAATATAATAATGAAATAATTGTCCCAGATTTAAAAAAAACATTTTCGTACTGATATCGATCCTGAACTAGTTTTCGTGAGGTTCGACTCGGAAGCGTTCGGCTGTCCTACGCAAACGCCCGAGTGTTGACGAAAATTTTGATACGGTGCTGCGTCCTATGATTTTACGTTATATTTTCAAGAAATTTTCTAAGAGAAACAACAAAAAAAACAAAAAAAACAAGCAAAACATAGCGAAGTTACTGTTATCAAATAAATATTTTTTGTTATTTTGATACGTTGCTGCGTCCTATAATTTTTAGTTATATTTGCAAGAAATTTTTTAAACAACAAAACAAATAAAACAAGCAAAACATAGCAAAATTACTGTCATCGAATAAATATTTTAACCCTAAACCCTAACCCTAACCCTAAATCCTAACCCTTTACCCTAACCCTAACCCTAACCCTTAACCCTAACCCTAAACCCTAACCCTAACCCTAAACCCTAAACCCTAAACCCTAAAACCTAACCCTAACCCTAACCCTAAACCCTAACCCTAACCCTAACCCTAAATCCTAACCCTAACCCTAAATCCTAACCCTAGCCCTAACCCTAAAGCCTAACCCTAACCCTAAACCCTAACCCTAACCCTAAACCCTAACCCTAACCCTAACCCTAAACCCTAAACCCTAACCCTAACCCTAACCCTAAACTCTAACCCTAAACCCTAACCCTAAATCCTAACCCTAACCCTAACCCTAACAAAAAACAAAACAAGCCAAACATTATTATCATAGGACGCAGCACCGTATCAAAATTGTAGTCTGGTACAAATCGGCTCGTCAACTCTTTGGAAATAAGCAGAAATAATTGTATGAATAAAACTATTTTTTTAAACAAATACGGAACATTTATTTAGTTATTATATTATATTTTAAGATCTAGTAATGTATATACTATTGAGCTATTTACCCAAGTTTTGTGTGAATTAAAACGAATTTAAATTTTTTATGTATCATAAAAGTGGATATTATATTACATCTTCCATCCAGTCAACAAGGCAAGGCACTAAATAGCATCAGAGAGACAATTATACAACTATTTAAACCCCAGCACGAATTTATAGAAAACTGCTGAATATCATATATCTAGGATGAATCTGTAAAAACGAATAAAACAAAACCTCCGATCATGGGAAACCCTCCTAAAACAAAGGAAAATGGCTTTGTACCATGCAATCAAAGGTAGTGATACCGCATCTACATATAGAACATTTCTGGAGATGAGGGAACAATTCATCCCAAACAAATTCCGAGAAAAAATAACCCCACAGGACACGGAAGAACAAAAAAGAATTTTAAAAGTCCTAAATATATCAAAATTACAAGCCCAAATCAACATACAAGAAGACAACAAAATTCACTTTATAAAGAAATACATGGAAGTCGACAACAAAATCTCAACTGAAATAAAAGAATTATGCCACACGGAGACTCATAAATTTCTATCAGAACTCAAGGAATCCAAAGGCAAAGAGGACGAGGAAAAATCCAGGAATATTGTCCAAAGAAAATTAACCTGGCTAACGAGACAGAAAAGACAAAACAAACATCATCCATGAACCAAAATATCAACCCAGAACAAAACCCAATTGAGAACACCCACATACGACATGCACAAACCCAGAGGAGACCACAAAACAGAGGTTAGAAGCCAAACACACGTCACAGACAAACATACATACACAACAGACCTAATTACTTACAAATAAACAACATAAATATACTCACACCATACATCCCCCTTTCAACAAATTCAATCCTAATCTTTATTAAGCAAACATCGCAACCACACACAGACACATACGCACAACAACTACAACTACCTAACACACCAAACAACATATCAAACACTCATACCACCCCACCATACACTACCCCTTACGAATACGGCTCAACCCAAAAATACAAAGTACTTTCAACCACACCAACCAATACAATAAGAACTCTCATCTCATACACCATACACCACACATACATACCACCACAAAATACTTTTACTCAACAACCCACAGTAAAGCCAGCAACACTACAAACCAACCTGTACAAACACCACTCAAACCAAAGTAAACCTTACAACCAAAACACCAACATATAAAACATTCATACAATAACCCTCTACCCCACCACGCACAACAAAACACACCCTACAACCACCCCACACACCAATAGATCAAACCAAAATACTCCAAGCACTACCCACAAAATTAAACGGAAGCATCATACAACAATATCTACCTACATAACCATACACAACAATACAACCCCCATAATCACTTACAGCATCAACAAATTCTGTCAAGATACCCTAATCCGAAACAGTTAACTCACAATAGCAGCACATTCAAATATGTCAAACTAAACCGTCATAATAACACGCACAACAAAAATTTTCCCGAAAAAAACAACACAATCCTCTAAAACACACACACTATATAGAAAGTAATCACCCTTCAATAACTCCCCAAATCAACGAAACAAACATCACTCATCATTTTATAGAAACTCCTCCCCAAACAACAACCCCAGATTAGACAATACAAAACCCAAAATCATCAATTTATTTTCATACACATTAACAAGGGAAGAAATAAAAAACTAAAATTGGGCCTCAAATTCTGCCCAACTCCCTAGAGTAATATCACGGAACTGAAGACCTTAAAGAATTTGAACGCAAATTTAGACTAATCGAAACATTAAATAATAACGAACACAAAACAGATGACTCATTAGTAAAGAAACAAATCAACAGATTTCCCTTACAAACACAACAATACATACAAAAGAACTAAACACCTTCTTTGAAAATCTCTGGAACATCAATCCTCAGAAAAAAACGAAACCTACCAGCAACCTAACATCTAAACAAAACCAAGCACTAGATAACATCCTAAATAATAGTAACATAATTATTAAAGACAAGGGCAGGGCTGTAGTCGTCATGGACAAACATTACTATTAACCGAAAATTATAGAGGCACTAAAAAACAAATATTACTACAAACCAATTAGAACCAACATTGACAATACACCATTTCAAGAATCACAAAACTTTGCACGACATACAATAAAATACTAACAAAGAAAGAAAGGGATTTCCTAACAAACTTCATGATTAAAACAAACAACTTCTACGGACTACCTAAGATACATGAATCAAATGAGATAAGAAATGCCATCACCACGCAGAAATCAGAATATATTCGTGTCCCGAATCCCAGTGACTTTACATTTAAACCTATAGTAGCAGGACCAACATGCCCAACAAGCAGACTTAGTAACTTAATTGGCATCTTACTACAACCATTTACCGATCATTTCAAGAGCTACATAAGAGACGACACACACTTCCTGAGATCCTTATCACAAACAGTAAACCGCGGGACAAAATTAGTTACATTTGACGTTAGCAGCTTATATAGCAACATACCTCATGACTTAGATAAACAGACAATATCATACTGGATTGACACACAGACACAAATACATAAGATTCTCCAAACGATTCATTATCGACAGCATATACATTATTCTCGACAATAACTCATTTGAATTCAATAACAAAAAGTACATCCAGACCTTATGTACAGCAATGGGAACTAAAATGGCACCAACATATGCTTTCCTAACACTAGTCTACCTAGGAGAGAATCCTATATAAAAAGATAGAACAAATATATAGAAAAAATATTCAACCTCTTTTCATAGAATCTTGGAAAAGATACCTAGATGATTGCTTTATCCTTTCGGAACCCACATGGGGACATCAATAAATTATACAATATACTACAAAACCTACACCCCAAAATTAAATTCACCTTAGAACACAGTCACACAGAACTACCCTTCCTACATATACTAGTTAAAATCAAAAACAATAATATCATTACATACATCTACTACAAATACATAATTTTAAGACTTCGGTTTTGACGTTCATACAGTTAATGGCGATTAATAACCATTCGGTTATTAATCGCCTATAAAATCCTGAATTTTTTTGCAGTGCACAGTGAGCAATTCCTGAATGTAGGGCTGTAAGGATTTTGTTCTATCGATGATCCTTCATTTAATTTCGTGAGGCGCTGATGATTTGAAATGGGTTATAAGGGATTTTTCTAAACAGTAAATGAAAACATGGTACACATCTGGGATCTTTAAAGTAAAGTGTTTAAATAAATTCAGAACATATATTAATAAATGTTTCGAATTTGTTACAAAACATTTTGTACTCATACAATTGTTTTTACCCACTTTTAACATATTTTGAAAACATACATTTTTTGTTGATAATAAATACAAGATGTTTCCAAAAGTGAATTTTAAGAAAAAAGCGTCTTCTAGTATTACTATTAGATGTTATTAAACTACTCTTAACATCAAACATGTATAATAATCAATTAAATTACGTGGCCTCTAGTTTCACGCTGTGATCTATTCATCAGATGAGAGTGATAACACTTGATTAAAAACATGCATATTATTAAATTATTATATTGCTCTGCCTTAGAAAACATTGAGCACTATTATAAGAGTAAATATGGGCGCTTTTAAAATCTCTTATTCTAAATTTCTACTCGTCTTGGGACGTTTGGCTAAGATCAAAGTGTAGTATCTGTTCCGATGGATACTGCACCCCATACTGGTGTTGTCTTGGCCTTCGGATCTTGAGTTACGCCGGTCAATGGGTCTGTCCTGTGCAGTTCTGGGAGGTCCACCTTCCCAGGCTTTGCCTCCCCTCTTTGGGGAGGAGTAAGTTTATTGCTTACTGCCTGAGGAGTATCTACCAGGGAATGCCGACGGGGCTGGCCAGGCAATTTTTAAACCCCACTTTCCCGACCCGACCTTGGGTCACATCTTACTTGTGGGAGTAAGATAAAAACTGGCCTTGTGCCTAACTCCTGGAGAGGAGTAAATTAATACTTGTCTTGGGACGTGTATTCTTCTAGTATATATATATATATATATATATATATATATATATATATATATATATATACAGATTAATGAAGTTTAAAGCTCTACAATATATATATATATATATATATATATATATGTATATGTATATTTATATGTAGGTTTATATGTATATATATATGTATATATATATATATATATATATATGTATATATATATTCCCATTATCTTGTTATATTTGATATATTACATGCTTTCACTCCCCTCCTCATCCTCCTTCTTCAAATCTGGCCACATGACATAAACAAAACTGTAGACGCAGAACGAACAAGATTAAGTCACTTACTCGCTGTAAGTGGGTTTAGCGATTAACACCCGGGTCATTGGGTGCGTTGGATTCATTGGGTGCAGATCTGGCGATCGCTAAAATATCACTAATCTCTCTACCCATCCACCCCGTTGATCTTCCGTAACAAATTGAGTGTCATTCAACACCCCAACTTAAAGCAGACACCCTAACACATAAACAAAGACAGAAAATGAGAGAGAGAGAAAGAAGGAGAGAGAGGGGGGGGGGTGAAGAAGTGGGAATGGGGGGGGTCGTTAAAAAAAGAGTGGGGAAAAAAGAAAAAAACGTAAACAAAGAGAAATAAACGAGCCCGTGAACGGAGACGTACATAAATAAGCAATTTAATGTACGCATTTTTTTGCAGACGTAAATACAAAGAAAATATTCAACACATGAACAAAAAACATTTCAACATTTCGTGTCCTTCTCACTTTTCATCTCTCTCTCTCTCTCTCTTTCTCACTCTCTTATTCAATACACATATCTATCTGAATGCTCCTCTCAACATATATTTCTACTTATCTTTCCCCCCTCTTTCTCTCTTTCTACCTGTATCTATCTATCTCTCAATATATATATATATATATATATATATATATATATATATATATATATAAAAAGTATACATTTTTATTTATACAAACATTATTGGTTACATATGTGCATACATGTTTCGGTTGCACTTTTCCCAGAAAGTCCACCTCATCAGACCAAGAATTTCAGAGACATTTCTCTGAAATTCTTGGTCTGATGAGGTTGACTTTCTGGGAAAAGTGCAACCGAAACATATAGGCACATATGTAACCGATAATGTTTGTATAAATAAACATTTATACTTATAAACAGCTCTACTTGTTATTGAGCACTTTTTATAAACACTTGAGTTTCAACAGATTTACATCTACAGAAACTAATACAATATATGTACAATATATATATATATATATATATATATATATATATATATATATATATATATATATATATATATATATATATATATATATATATATTGAGAGATAAATAGATACAGGTAGAAAGAGAGAGAGAAGAAAGATAGGTAGAAAGCTATTTATATATATATATATATATATATGTGTGTGTGTGTGTATGTATATATATATATATATATATATATATATATATATATATATATCTTTCTACCTGTATCTAGTTATCTTCCCCTCTCTCTCTCCTTTCTATATCAATATATTTATCTATATATATATATATATCTCTTTTTCTACCTATATCTATATATCTATTTATTGGTCTATGTCCCTATCTCTTATCTATCTGCATGTCTATATCTATTTATCTATCTATCTATCTATCTATCTATCTATCTATCTATCACACGATATAAATTCTATACGTTTATCCTAACGAAATCGGTAAAATCTCTCGTTTTTTATGATTTATCCATGTATTTAGTTTGTTTTTCCTTTTATCTTTTTAACACATCCTGTCTTCACGGCATTTCATTTTATTATACATCATGTATTGTATCCTTATATATATATATATATATATATATATATATATATATATATATATATATGTGTGTGTGGGGATAAAATGCTGAACTACCGTCAAGGCAGGGTGCTTCGCAAACACTTCTTTTGTTTGCACGTCAGTATAAATATATATTTTTGTTTTGTTTTAAATCGTAATGAAATAATTGTAGAGAAACAATATTTAGGATTATGATGATGATCAATATCGGCTAGGAAATAAGTGGAACGCTATTGCAAAACAAAACAAAACAATACAAAAGTCTAGTGAGATCAGATGGCAACACTTAATAAACACAGCAACTGAACAAACGAAAATAGATTGTCTTTTTACGATACTTATAGTGTACACGAGTTAGGATTAGGGGTCTCCCCGCATAGACCTTAAGAATACGATTGTCTAAAATAAATAAACATGAAAAAATGTTCAAATAATAAAATAATTATTACCAAATTGTCAAATACGATTATTTGACTGAAAAATAATAATCTTCTTTTTTTATATTTATTTCTTTTACTTATGCTGAAACAATTACGATTATTGTATGTAAGTATGTTGTTGCCGAACATTTGTTTTTAACGTTATTTTTACGTACTTTTAATTTTTAATGATGAGTTTTAAAAAGATCTTATATCTTCTTATATCGATAAGATATTGGATCGAAAATGCTTTTTTCAGATTTGCAATTAGTTTGGCTCTTAGATCAACCGTTTAATTTCATTTTTTTTTCTTCTTCTTTTTCTTCGCGTGTCTTTCAAGCATGTTGTCATACGTCAGTTTCACACTTTTTTACGCTGCCATTTGCATTATCGTTGTACACTGCAAAAGCTTTCAAACTGCATCGGTTGGGCAGTAAAGGGCAGACAAGGCAGTGTTGCATGGTATGGTCCTCCTCTCCACATTCACAGATGGTTGGATCAGTTTTGTAGCCCCATTTACTCATAGCAACTTTTTATAACCCATTCCCTTTCTCGGGCAGGTGAGTGTTTTCCATTTGCACCAGGGTGGTGCCTCTGAACCGGGATTTTATTGTAAGTTGGATGAGACTCGAAATAGAAGCGTTTACGTCGCGATCCTTGTCAAGTAATATTCACTATTACCTGCGAATTCTACGAAACACTTTGAAGACAAATTGTTTAACTGTTATGCCGTGCCATTCATACATTGACAAACTTGCTTTATATATATATATATATATATATATATACAGGGTGATTCATAAGTCATTTCACTTAGCTATTTAAAATGTCATTTACAATTGAAGATCGAATTTTATTGTTATTCATATGGACAAATTTGATGAATCTCCCACACTTGTTAAAAGGCAATAGAAAGGTGATGTGAACAGAAAGCCTCCTTCGCACACCATAATCAATCAAATATGCTACAAAAAGTCGTAAATTCTTTTCAAAAAAGAATAGAGCTATGCATGCAGAATGAAGGTGGAAATTTTGAAAATTTGCTGTAATTTAAAACTCCCACAAATGAATTTGTTGAATAAACTTTCTGTTTTGTATTACCGTACTTTTTAACTTTAGAATTTTAAAAATGAATAGCTAAGTTACTTATGAATCAGCCTGTATATATATATATATATATATATATTTATATATAATTCATTTTATACTTACATATGGCAAAAGGCTTTCTACTCTAATAGCTTCTTTTCTCGAACCGCTTACCTTTGGAATTCAACCCCTGCTCCTTCATTCCCTAACTGTACCACCTTTCAAACATGTAAATGTAATGTTAGCAAACATGCCCCTATAAATCTGACCCCTAATTTACAATAGCTCTTCAGTGGCATTGTACCTTGTTTGGGATGAATAGAAGTAGAAAAATATAACAGACATAGGATGTAGCTTCAATAGAGACGTCCTCCAGATGTTCAACACGAAAACACACATATACCTTACATTTCTCCGTTCAAAGTGTACGCAGAATCTTACATAGTCTCTCCTCGTCCATAGTGTCTCCTCTTGAATACGTGTCTCCATGTGTATTCCTACGCGTGACACTTTAGTACATGGGTGTATTGTATCAACATCGATCAGCGACTTTAGAAGATCTAAATTCCAGAATAACACAAACAATCAATGCAATTTAACGGGAGGTGATTCAAAAAAATCTATGGTTGAGTATCGGAGAGACTTGAAAACTATATCGACATTGACGGTCGTAACTTAAGTGATACAGTCTTCAGAACTAGTTAAACCACAAAAGCATCCAATATACTCATTACAAATAAAAAAGTTTATTTAGTTATGAACCTGAGTTGCTATTTACCTACCTCAACCGAGGACTTCGCGCCTTCAAAACGAGTCCACTCGATGATCCCCATCAGATTGGGAAACACTAAAACGTCACATGGAGCAAGAAAATTGAACTAACCAACCAACCAACCAACCAACCAACAAACCAACCACCAACCAACAAACCAACCAACCAACCAACCAACCAATAAACCAACAAACCAACCAACCAACCAACAAACCAACCAACCAACCAACCAACCAACCAACCAACCAACCAACCAACCCACCCACCAACCAACCAACCAACCAACCAACCAACCAACCAACCAACCACCAACCAACCAACCAACCAACCAACCAACCATCCACCCCACCAACCCACCAACTAACACACCAACCAACCAACCAGCCAACCCACCCACCAACCAACACACCAACCAACTAACCAACCCACCAACCAACCAACCCACCAACCAACCAACCACCCCACCAACCAACCAACCAACCAACCCACCAACCAACCAGCCAACTCACCCACCAACCAACTAACCAACCAACCAACCAATCAACCCACCAACCAACCAACCAACCAACCAACCAACCCACCCACCCACCCACCCACCAACCAACCAACCAACCAACCAACCAACCAACCAACCAACCAACCAACCAACCAACCAACAACAAGCATTTTATTATATAACGTGAAAATTATAGAAATTATAAAGTAAGAGGTAACATTGTAATAGCCTGTCTAGGGCTAGGAGCAGGAGTCAAGTGTAGTCTTCGTTAATTCCTGGAAAACCCCGTATTAGTTGTTTGTATATAAATCAAAAGTAAGTTGCCATTTTTGCGTGAGAGAATGTGCAATGTTCAGTACGGCAGTGTTTTTTTATCGTCAAGAACTGCCGTTTGCTTTTTGTTTTATTGATGAAAAAAACAGTATCAAGGCCAAATGTGACTAGAGGATGAAGTTAAATAGATGGGTTTATTGTCCTTATTTACTTGCTTCCTTACGAGAGCAGAGTAAGACACAATGTTGCTGTTTTATGTGGGGAAATTCAAGCTCTACAAACAGGAGCACTCTGTATTAAGACAACTTTTAAAATTGCCTCAGCCTAGAACGATTTCTTTTTCATTGAGCTAGGATAAAAAAGATAAAGTGTAATATCAGAACAGATACTACACTTTTCTCTGAAGTAGGAAACCAAGGATGTAAGTCTAATGATGAACAATATTATAAAAGGATTTAAAATGATGAAAGACATGCACACAATTTGAACACCCATGGGAACGTTTTTTGACAAGTATTTGTTGACATTGGAGTTAAAGACGACCATGTTGTGGTCTACAGGCAAGATAATGTTTATCAAAAAAGATACTACACTTTGTTCCCGTTTTACTAACCATGTAAATCGGGACAACGTTTCTGCCTCATCCTCTATTTGAAATATATACTTTACTTCGGATTGAACCCGGACCTCAGCGTGTCCATAACATGTACTCAGCCACCCCGCATTCCTATCTACCCGTTTCATTTTCCCATTTGCACAATCTCACGTATCCGATTCGCTACCCGGGTCTATTTGACATTTACCATCAACGCATTAAAAACATTGTTAGAGTAACTGTCAACGGATTTATAAGCTTAGATTTAAAAAATAAATAAATAATGCAATAAAAAGAGGAAAGCAACAAAATAATTTAATAAAAAAACAATGAAAATCATAACAAAAAAAAACTATGGCGCCTTTAAACGCTCAACTTGTACAGACGTCACTTAAATTTGCCGGAAGATTTTACAAGTCTATAAACTGTGCTCTGGTCGACGATTATATGAACGAGAAACGGATCGTTGTTAAGTTAATTATATTAACTTGCTGACATTGAACGAATATAGATTCTTCCCAGAAGCGTGAATAGGTCTGGTGAATCCATGGTGATGTCTGAGACAAACCCCTTGATTGTATGCCCCACGTATGTCCTGGTACTCATAAATGTAGTCTTCTTTGCGTGTCTTTGAAGTTTCCCACTTTTTAAAGAAGTCTTTTGCATTAGTGTTACCAGCCTTAAGCGCACTGATGTCGATATTGAGCTTTTTAAGTAAGAACGGCTTAGTCCTTCCAGTGCTCTATGTATATTGAAGTCGGTCTATGTTTCGTCTTTGCTGTTTATTAGTGCACTTCCTATTGAGTAATAACTGTTGATGGATCGTTGCTGATTTTCCGGATTAGACTCCATGCCCTTTTACTACTTATCCTCATATCAGTTTTCTCCAACAGATTTAGCCATTTCCGTTGTCAGACTTCTGATAGGGAGGGCATGAGTATCTCACCTACTTCGATAGTAGATTCAACAAAGAGGTTAGATTCATAGAGTTGTTGGTATTGCTCATATAATTTGCTGGTTTGGCCATCGAGTCTAAGTATGTATTGAGTGTGGAAGCCTCTTGGGATGTTCTTCGGGCTGCTTGGCGTACAAATCGTCTGAAACTCTGATAGTTTTGAGGGTCTGTTGCGAGATGGGCAATCTTCCGTTCAAAATCGTCTTGGAAACCAGGCCAGGTCGGATTCTCGCAATTAAATCTCCTTGAAAATGGAACTGTGGCTGGGATGATTTCAGAATTGATTGTGATGCAAATTGGTCGGTATTATGTATTAGGCAGTGGCTTCGGCACTAGCATTCTGCCCCATCCCGTGATAATCTGACTGAGAAAGGAAGATAGTTTGAAGATGAGATTGGATGCCAACCTCCCTAATTTTGAGGCCCCGCTCGAGACACTCCACTAATTCTACCCCAGACATTGCTCCTCGCCCTAGGCATGATATTACTACTTTCCCTCTTACTTTATAATTTCTATAATTTTCACATTATATAATAAAATGCTTATCGTTGGTTGGTTGGTTGGTTAATTGGTTGGTTGGTAAGTTGATTGATGGTTGGTTGGTTGATTGGTTGATTGGTTGGTTGGTTGGTTGATTGATGGTTGGTTGGTTGGTTGGTTGGTTGATTGGTTGGTTGGTTGGTTGATTGGTTGGTTGGTTGGTTGATTGATGGTTGGTTGGTTGGTTGGTTGATTGGTTGGTTGGTAAGTTGGTTGGTTTGTTGGTTGGTTTGTTGGTTGGTTGGTTGGTGGTTGGTTGGTTGGTTGGTTGGTTCGTTAGTTGGTTGTTTGTTGGTTGGTTGGTTTAGTAAGTTGATTGGTTGATTGGTTGGTTGTTTGGTTTGTTGATTGGTTGGTTGTTGGTTGGTTAGTTGGTTGGTTGATTGATTGGTTGGTGGATTGGTTGGTTGGTGATTGGGTGGTTGGTTGGTTGGTGGTTGGTTGGTTAGTTGGTTAATTAGTTGGTTGGTTGGTTAGCTGGTGGGTGTGTTGGTGAGTTGGTGGGTTGGTTGGTAGGTGGTTGGTTGGTTGGTAGTTGGTTATTTGATTGGTTGGCTGGTTTATTGGTTGGTTGGTTGGTTGGTTGGTTGGTTAGTTGGTTGGTTTATTGGTTGGTTGGTTGGTGATGGTTGGTTGATTGGTTGGTTCGTTAGTTTGTTGGTTGGTTAGCTGGTTGGTTTGTTGGTTGGTTGGTGGTTGGTTGATTGGTTGGTTGATTGGTTGGTTGGTACGTTGGTTGATTTGTTGGTTGGTTGGGGTTGGTTGGTGTGTTGGTTGGTTGGTTGGTTGGTTGTTTGGTTGGTTGGTTGGTTGGTTGGTTGGTTGGTTGGTTGGTTCGTTAGTTAGTTGTTGGTTGGTTGGTTAGTTAGTTGGTTGGTTTGTTGATTTGTTGGTTGTTGGTTGGTTGGTTAGTTGGTTGATTGATTGGTTGGTTGGTTGATTGGTTGGTTGGTTGGTGGTTGGGTGGTTGGTTGGTTGGTTGGTGGGCTGGTTGGTTGGTTGTTGGTTGGTTGGTTGGTTGGTTGGTTGTTGGTTGGTTGGTTGGTTGTTGGTCGGTTGGTTGTTGGTTGGTTGGTTGGTTGGTTGGTTTGTTTGTTATTTGTTGGTTGATTGGTTGGCTGGTTGATTGGTTGGTCGGTTGGTGGTGTGTTGGTTTGTATGTTGGTTGGTAGTTGGTTGGTTTGTTGGTTGGTTGCTTAATTGTTGGTGGGTTGGATTGTTGGTTGGCTGGTTAGTTGGTTGACTAGTTGGCTGGTTTGTTGGTTGGTTGGTTGGATGGTTTGTGGTTGGTTGGTTGGTTTGTTGGTTGGTTGGTTGGTGGTGGGTGGGTGGTTGATTTGTTGATGATTTGATGGTTGGTATGTTAGTTGGTGGTTGGTTCATTCGTTGGTTTGTTGGTTGGTTGGTTTGTTGGTTTGTTGGTTTTTTGCTGGTTGGTTGGTAGGTTGGCTGGCTGGCTGCTTGGTTGGTTGGTTGTTTGTTGGTTGGTTGTTGGTTGGTTGGTTGGTGTGTTGGTTGGTTGTTGGTTGGTTGGTTAGTTGGTTGGTTGGTTGTTTGGTTGTCGGTTGGTTGGTTGGTTTGTTTGTTGGTGGTGTGTTAGTTTGTTGGTTGGTTGGTGAGTTAGTTGGTTGATTGGTTGGTTGGTTGGTTGGTTTGTGGTTTGTTGGTTGATTGGTTGGAGGTTGGTTGGTTGATTGGTTGGTAGGTGTGTGGTTAGTTGGTTTGTTGGTGGTTTGTTGGTTGGTTTGTTGGTTGGTGGTTGGTTTGTTGGTGGTTTGTTGGTTGGTTGGCTGGTTGTTTGGTTGGCTGGCTTGCGTTTTCGTTTGTTGGTTGGTTTATTAGTTGGTTGGTTTGTTGGTTGGTGGTTAGTTGGTTTGTTGTTTGGTTGGTAGTTGGTTGGTTTATTGGTTGATTTGTGGTTGATTTGTTAGTTGGTTAATGGTTTGTTGTTTTTTGGTTTGTTGGTTGGTTGGTTGGCTGGTTGGTTGGTTGGTTGGTTTGTTGGTGGGTTGGTTGGTTAGTTGGTTGGTTGGTTTGCTGGTGGTTGGTTGGTTTTTTGGTAGGTTGGTTTGTTGGTGGTTGGTTAGTTGATTGGTTGGTTGGTTTGTTGGTTGTTGGTGGGTGTGTTTGTTGGTTGGTTGGTTGTTGGTTTGTTGATTGGTTAGTTGATTGGTTGTTTGGTTGGTTAGTGGGTTGTTTGGTTGGTGGTTAATTAGTTTTTGGTTGGTTTGTGGTTGGTTGGTTGGTTGGTTGCCCGCTTGCTTGCTTGGTTGATTCGTTGGTCTGCTGTTGGTTAATTGATTGGTTGGTTTGTTGATTAGTTGGTTGGTTGGTTGGTGGTTAGTTTGTTAGGGGTTGGTTTGCTGGTTTGTTGCTTGCTTCGTTGGTTGTTGGTTGGTTTGTTGATTGGTTAGTTAGTTGGTTGGTCAGTTAGTTGGTGTGTTGGGCGGTTGATTGGTTGGTTGGTGGTTGGTTGCCTGGTATGTCGTTGGTTGGTTTGTTGATTGTTTGTATTGGTGGTTGGTTGGTTGGTTTGTAGGTGTGTTGGTCGGTTGGTTTGTTTGTTTGTGAGTTAGTTGGTTGGTTGATTTGCTGGCTGGTTGGTTAGCTGGTCGATTGGTTGATTGGTTAGTTGGTTAATGGTTAGTGGGTTGGTGGTTTGTTGGTTGGTTCGCTGGTTAGTTGGTTGGTTGGTTGGTTGGTTGGTTGGTGGTTGGTGGGTTGTTTTTTTTTTTTTGTGGTTGGTTGGTGGGTTGGTTGGTTGATGGTTGGTTAGTTGGTTGTTGGTTGGTTTGTTGGTTGGTGGTTGGTGGTGTGTTCGTGGTTGGTTGATTGGTTAGTTGGTTGGTAGGTTGCTTGGTGGGTTGGTTGGTTGGTGGTTAGTTGGTTAGGTGGTTGGTTTGTTGGTTTGTTGTTTGTTGGTTGGTTGCTTGCTTGGTTGCGTGCTTGGTTGTTGGTTTGTTGGTTGGTTTGTTGGTGGTTGTTTGGTTAGTTGGTTGGTTGGTTGGTAGTTGGTTGGTTAGTTAGTTGGTTGGTTGGTGGTTGGTTCGGTTGTTAGTTGGTTGGTTGTTAGTTTGTTGGTGGTTTGTTGGTTGGTTGGCTGGTTGTTTAGTTGGTTTTTTTTGTGAGTGGTTGGTTGATTGGTTAGATGGTTGGTTGGTTGGTTTGTTTGTTGGTGATTGGTGAGTTGATTAGTTTGTTGGTTGGTTGGTTTGTTTGTTTATTGGTTGGTTAGTTGGTTGCTTTTTTGGTGGTTAGTTGGTTGATTGGTTAGTTGGTTGGTTGGTTGGTTGGTGGTTGGTTGGTTAGTTTGTTGGCTGGTTTGTTGGCTTGTTTGTTGGTGGGTTGGTTAGTTGGTTGATTGGTTAGTTGGTTGGTTGGTTTGTTGGTGATTGGTTTATTGGTAGCTGGTTGGTGTGTTTGTTGGCTGTTGGTTGTTTTATTGGTGGTTGGTTGGTTGGTTGGTTGGCTGGTTGGTTTGTTGGTTGGTTGATTGGTTTGTTGGTTAATTGATTGATTGGTTGGTTGGTTGGTGGGCTGGTTGGTTGGTTGGTTTGTTGGTTTGTGGGTTGGTTGGTGCCTTTTACGGCATATGAACCGTCGTTGCCTCATTTTATACCAAAACCGTGCATATACTTTGTATACCATTACTTTGTAGATTAATTTCTATTTATATAGAGTTAAGCAATTTTTATACGTCCATATCTTTTATGTATATGATTAGCTCTTAAACTTGTCAACCGATCATTTAGCATTTTTTTAAACAGCTGATAAGTGTAAGGGGCTTTAATGTGAGCGATTTTTAGGTTTAATTTTGTTTTATTCAAACAAGACAAAGAGACGGTTGAAGCCCGTCGTGAAAATTAAGATACGTCCAGTTTTATGCAGTTTTTACAACAGGAATTAGCCATCCATTAATTAATAATCCACAAATTTCAGTTTCTGGTACGTATTTTAAAAGGAAGCCCTCGGTATTATTGCAAAACCACTTAATATAAAGTTAATGCAATCATTTGAATACTCGCTATTTTTTATTCGTGAAAATGTGTATTAGATCTTGATATAGGTTTTTGTTATCAATTGTATCCGCATAAAATAAACATATAAAAATTCCTAACCCTATGTAAATCGACATTTATCAACAAGATTATTGTATACAAAGTGTATGTACGGTTTTGGCATAAAATGAGGCAACGACGGTTCATATGCCGTAAAATGCACCAGCCAACCCACTAACCAACCCACTAACCAACTAACTAACCAACCAACCAACCAACCAACCAAGTAACCAACCAACCAACCAACGACAAGCATTTTATTATATAACGTGAAAATTATAGAAATTATAAAGTAAGGTCTTCGTTAATTTCCGGAAAACGCCGTATTAACTGTGTGTATATAAATCAAAAGTAAGTTGCCGTTTTTGCGTGAGAGAATGCGCAATATCTGGGGTAGAATCAGTGGCGTGTCTAGAGCGGGGCATCGAATTAGGGCGGATGGCATCCAATCTCATTCACGTGTTGACATCGTGGTCATCTTGAATTCGCTTCTCTGTGGTTACTCAACGGCATCGATGAATTGATAATCACGAACGACGTGGAATAATTCGGATATTCTTAGTTTATCAATTCAAGTCCGTTCGGTTGTGTTATACATTCCTATGGTCATTATCGTTTCGCGTGAAGCCAGGAAAGAGGAAACATTCACTCAGCATCATGTCTGGTTCGTGTCTCTCATCGCCTGCCTATTGAAAAATATCTTGCTTTCTATCTAAGCACTTGATCTTCATATCTTTCAGCAACCACTACTTACCCGTTTCCCGCAAGGGTAGACATTAAATCAGTTTCATTTGGGGAAAAGAATCCAGCTCCCTTGTGGAGAGACTTTCGAGGAGTAAAAAATCACCAAAAACGAATACGTTGGCACTCCCCTGTATGGGGCCTTCAGTCGACTGGCAATAAAAAAAAAAATTCCTCTAGAATGAAGAAGTAATGCCAAGGAAGTTTTATCTTTTAGAACCGAGCAGGATTATTCTTTATCCTTACCAATAAGGTTTTAATTGTTCAGGACAGGTTCTAGGTTGCCAAAATGATGCCAATGTATGATAGCTGATCGGAAACACGATTAACAACCGTTTATATTTCTATGACAATAAGTACATGTGCATTCGATACACGACAATAAAGATACAAATTAAGCAAACCAATTTCATTTTGTTTTTGACTTCAGGTTTCTGTTTTCGTGACTTCACTTAAATTAAAAATGATTAGTTACTAATGACGGATTAGTGGCAACTTGATTATAGGTTTAAGGTTTTGTGGGCTGTCGACAATATTTATTAAACACTAATGAATGATTAGTGAATTAATCCCCAATCTTTCAGCTGGATGGATTACAAGTAATCTAATGAAAAAAGCATGGTGTTACTTTGAGTAATAATTAACTCTCTGCCTCTCTGTACTAAAGTTTTGATATATGAACTAATAATTATATATACTAGCAAATATATGCTCCCTCCGTTCGCATATTTCTGCTAGGCTGCCGCGTCAGAGATGAACGCTCACCCGTAAACCGATGGAGCCCCAATCATATTTCTTGGGTGGTTAGACATTGATTTTCTTTGTTTCCGACCAAGAATATTTTAGGTTAGAAATAAAGAAAATTTCGACCCCACCCATTTTTTTAACCCTCCCCCATACATAGTAATAGTTTCAGTTAAAAGAAGAAAAAAAGTGTTACCCTCCCCTATACATAGTTAAAAAAAG
>OY744519.1:14238933-14323933 GCA_963556195.1 Sepiola atlantica | reverse complement strand
CTACACTGCCCCCCCCCCTGACAGACGATAATATTATGATGAACGAACACGACTTCCCTTCACCCAAAAAGGAGAAAGTCATTCTTGCGTGAACGGTCTTATGAGAACAGAATCGATATTACACTACCCCCCCCCCCCCTTCAAAGATATTATGACTAAATCGAGTCTTGGGGATTTTTCAGAATTCCGCCTTACAAAAAACGAAGGAGGTAATTCCTGGGAGGACAGTCTTAAGATAACAAAACGGATACTACACTATACCGCCCATTAAAAAATATTCCAATTTAATCATTTTTTTTCATTTAAAAATGCCTAGTCACAAAAAATATTTTTATGGTTCCGTGGCCTTTTGGCTAAGATCAAAGTGTAGTATCTGTTCGACATATCAGCGATATTGGACACTTTACTAAAGTCGGAAGTAAATTATCTCCCTTGAAAATTAAATTCTAAATAAATTTTTAAACGCTATCATTTTAAAAATAAAATAAAATCTCTCTATCTTATTTTATTCATAATTATAATAATAGTACTATCGATAAAACGATTGCGTATGTAGATGAAAATTTGACAATACAAAGTAGAAAGATATATTACAGAATATTAATTTATTAAAAACTTAAAAATAAATAAATATGCAAAACAGCAAAATCGAGATTTGTTTGAGTGAGTAGTAGATGCCTATATAAAGAGTATTTCAATATATTCTTAAATCATTAAATCATCCTATTGTGTATTGATGTTAATGTACATAGAACAGATGGGGAAAACCTTCGCGAATATATATAGTGAGAGAGATTGTTTGTATGAATGATACGGAATATCTATTTGATGTGTCAGATCAACGGGTGTCATGTGTTCCGATCTAGGATCGTAAGTAACATTGGTCCAACTTCCAACAACAACTGGATATAACACGTGTTCTGTTTTTTAATGTGGGGGTCCAGCTCCCCTGAAAAGGGGCAATCTGGAATGTTATAAAATAGCCCCGAGCGACCGGTAATAAACCAATCTTCCTCTCGATCAGGGGAAGAGTTCCCGAATAATTATATCATACGGAGTTGCAATCATACCATCTTGATACAAGTATTACATAACATTGTAACATTGTGTAGATAGACAGATATATGTGTGTTTGTGAAAAAAAGTATCCGTCACACCCCTGATTTCACATCTTGTTTCATGTTTAGAAAAAAAATTCTTATTTTGTTTATTTATTTATTTTATTTTATTCTTATTTATATTTTATTATTGTATTTCATTATTTTACTTTCTGCTATACCTTATCTAGTTTTATATTATTTTTTTGTATTCTAACATTGTTATACTTATTATTATAAAATATTGTTTCATGTAACTATTGTTTATATATATATATATATATATATATATATATATATATATATATATATATTAATTGATATATTTACATTCTTATGTCATTTCTTCTTCTCGATTAAACCGATATGGTGAATGCTTTGGATGTTTTAAATGTATGATTGCTCATTCACTTAGCTGTCTTTTAGTACAAAAATCCGATGTTTTTTTCCGAAAAGACTTCTGTGTGCAATGTTATAAAAGGCGCTAAGGAAGACGCGTTTTGGAATCATCAGAAATAGTGAAAAATAAAATATTTCCAAAAAAGTCTTGGAAACGATCGTAGCCTAATAGTAGTTAGGTTTGAATTCTTGGAACAATGTTCAAATGTTATTGATCTCCACTAGCTAACTTACTAACACACACACACACACACACACACACACACACACACACACACACACACACACATATATATATATATATATATATATATATATATATATATATATATATATATATATATATATATATATATATTTAATAGTACTTCAATGGATTGTGCTCTGATGAGCGTGCTACTCTGGAGCCCCCACGACGTAGATTCACTAGTCATACTATATATATATATATATATATATATATATATATATATATATATATATATATATATATATATATATATATATATATATATGGGAAATGAAAAAGGAAAAACAAAGAGATTATTTTTTTTATATGTTCATCAACGTTTCGTCGTTATTGGTAAGATATCCTCAGGATGATACTTTTAAGAAAATGTCATGCAAGTACATTGAAATATTGGGTAGACATGATGGGTGGATGAGAAAAAGTAGTAGCCGTGGCTGCTGACAGCACTGGACCAAGGTCCGGGCTGAGAGAAGTTAGTGGCAGGGAGTGAAATGAATGTTGATGACAAAAACCTCAGCACCCCCTCCCCTTTCTTCCACCTTAAGACAAATTCACTAACACTCCCATCCCATCCCCCTTTTTCACTCACAGCAATCCACATTAATTTCACTCCCCGCCACTGATTTCTAAGACATTCTCTATATTTTTTCAGTTTTATTTTTTTTATTTTTTATTTTTATTTTTTATTTCCTTCTTAAGTGACCTCAATTAAAGTAACACCACATCGTGTATTGCCGGTTGTTGTAATTCTTATTGCAGGTACTGAATTTCCATGATGATCTGCGAAGTAAGAACCTGCTTGGTAGTGAAACACGTGTCGGTAAAAAACTCTTTAATTTGAAAAATGATAAATAAATAATCTTTGAATGCAAAAGTATTTTGTGATGTTGATTGGGCTCCTGAACGGAATCCTTTGGTAAGCCTTCAAAATATCACACACACCACACACACATACACACACACACACGTATATATATATATATATATATATATATATATATATATATATATATATATATATATATATATATGTATGTATATATATATATATTTATTTATTTTTAGAATCAACCACTTCTATACCCACTTCCCACTTCAGATTAATCCCACCACCCACCCCCTAAACCTACATCCTACCGCCCGCCCACACCCTTAACCTACCTGTCACTTTAACTGCATCCCCATACCAACCCCTCCTCTTTGTCCTTTTTCCCTTTTTTATTCCCCCCAATTCACTAAGCGGCTTTTTAAACATTCCCGTACCTCATAACCCCCCCAACCCCAAATCTTTAACAATTTTGCCTTTTTGTCTCATTCGGATTTAAACCTTGAATTGAGATTCATCTGTTTTACTTGGCTCGGGAAGTACATTAAAAAAAATGGCCTGTTTCCCTCTTCTCAACCTCTTTTAAGTGCGTCTGGACTTACCTATATTTTGAGCACTGTCTCCAATCTGCTCCCACGCAAAGAGTTTTTCTTCACTTTCTACAATCCACCGGACTCCTTTTCAACGGAAATTTACCACCCGGACAATTTGCATATCTTTTTCACGGAACTTTTCTTTTTATTCAATACGTTTTTTTTAACTAAAAATTATTTTAATCATTTTTAATAATAATTTTCATATTTTTCAAATATTTGAACTTTGTTTTTTTCGAAAGCCAACTTATCCATCTGTATCTCTCCTCTGATGATAAGATTTCGATCTTTGAAAAGCCTGTGCTTAAGGAAAAAATAATAGTTTATTACTGAATACACCTTGCATTGAACAATTGAAATTTGAAATAAATTTGGACAATCGTCGCATATTTATCACTCTTTTCTCTCTCTCTCTCTCTCTCTCTCTCTCTCTCTCTCTCTCTCTCTATATATATATATATATATATATATATATATATATATATATATATATTATAGTACTTCAATGGATTGTGCTCTGATGAGCTTGCTGCTCTGGTGCCCCCACGACGTAGATTAACTAGACCAACCCGACAATCTGCCAACTCCCATCCATACACTGTGGAGGTCCCCAGATGCCGAAAAACTTTATACTTCAAAAGCTTCTTTCCTCGTGCTGCTGGACTCTGGAACTACTTCCATGCTCCCTGCTTTCCTGACGTGACTGACATGCAGAAATTTAAAACTAATGTAAACAGACATCACGCTGTGCAGCTCCCAAATTAGGTTGACCCCCCCCCCCCCCCCAAAAAAAAAAACCCCGTCATCCTTTTTTTCTGAATAACCCCTTACGTCTACAATGGCGGCCTGCCTTGTTTGGAGTGAACTATGTTTTTAAAAAAGTATAGATCTTTGTAAATCCAATTACATGATCAATCTACGTTCCAAGAATTCAACATAACAGCAGATTGTGTACGATCGTTTCAGAGATCAATTATTTTTATTGATATCAGATATATATCTTCAGCACAGGGTATTAACACGAAAAAGTAGAAGTATATGGACAACACTATTGGAACAGGTGTAAACATCCTCAATTATACAGCAAGTTATACATATTAATGGAAATAATTTCTGTTATGTCTCAAATAAAAACAGAGCAATTGAAATTTTATTTAGGGATGCCTAGTGGATAAAAGGTTGAAAGTAAGGGACGCTTTATTACATGTTGAAAGTGTCATATCACAAGAAAGAAACAACACATATATCATTTAATACTGGATATAGACGTTATAAGTGAAGGAAATTTGTTGACATATATGATCAAACAATGAGAAAAGGTTAAAATGTTCTAAAGTTGAATTATCAGTTGTAGAGCCATTGACAAAATATAATTATTTTTTAATTAATACATAATTTATTAACCACATACATTTCATCCTTGCGGAATAGTCGGTTTAGAGATAAACATTCAAACCGGTTGCACCATCTGAACTCCGGATGACGAGTCACCTTTAACTCTAATCCGAGCGCCAAACCGATGAGGCCAATTCCAACCGTTATTCGACAAGTAAAAAAATACCCCTTATTTATGTCAATTCAAACAGACAACATAGTCAGCCATCTTAACAGTGTTTCAGAAATCACGTATTCAGGAACTTGCATTTAGTATAGATTTGACGGCTTATATTATTTCTCTTAAAAGGCCCGACCACCAGAAGGGGTCTATAAATAATTGTTTAATACTAAATGCTTAAGTATTGTCCATATACGTTACGTTTATTCTTTGTGGAATCTTCAGCTTGGAGATGATCCGAAACCCGGAAGCGAGTCCGCTAAGAGACATTTAGGTATCATCCACATAAATAATGAACACTAAAATATTTCCAAAAAGTCTTGGGAATGATCGTTCGTCGAATTGTAGTGTGTTTTGAATTATTGGAACAATGTTAAAATTATTTTGATCTCAACAAACATTTTATCTCTCTCTCTCTCTCTCTCTCTCTCTCTCTCTCTCTCTCTATATATATATATATATATATATATATATATATATATATAGAGAGAGAGAGAGAGAGAGAGAGAGAGGGGGAGACAGCAACAAGGAATAGAATTAAAAAGGACTACTTAGGACACTTTGTCTTTGTTCGTGATTTTTAAAAACTTTTTTCGTACTGGACAAGGTTCGCGATGAAAAACAATGACGATTCCGATGACGTGTTTCGTTTGAGTGACAGATAATTCCAATATGGCGCCAAAGAGTGTGAACAAAACAAAATAAAAGTCTGTGAAACTCTCGAAGGTCGGTTCTTAAACAATTTGTATGAACTATTTTTGTTGTTGTTTGTTTAATTTAGTGATGACAATAAAAGCAGACATAAATATTTGACCCGCAATGTTGGAGAACGATTTAACGTACCAAATCCTGGGAACGGCACTGAAAGCTGCTTACAACCATTTTTGTTTTGGTCTTTGTTTTTTGTTTTTGCTTTTTTTAACACGGAGCGACCGATCAACGTGATATACTTACAATTGTTATTCGACCGTGATTCATGACAACATAATAATAATAATAATAATAATAATAATAATAATAATAATAATAATAATAATAATAATAATAATCAATGATTAATTATTGGTATAGCCTTCTCCTTCAATACCAGAGTGCAGGTGAATGAACACGAAAAAAAAATATCAAGATCTAAAATTGGAATTAGTTAGACTATGGAAATGTAATGAAGTAAAGGTGATTCTGTTATATTATGGAGGGGCCCATGTCTTTGGAAACGATTAATTTAGCTAGTGTGGATTATGGCTGCGGTCAGTTGAGGCAGTGAGTGCGGGTCAAGCTGACATGCACCGGAGGGGATTGTTATGATTCAATCATTTTGTGTCAGACCATAACAAAGTTACAAATTCGGCGCCGACACAGGGAATCTCGGGACAGAGAAGGTCAGATATGCTACGATTGTGAATGTCGTGTCTGATTGGCCGACCCGATGAAGTGTCTGTTGCGTCATTTGTTTTCATTAAAACCTAGTTTTTGATCGGAGAACGCTTTGGAAGTGATAGCGTTAAGTCCTCGATGTAGTCGCTCGTCGTATGGTCTGGATCTCGAATGAGATCCGACATGTATCCCCGTGTATCGTCGCATCCCACAACGAAGAAGTATGAATGAGACGCATGGCAGAGACGAATAGATGGAAACCCCTCCACAACCAAAACATCGAATAAAAGAATCGAATCTCTCTCTGAAGAGAAAAACGGTCACCGAGTTTTGTCTCCTGCCGAAAATAAAGTTTGTCCACAGAACAAAGACCACCAGAATCGATCACGGCCAGAGACGCAATAGAACCCACTACACAAATGGCGATCATGACCAGTGGACGAAAAAGAAAACTGTAAGGTAACTTTTTGTATTGAACATTTTTGTGTCCTAATCCGAGAAACTGAGAGAGTTAAAACGGAAAGAAGAAGCGTACGATGTTTAAAAGAGAACAGTTCTTGAAAAGTAAAGTGTGTTTAAAAAGAAAAATATACTTAAAAAGAAATGTTCAAAAAGAAGTTGTATAAGAAGAACAGTATTTAATGAGAGAAATGTTTGAAAAGAAAATATGTTTTAACGAGAAAAGAATTTTAAATAATATGTTTAAAGAAATGTGTTTAAAAAGTTTGAAAACGCTTTTAAGGTTTCGGTTTCGAGAAGCGTGGTTTAAGAGACTTTCCGTTGAGATAATTTCATTGAGAATGTAACAAATGTGTTTTTGGTGCCGTAATGTAACAATTCATGTTGTATTCATTTACTCCTCTCCAGGAGTTAGGCACAAGGCCAGTTTTTATCTTACTCCCACAAGTAAGATGTGACCCAAGGTCGGGTCGGGGAAAGTGGGATTAAAAATTGCCTGGGCAGCTCCGTCGGCATTCCCCGATAGGGGCGCCTCAGGCAGTAAGCAATAAACTTACTCCTCCCCAAAGAGAGGAGGCAACGCCTGGGAAAGTGGACCTCCCAAAACTGCAAAGGACAGACCCATTGACCGGCGTAAATCAAGACCCGAAGGCCAAGACAACACCAGTATGGGGTGCAGTATCCATCGGAACAGGTACTACACTTTGATCTTAGCCAAAAGGCACATTCCTGTTGTAATTGCAACGCTTAGAACCATAACGAAACTCCACCATAAATGGCTTAAACAGATTGACGAGACAATTTTTTTCCAGTTCTGCAAAAGGCTTGTCTTTTAAGAACAGCGAATGTTTTAAGGTACAGATTAAATGTCTAAGGTCAAGGGAATTGACTTGATGTTAAAAAACCCTAATAATAGCAGTCACAATACACCCAATAACTATAACGTTCTTATAATACTCAAAATCAGCAACAGTGTCACAGATCACCATAATGAAGACACTAACAGCCCCGCCTATTGTGAAAACGGTAGCTGTGCTACCAGTGACAATAACAATTACAATAATAATAGTAACAATAATTGTCATAGCTGAAATTGTAATCGCAATGATAACTGTGGCAGCAATAGTCAATTTGGCACTAAAGAGCATAGCGACATCGAGAATTATGGGGAATATTAAAAAGTAGTAGTAGCCACAATGAAAATATTTACCCCAATATAACAATATAGCACTCCTAATAATCCTACCAATTGGAATAATAATAATAATAATAATAATAATAATAATAATAATAATAATAATGATAATAATAATAATAATAATAATAATAATAATAATAAAGTCAGTATAACACTAATAATCATAGGAGCACTAGGAACAGTCTCCAAAAACATGGAGACAAGACTAGGAGAAATAGGAATCAAAGGGATAACTGAGACCATACAAAGGACAGTAATGATCAAAACAGCTACAATCCTGAGAAATGTCCTCGAATGCGGAAACCAACTCACATAAGCAACGGATGGAGAACAAACACATGGAAGCACAAGAAAACAGAACCGGGGAGAATACAACCGCACGAGAGAGGCGCAAGTATAGGCTGACACCACGAAAATTATGGACAGAGGGTCGAGGAGGGAAAGCGCAAACCAGACCTCCACTTGCAGAGCGCGGACAGCTCTGGGACCTTGGGGAGGCTTGTTGCCACTCAAACCCCAGAGAAGACCAATGGCCCTTACCAGCGGGAAATCAGTGGTAGATGGATGTTGCGATGCCGAAAGGTCATCAGCGGTGATGAACGAAAAGAGGTGGAGCATACTGGAAGTCTGAGGAGACTTGTTGTCACTCAGACTCCAGGGAATACCACAGGTTGTTGGCAGTGGGCGATCACTGACGATGACCAGTGTGATAACTCCTAGTGAGTAAATAATAATGATAATTATTATTATTATTAATAATAATAATAAAATGTATGGAAATATTGACAATATTAGTTGTGTTTTTAATAATAGCCATAAAATTTAAATATATGATAATGTAGATTTTAATAATCATAATGATAATTGTATTTTAATCATAATGAAATAAAAAATACATAGATAAAGAAAAAGATTGGATCAAGAAGGGATTAAAGGATAAAGGATAACAGATAAGAAATAAAAATAATCCAGGCAGACCCAATTCATTATATCCACCGCTAAGGATCGCAGTCGATCTAGGATTATGAGTTACTGGTTATTTTAAATTTACATTTATGTTTGCACTTCGCCATTAGTTCATCTCTTCTGGTTAGAAGATTGCCGTGTTCGTATTTAAAAATTCTTACTTTGTTCTCTAAACACAAATTGCATCTTTGCGGAGTGTTAGAATAGCACAAGATTGACCAAGAAACCACCGATGTTCGGTTTTAATTTTTCAGTAGCCACTATTGTTTCGCTAGCTCCGTTTTGTTCTTAATTTCTGGATTTACGAATGAATGTTTGTAGTCATAGAAATGCGAAATTACTTCATAATAACGGAAAACTAGTTAATACTTGACGTAGAATTATGTAGAGGTATGGACGGGTGGGCGGGTAAATATGATTATTTGACTTGGGGACTGGTATTTAATTATAACGTTACGGCTGATATTAATATTATTGCATCTATTTCTGATAATTGTTTACTCTATTGGCGAAACATGAATAATTCTAAATAAAATATTGTCTGACATTCTGCCATGGTCACAGCCTTAGCTGTCTTGCGGAATGTTTTTGTGTTTTTTTCTTCTTCCTGTTCCCCACCTCCTATTTTCCCCTCCCTTCTCCAACTTATTTCTCAATCGTCGGACTGAGGATTTGCAGACGTTATAATTTGAATTTCTGTCATTCATAGACGATTAAAAAGAACTTAGGGTTAAGCGTTTGTAAGGGAACCCCGACAAATTGACCCGGTTTTGATATCTTACCCTCTTTTCCCCTCCCTATATACTTTCCGTTCTAAATCATGCAATTTACCCCTCTCTATATACATGTATTGCTCTCTTTCCCCTCACTATATGACTTCCGTTATAAATCGTACAATCTCCCCCTCTATCGATATATATATATATATATATATATATATATATATATATTAAATATGTAATCACCCTCTTTCCCCTCAATATAGCCTTCCATTATAAATCGTTCAATTTCCCCCTCTCTCCATATATGTATTAAATATGTTGTCACTCTCTTTCCCCCTCACGTTGTAAATCGCCAAATTTCCTCTTCTCTATATATGTGTATTGAATAGTGAGGGTGAATTTCTATTTTTTTCATTTTCAAACATGTAATCTTTTCGTTATGATGCTTGAAAAGGCCGGACGTTATACATATATATATATATATATATATATATATATATATATATATATATATATATATATATATATATATATATATATATATGTGTGTGTGTGTGTGTGTGTGTGTGTTTGTGTCTTTCAGTGCTATCGAATGGTTAGATGTTTTACTCGCCGCTTTCAATGTAAATATCACTTAATTTCTCCGTAATCACGTGACAATCTCCAGTTGCCTTATAGGACTAAATGAATACTTACAGTTTCAAGGTGTATCTGTGAACCGGGTTCGGGCCCTATGAGATTGTTATTTCCCTGCGCTGATGAGAGCCATTAGCTCGGAACTATGTTAAAAGCCATAAGCTCGTACGTATGTTAAAATATTACAAAATAATTTGATATTGTTATATATATATATATATATATATATATATATATATATATATATATATATATATATATATATGGGAAGAGAAGGATGAAGGTAATCCGACGTGATGGGAAAATGAAAAAGGAAAACCAAAAAGTGGATGTTTTTTATGTGTACATCAACGTTTCGTCTTTATTTATAAGACTTCATCAGGATGATAAAATAGAGAAAAAATGTCATGCCAGTACAGATACATGTGGGGTAGACATATTGGGAGGAAAAATAAAATGAAAGTAGGGGCCATTATTTCATTTTATTTTTTCTCCCAATATGTCTACCCCACATGTATCTGTACTTGCATGACATTTTTTCCTAAGCTAAATACTTTAAGATACTTTGCTTGAACTTTGAATTCTAAAATTTGATTGACACCTTATTTTATTACTTCATTATATATATATATATAACTTTCAGCATCTATTCAAAAAATTATATATTATTATTATCATATGTACTTTCATAACATATATATCTTAGTTTTAGGAGTGAGTTATTTAAAAAAAAAACAATTGGTTTAATTGTTCTAATTAGCCGTAATTCATAATTAACTGAACAAGTACCCATCTATCGCTTAGCTACCTACTTATTTTTTTTTTTTTTTTTTTTTTTTTTTTGGCTAAGAAAGCATACGCACAAGCCATGTAAGATAGGCAAAAATTTAATCAGTGTACAAAAATAAATCAAGTTTTCTCTTGAAAGCACTGATAGTAGGCGCTTGGATGACCTCAGCGGGAAGCCTGTTCCAGGGGTTGACAGAACGAATTGAGAAGGATGCTTGACGCCTCTGAAGCCGAAATTTACGACAGTAGAGCTTCTGGTCATGACCTCGAAGGCCTCTGTCTGGCGCACGAGTAAAGAATTCGTCAGCGGGGAGATTGATGAGCCCATTCAGGATTTTGTAAACCAGGATGAGGTCCCCTCGCATCCTTCGAATTTCGAGCGTCGGAAGTTGAAGACGGTGGAGTCTTTCTTCATACGAGAGATCGGCAAAGCCAGAAATCATTTTGGTTGCACGCCTCTGGATGCGTTCAACATGAAGTATATCCTTTCGGAGATAGGGACTGCACGCCTCAACACCGTACTCCAGCAAAGGTCGAACAAGCGTCAAATAGAGTGGACGGAACACTTCGGCCGTCAGGTTGATGAAGGAACGTCGAATTTGAAACAAGACGCCCCGGGCTTTGCTGGACATTTCAACGCAGTGACGAGACGGTTTGAAAGAGCTATCCACTCTTACACCAAGATCAGTTGCCTGAGATACTGAGGCCATTTCATGGTTGTTCGGACCGATAGTGAAGAGCTGGGATGGTCGCGCGCCAACTGGAAGATGACTGCATTTGGCTGCGTTGAGTGGAAGGTCCCAGTCTGAGGCCCAGTTTGCAGTACAATCCAGATCGGTTTGCAGGATGGCATGATTGCGTCTTTGCGCTATGAGTTTGACATCATCAGCGAAAAGCAAAACTTTGCCCTGAAGTAAGTCTGGAAGGTCGTTGACGAACAGGAGGAACAAAATCGGGCCAAGCACTGAACCTTGTGGTACTCCGCTGCAAGCATTTGCTTCTGCTGAAGTGCATCCACTCACAGAAACTCGAAAAGTTCGTGCTTGTAGAAACGACCTAATCCAGCTGATGATGGACCGGTGAATCCTGTACCGATCAAGCTTGTGAAGGAGCAGGCGGTGGTTTACGGAGTCAAACGCCTTGGAGAAGTCCAGAAACAGGATATCCGCAGCATCGCCATCATCCAAAATCTTGGTTATCCATTCTTCCGTAAGAAGGAGGTTGGAGAGGCAGGATCGCATTGGGACGAAACCATGCTGGGTCTGAGTCAAAGATTTGGTTCGTTCAAGGTGGTTCATCAATGCATTTTTCAGGATTTTCTCCATAACTTTGCAGATGATTGAAGTCAGGCTCACGGGGCGGTAGTTAAGAGGGTCGGTTTTAGCGCCTTTCTTGAAAATGGGGCATACTGTAGCCACTCTCCAGTCCTCTGGTACGACACCGTCTGAAAGTGAGTGATTAAACAGGTCCGCTAGTGGAGTTGCCAGAACATGCGCCAAAACACGAAGGACTGCTGGATGGATATGGTCAGGTCCTGGGCTTTTGTTGGTTTGAATGCTGGAAAGGGTCACAAAAACTTCTTGAGGAGTGACTTCAATAGCTTGCATTGGCTGAACATCATAAGTCGGCAGTGGAGGAGGTTGTTGCTCGTTGTCCACCCGGTATATTGAGGAGAACCTGTCGGCAAATAGCTCGCACTGTATTTATCTCACCCTCTCACTATTTAATATTTCTTAATGTCTCAGTGAGCATTTCGAAAAAGAGTAGCTCTTAATTTTCAGCGTTGCCATCTAATTTACACACACGTATTTGTGCACAAAATAAACATATATTGTTAATACGGGGAGTTATATCTGGCGAATGAGCAAGATATATTCTCTAGGGTGTAAAACTGTGAACGGGGAAAACGTGTTTCAGAGATCTGACCCCTCCCCTCGCGGGGATGGACTGGAGAAATAGACATAATACTGGTTATTAGATTTATACTAATATTTGTATAAGAGACAAATGCGTCATAAGATGGAGTACGTTTGCCATATCTGTGGAGTTCCCACTCAGAGCACACTTTCCAGAGAACAGAACCGACTTTGAAATAAATCTCGTGGGGAAATAGCTTCTTCTTTCCCCTACAACCTCTTTCTCACAGAAGGAAGATTGCTAGTCTTTCTCTACTCTATCGTTATTTTCATGGTAGGTGCTTGACTGAGCTACACTTATAACAAAAACGGTAATTGTATCAGAATCGGGAATTTAGAACGGAATCGGTAATTTTATCGGAAACGGGGAAATATTTGAACTGTCCTATCACATATGTAGATAAAGACCACCACTTTCCATTATATAAACATCCATATATATATATATATATATATATATATATATATATATATATATATATATATATATATGTATATATATATATATATATATATATATATATATATATATATATGTATATATATATATATGTATATATATATATATGTATATATATATGTATATGTATATATATATATGTATATATATGTATATATATATATATATGTATATATATATATGTATATATATATATATATATATATATATATATATATATATATATATATATATAGCAAACCTTTACAGCAAAAGAAAGTTAAAAAAAAACAACCGCACCAAATCATTCTAAGTGTCTAGGTGGCGAGAAAAAGAAAATAGTAAGCCGTCTGAAATAAATTCAGAAACACATCATTCACTCTATTTCAATAATGCGCCGCTTTCTTTTTTTTTAATTTCTTCATTTCTATACAAATTGAGTGTACACATTCGTTTGGGAAAGCTTAACGCAAAAATAATCATCAGGAACAATTATTCTTTAAAAAATCTTATATCAGCTTACATGATAACTACAGCGAAATTGGTCCTCAACGAGTGATCGGGTTTTAAAGTACACTTCAGTACCCCTACATCTTTGTAAACACCGGCCGGCCGGCCTCGTTCTCGGCTTGATGTCTAATAGACAGTGATTTGGTAAACCGGCGCGCGAATCGCTTCCTGTGCTTTGACGTCGGCTTGTCACGTAGTTTAGGCAAGGCTCTCATCAGTCGACATCGGGGGCAGCTCCTGTCACAGTCCTTGTCAAGAGATCGCTCTCGTTTGGTTCCCACGGTGGAGGGTGGAGGCTTGTTCAACCCCAACGCCAACCCCTTCCTCTTTTATCAGCAGCTTACATACCATCAAACAAGACGCAAACCTATTTGTGTTATTGCTATCATGTATTAGAGAGAAAGGGGGGGAGGGGGGGAGAGAGGGGGAAAGAGGGTCGTGGGGGGGGGGGAGAGGAAGAGGCAACCAAGCGCTTTAATTATCAGTTTAAATTATCGAATAGAAAACAGAGAGAATTTTACTGCAAGTTCAAAATTATGCTTCCGAAATACGTTTAGTCTTTTGGGGTTTTAAGAAATTTTCATATTTCGGGCAAAAATAAGAATCTATTAAAAAAAAGAGACGTATCCGTGACCCGTTGAGTCACAACGACTACCACAATTTGATCCGCTTTGTTTTTCTTCAAACATTGATGAACTCTGATATACCTATCTTTAAAAGAATTCTGTCTTCTTAAATAAAAATACGTTTTTTTACTTCTATATTATCCAGTTTGAGCCACGCTGACGAGTCGTAAACGTGAGTAATTAAAATTTTAAAATTCATAAGCCACCATTTATGCCCTCACCTTGTAAAACATGTACAACAAAAACTCGTCTAGCTACAACCACTGTAAATACATTTCCTTTCTCTTTCTGTTTGCCTAGAACTAAGCAGAACTTCCATGAGCAAAGTTTATTTCCTAGAAATGCCCGTCTGTGGAGCACAGTACCACGGGGTTGCTTCACAACTGACTATAACATAACATTGCCGTTTTCAAGTCCAGTGTAAACAAATTCTCACCGTCTATCCGTCAGACACAATAACCCCGACTTATTCTCGATTGGCCCATGGGTCTTGATAAGTGGTTACACGTTTGTAAAAAAAAAGTATTTCATTTTAGTTCTGGTTTGAACGTCAGTCTAAAGAGCTTATCAAAACAAGGGGCTTCCCCAAGGAGAACACCGTGGATTTCAACGGGGGGGGGGAAGCAAGGATAGGAACGTTGGTAATGAAACAAGAGAATCATGGTTTAGAGTTAACAAAAGTAACACACCACCCATTTCCCCCCCCCCATAGCAGCACGTGCTCCAGAATGAAAGGAGAGAATCAGCAAGATTAAATTCCATTGTTTAAAACGTACTATTGATTTCGTTCTTCAACTTGAACTGCTGACGTGCTGACTGAAATATTGCATAGGATATGAATCCCGCGATAGGGCTATGTTTGTACTGCAATTTTTCTGTCTGCATAGATATACACAAATAATGTCAGAATTATTTAGTAGATCATTAATGGCGACCAGGAAGAGGTTTAGGTTTAGACAAGATCCTTAAGGCACACCGGCGTTAACGTCATATTCCTCAGACTTCTATCCATTAACATCTACTTTTATAGACTTATTGAAGGAAAATATTTCATATTAAAAAACACATTTTCAATATATTCGATAGCTAGCAAGTTTGTGCGGCAGCCCTTTGTGCAAAACTCAAACAAAACCTTTACTATATTGAGAACAATTGCCTTACAAACATAGCCCTATCGCGGGATTCACTCATCCTATGCGATATTTCAGTCAGCACGTCAGCAGTTTAACTTGAAGAACTAAATCAATGTTACGTGTTGTGAAATAAATTACTTTCACTGACGTAAGTGACAAGTTTTTGATTTATTACATATTCAATATAGTTACTCGTGACACACAGGAGACTGGTCGGTCTGTACTGAGACCCGAACGATTAATCGCTACTATTTTTAAAAACAAGTCAGACCAACGAAATTGTTCACGGAGATGGAAATCACGTCTCCTTTAAGCAACGATTGAATAGATTTGTAAAATAGGATCAACATTCGGAATCAGATTCTTAAGCACCACGACTGGAATTTTGTTCGAACCAGTTGCCTTGCTGGCATCAAGGTTATTGATAAGTTTGGCAATACCGCGAACACATATATGGACATCACTAAAAGTATTTTAAGCCATATGGATAAATTCAGCAAATAGGCCACCTGGTCGCAAAGGGTGGAATTTAAAGCAAAATTCCTTGCAAAGGTTTGACTTTATCAGATGATGAGGAAATCACGCCTGGTCTGTTAATTATGTTTTGAACAGCAACCCCTATTCACTTGCCTCCTTACGAGGACAAAGTTAGACATAAGCTCGTTGTATGTGGAGGATAACTAACTCCCACAAAGGTCAATCTGAATGAGACAAAAATTAAAGTTGCCCAAGTTAAGAAGGATTTCCCCTTCTCTGGCGGAGAACAGTACAGATACAACACTTTGAATTATTTATTTGCACAAAATACAAAAAGTTACATCCAGAACAAATTAGGCACAAGGCCATCAAAAGTGTGTGAAAAATATATGTCGTTGGTCATCCTTTGTTTAAGGTGATAAAATTGTCTATCCTACTCTTAACTAGAATCGCCTCAGTCGCCACAATACCACATTTACTCTAGGGGCCGTCCTACTTTTATCCCCAAACTGATTTAAAAATAAAATGTTCATAAATAGAGCTTCATACATAAAGTTCATTTGAATAAAACAGGGAGTGGGGAAAGAACAACAAAGAAAATATTTAGTTTGTAAGACCCTCCCAACCCTTTTCAAATATTAGACCGCCTACTGTTTTCCGGTTTGTTAAGAGTCAATCTCTAAATGGAAGTGGGATCGAAATGGAAGAAAAATAGAAAACAAGAACCGAGTTTGGAGAGTGGGTGATGTCCTACTAATATAAACACAAATGGCGAGTGGGGCGAGGACAACAAATCAAAAGTTAGGAGTAGGAATCTTGGATGATATCCATTACTAAAGGGGGTGAAAAAGTATTCACTCGACTAGATAAGAGGCTAAACTTACCTGACCAGAAACCCCGTTCGCCATGCTCAAGCAGGAAACACGTGCTCATACTCAACTCCTTTTCGTACACACAAGCTCGCTACTTGTATCTACCTTCTTTCAAATAACCGAGAAGTGTACTCTTTTCTTATCACATCTGATCTTGACCTTCAGCTGGTGCTTGAAGACTGCGATCAGATCCTGATCCGTAAAAGAATTACACCCCTGGTCATCTCTCCGACGCAACGTCCTAACCATCATTTGCGCTATGGTCAGGATCACGAGAAACACTATTCGTATCTCCAGGCAGACGTAGGCTAGGTTTAGCGGCAGCGGCTGCGGGAGATCAATACGGGCCGTCACCTCGTTGACATACCCCGAGTACTGGTGCGGTTCGTATAACCGGAAGAAAGCGTGATCTATCTGGAATGCAAGTGTGTTTTTAAAGTGTTAATATAAGTATTACATCTGTTCAGTAGCCTATATGTTTTTTTCTATAACACCGCAATCTACACACACTTCGACAACTATAAACAGGAAGTCTTTGATTTCAATTCTGACTTTGTTTAACAAATGCTATCCATCTCCTTTCCATAATGAAATGTATTCTCTTTTTGTATTTCTACACGTGACTGCGTCTCTCCCAATTGATGTCTCTCGCACTGGACAGTAAAACTTCAGTTGGTAGATATGGTTTCGATAAATGTTGCAGCTGTTTATTCTGAATTACGCTCATGAAGATTCGACCCGCTATTACGTTTATTTATTCTTTTCCAATAGAGGCTCACGTGAACTACATATCATTCATTGATTTTTTAAAAATAAACCTTCTATTTTAAACTAAAAACTTATTTCCTAAATGTATTTATTAAAGCTGCAACGGTAACAGGGACCTTCATCGAATGCACTGCCTTCTCTTTCAGTTGATGGGGTACGTTCATTATCTGTCATCTAAGTCGCTTTTATCCGTGGAGTAATGCTGGGGAGGACAGACCATGACATTGTGGAGGTGAGATTAACTCAATCGTTTCTTAGACTATAAATTGAAGTTTAATATGTTTCGTGCTGTCACACGACTGAAATATGTTGATTATAATGTTTTCGATACGTCCAATGGGTGAGTACTGTTTTCGCCTTTTCATTTTTCTTATTGCTACCTAGTTATATATTTGTTTTATATATAAATATATAAACGAACAACTTTAAAATAACAAATAGCAGTAATTAGAGAGTAAGATAACAATCATAAAAAAGTTCATAGTATGTTTGTGCTTCACATGGTAATCATTTTAAATAGCTAAGTGAAGTGACTTACGAATCACCCTGTATATATATATATATATATATATATATATAGAGAGAGAGAGAGAGAGAGGGGGGGAGAGAGAGAGAGAAAGAGAGAGAGAGAAAATAAGACAGTAAAATTATGAATGAATAATACTAAACATTTATTTATTATGAACTGTTGAAAAAAAATAGTTAAACAAATTTGGCATTCAAACTACTTACTTTAAATTGTTAAAATGTACTATATATATATATATATATATATATATATATATATATATACTTTTTTAACATATATAGTGTTGTATTCTTGATTTAAATAATAGTAACCCGTTTTGATTGTTATGTAGGAGTAATAAATGAAAAACGTTCGTATTTATTCATTTAGATAATGGACTTTAGAACGCTCGTATTATGTATTAGCAACAAAATTAGCTTAGCAGCGTTGTGTTTATGTAGAGGAGAGGATTCTTTTATGGGGGTTAATTGTGTCTATACCCAAACATTGAAAAGAGGGGAATATTTAATATGAATGAAAAAATACATACCCTTCATTTATTAGGCTTTATAAAAAGTTTTAAAAAATGTTTTGATTTTTATTTTGATTTTAATAAAAAAAATATCTCCATCTAACACATAGTTTTTATGAAGGCATTTTGCCTCTATCTTTATGTTTAAAATTCTAAAGATGCTTAAAAATGAACTTTCCCAAATTTATATATATATATATATATATATATATATATATATATATATATATATATATATATATATATATGCAATAGTTTTGTCGATATAAACAGTAATCAATTAAAGTGATTATAGTAGAGTAGAAAGTGGACCTTGTGTTTACTTTCAGCAGTCTCGTTACTCTTGTTTTCTTTATTTCTTTCTTTTGTTCTTTTGTCCTCACATTCCATGAAAGATGTTTCTGACTAAGGGGGAATAATTGCTGTTTTCTGAGTAGGAAGCTATCCACCCAACACTTATCGTTGGTTAGTTTTTTGACTGTGACGCATTTTTTGTAGCTCCTTGCATCAAGTTGCTTCGTGCCTTGTCTGGAGCGATTTCCATTTTTTTTTCAAATTAATAATAATAAATGATAAATTATTTTACTTTCTTAAAATATTTGCTGATTAATTTTTAGAGGAGGTAATTTAAATTGAATTAACTTGAATTGAAAGATATACAAATTGAAAGATATACGAATTGCAAGATATACAAATTGAAAGATATACAAATTGAAAGATATACGAATTGCAAGATATACGAATTGCAAGATATACGAGGCATGAGCAAGAATTCATAAAAGGGGAGAGAGTGACTGACTTACCTCTCTATCTTTTCCCTCCCACTCTCTCTCTCTTCTATTAGTGACGCCACATAGAGAAAAAGGAGAGGGTGCATGACCTACCGCTTTATCTCCTCCCCCTCCTTCTTTCTCTCACTCTCCTGTTAGTGACGCCAAATAGAGAAAAAGGAGAGTGTGACTGACCTTCCTCTCTTTTTCTTCTCTCTCTTTTCTTCTCTCTCTCTTTGTCTCTCTCTCTCTCTTCTGTTAGTGACGCCACATAAAGAAAAAGGAGAGGTCGCGTGGCTGTTCTATCCCGTTCGCTACCAACGCAACATTTTTTATTGTTTTTAAATTCAATGAAATATTGTAAGTTAAAAAAAAAAGAAGTATGCACCAACACACACACCATCGCTCAGGTGAATCGATTGCCTCTTTCTTTTCATGTCTTGAGAGTTTTATTGAAAGATAAATAAATTTGTATCGAAATGATCAACATGTTACTATCGATTCATATAAATAGATGTTATTGTCTATCGATTTATTCGAAGAAATTCGAAATTTTTTTATCACAATAGCGGGTAGAATCTTCATAAGCATTTACAACGAACTTATGAATGAAATGTTTATTATTTAATATTTCGGATCAAAATTTTCAAGTAGCGAATTTACAAGCGATAGCGAGCTAGCAAACCCAGCTAGTGATTCATACATTTAATAATTAACGAAAACTACAGTTATAGCTAAATAACAATCGAACAAAATATGTATATGGGGTTCAATGGTAGGAGCATGAGTTTCTTGGGTATTTTAATTTTTTCATATAACACCCGCTAGTTGTTATTATTTACGCCCTAGGAATTTTCACACGAGTCATTATCAATGATTATTTTGTGTTATACCAACAGTCGTTTACCATTGATTTATCGCTGATAACGACCGTTGGCTTTCTCTGGAATTCAAGTGGCAATAACCCTCCTTAAGATTTCAAGTATTCTCAGCACCCTGTCAGTTGAAGTCGAGCATTCCCCTTGACACTTTACAACAGTTGTGTGTGGTACCAGCCGGTGCTGGTGTCAATACATACATGTGTGTATATCTGTGCGTCTTTTGATTTGGGAGGAGGGTATTTTATGGGATATTGGCAAGTTTCAGTTCCTTTGGTATCGTGTGATGTTCTTTCCTGTGCTGTTCATTCTATGATTTTAATAACCCATTTTATTTCAATTTCTCATAGTCTTTTTCCAGTGTTTTCCGAACTCTTCCTACAATCATCGGTACCATAAAAAGTTTCTCCATGTTCCATACACTCAGACAAGTTCCATGTATTGGCTCTATTTTTCTGCCTCCTACGATGTAACAGTTTTTTTTTAATTCTTGATTACTATTATAACATCCTTGCTTAGATGAGTTTGTTTGTTTGTTTGTACCAGCGAATTAAGTGCTTTTCCTTTTCAAGTACTATTTGCCATTTGTGTCTATACAAGTTGTCTGCATGTTTGCATAGTTCCTGGTATACTGCCTTTTCCACACAGTCGTATCTTTTTTTGTATTCTTTTGGGGATGGTTTGCTGCGTATACTTATTATGTAATTCACCGTTTCGTCTCTTTGTATATAGAGTCTCCGTTGACTGTTTTACTGGATCTTTCCAATATTAGCTTTTGTATAGTTTCTTCTGATCACATTATTATTGTTGTTGTTGTTGTTGTTTTTATGTTGTTATCCTAAAATTTTATAATTTTTATGTGTTCTACTTTTATTTACTTCAATTCATACTTTCTCTACAAATACTAATACAACATTCGAATGCCTTTCTTGCATATAACGTTATCTAGTGAGATTTAAAAAGGTACGACTTAAATAGCAATTCAGGTGTCATACAAATTTTTGATTCTAACTAACCAATCTTTATTTGTTATTCCTATGCAATGTTATTAATACTATGATAACGCACTTCGCTACAGTTTATAAAAAAAACTGTGTCCCACCCGGACAACTGGTAATATGGAAACATTTTTTTCAATTATGACTGAAAAATCGAAATTTTCAAGAGGAGAAAATCATATTTACAATTGAAAAATTGAAATATCGTGTGCGTCTCTGTCTGTCTGTCTGTCTGTCTGTCTGTCTGTCTCTCTCTCTCTCTCTCTCTCTCTCTCTCTCTCTCTCTCTCTATATATATATATATATATATATATATATATATATATATATATATATATATATACATATATATATATATTAATATATATATATATATATATATATATATATATATATATATATATATATATATATATATATATATATATATATATACACATAGGACTTTGAGATATTTAAGCCACAAACTATTAGATACACAATTAGACGACAACTGACTGCAATGTTTATTAGCTATAGAGAGCTAATGGTTGGACTATGTACAAACATTTTAATATACTGTTTTTGTTTTAATACTTCATCCCATTTCGGGAATTGCTAATATTCGGACGGCCTTTTTTCTATTTCAGTTAATAGGAATACGAAATCCGTTTAAAATTAAAACTTGTTTCAAACGCGTAAATAATGTTTGCACTTGTTTTATTTATAAGCGTCGGAGAAAATTGTAGTATCTGTTTTGATATTACACGTCATGTATTCTGTCCTCAGTCAGTGAAAGATAAATCTTTCTAGGCACAAGCATTTTTATTTTTCTTCTAATCCAGAGTGCCTTTTTTCGGGGAGCTGGATTTTCTCCACATCAAAAACTTACTTTGTGGTAGGTAGTTTTGTTTTACGGCATATCAACCCTTTTTGGGTTATTTAATGCCGAATCTGGTCATTATAGTAAAAGTTTTTATGCTTCAAGTTCTTTATATCTTCAAATGTTTAATCATCGTTTTTGGTTTGGTAGTTTTGTTTTACGGCATATCAACCCTTTTTGGGTTATTTAATGCCGAATCTGGTCATTATAGTAAAAGTTTATGCTTCAAGTTCTTTATATCTTCAAATGTTTAATCATCGTTTTTGGTTTGGTAGTTTTGTTTTACGGCATATCAACCCTTTTTGGGTTATTTAATGCCGAATCTGGTCATTATAGTAAAAGATTTATGCTTCAAGTTCTAAAAATAAAATAAAAAAGGGGAGGGAGAAAGGGAGAGGGGCTGTTGTTTTTGTTTTTGGTTTTGTAGAACATAATTAAGTTTTACAAATAAAAAAAAAAAGAAGAAAAACAAAAAAACGTCAATGTAGGTGAATTTCGTCTCAGGGAGCCACAGGGCAGCCTGATCTGGTATCACCAGCTTACTTTGTATCTCACTCTGTCATCGTAAGGAGGCAAGTAAATATGAACTACTTTATAAGACAATGCACGAGATATCAGTACAAACCATAACAAAAGCAAGATTTCACACGACGAATACCAATTCACATTGCTAAACATCGTTTTATAATTCTGTAAATAAAAATCAAATTGATATTTACAAGCATGATAATGCTCCAACACTTATTGCCGGAATCAGGACTATAATATACTGCTTTAGGGGATAGTGTATATTCGTGATGTGGTCACTAAGCACACCTGGAAACGTTCATTCATTCTCTCCCAAACAATATTGGTAAGAAAAAAATGTTCAAGTAAGGGAGTGAACATTTATGAACATTGACCAGCTGTTTTGAAGCAGTTTGAAATGAATAACCTTGATGAACCACGTGGTAAACAAATGTAAACATTGTAGCAGACAGTTTGGGCCAAATGCTTTTTTATCGCTTAAAATAAAAACGAAAGTAAAAAAATATAAAAAAGGGAAAGAATAAAGAGCACAACGAAACTATTGCAGTATATAAAAAAGTATTTATATAAGTGTTTGTAAGTACAACCTTTAAAACTAACATTAACTAATATAAACATCTCTCTACACTGAGAATTGTTTTAAAATACTTACCACTTACGTTTTATATGCGCCAGATCTAGTAATAAGAACTTTGGTATTGAGCACTCTTGGAATGGGTATACACTAATGATTCCAATATTTTCCCCGATTCCAATACAATTACCGATTCTGTTCTAAATTTCCGATTTCGATTCTGATTCAAATTGTTTTTTTTTAATTTATAAATATTTACATATAGAGCTGTTGTTTTTTTTGTTTTCAGATTACCGTAGAAACCTTTGTAATGTGTGCATATATTTTCGAAAAAAAAAGTACACTTTTTCCCCGATTCCAATACAATTAACGATTCTGTTCAAAATTCCAGATTGTGATTCTGATTCCAATGTTTTTAAAAAATATATAAATATTTACATATAGAGCTGTTCTTTTTTTTTTTTTTTCGGATTACTGTAGAAAAATGTGTGCATATATTTAAAAAAAATAAAAGTACACTTTTTCTTTTCAATTTATGTATTGTGTCCAGAGTTTTGATAAACACATATTCATCTATATTTTTATTTTGTGCCATTTTTTATACTTATACATTCGTGCACTTTTTACATGTATCATTTTTACATGTTTCATTTTTATCGTGCCATTTTTTCCGAAGCCTTTTTTTTTACCGAAATTTGTTATCATGATTTATAGATCTTCGTTTCACTGGAATTTAAAATGAATAAATATTCATCATTATATCATTAGTACCAGAAAAAATAATTTAAACAAGAAATAAATAATTGTTGTGACCCTGTTAGGGGCTAAAATAAAGACACGGAAACACGGGGTTACAGGAACAAAGATATATTATTGAAGAAAAAGAATATATATATATACAAGATGTGGTATTCTGGACTTCCAGTATAGAACTGGGGTGGAAAAAGTCAGTGAGTTGGAATGCATCTCGCATTTTATTATGGATGGATGAGTCCATTTGTTCTTCGTACAGGTACGACACCATAACAATAATTAAATAAATAAATGAAATATTTAATTTATTTATTTTATAATTAATTTCTTTTTTTAAATTAAGAATTGCTTTTGGAATCGGGAATTACGATCAACTCTTTCCGATTCCAATACCGATTCTGATACCCCAAAAAGTTCCGAGGTTTTTAAATTCTCGATTCTAGTCAATCGTCTCAAGACTGACCGACGGTTCGCCTACTCCTAGGTCTAAACACATCCTACATACTAGCGTACACAATCCATCAGAAATTACGGAAAAATAATGCTTTGTCAGTGTTCGCAGGGATATTCATATACAATCTAAAAATTACGTCAATACTTAAATTTTTAACATAATAATTAATGTCATCATTTATAATGACCAAATGAAAAAACGACACATTTATGAAAAAAGACACCTACCGTTGACGTTCTATTTAGAGTAAAATATGCCTTTCGCATTAATGTAAGCCGACGGTGTTGTCTAACTTACTATTTTCTTTTAAATGTAAGACATTCTAACGCTTTTTATATTTCAATAGGATAGGACTTAAGTATCGCGAGTTGAAAAACCATGAAGCGTTCACATTGCTTCTTAAAATGTTCTTATTTGTATTATTACATGTTCGTCTATTTTAAGACTATTCTGTAGCTGATTGCGGTAAAAACAATGTTATGTATTTATTAAGTGGGGGATTAAATTAAAGTGGCTTCAGAAAGAACCGAAAGTACTACGGCACACAACAAGTAAGGAAACACATCTGCCAGTTTGAGCCCGAAATTCGAAATCAGAAATATAGAAAGGATTAAAGAAAAGATATGCAGATACTATCTGTAATATTTAATGAAATATGTCTTTTAAAATGCTACCAAGATCTCTCTCTCACTCTCTCTCTCTCTCTGTCTCTTTCTCACTCTTTCTCTCTCTCTCTCTCTCTCTCTCTCTCTCTATATATATATATATATATATATATATATATATATATAACATTTTTCTGTAAAATGGAACAACCATTTTTTCTGTCAAATAGAACAGACACTTTTAAATGAAAGTTAAATGAAATGTTTTCTCAAATGAAACACTTTTATCAAATGGAATATACATCTGAAAGAGCATAATGGATAAACGATAAATGCTCGAAACGCGTAATGAAATTATATTTTAAAAAAACTTAAAATGTTAAAATAATAAGATAATAAATAATTATTGAAAAAGTTTTTTTACTAGCATTGGTAACCACAATTCTTTAAATATACTTTTTTTCTCGTTTGAACTGCACTGATGCTACACAACCCCCTTCTCTCTCTCTCTCTCTATATATATATATATGTATATATATATATATATATAGAGAGAGAGAGTAAAAGAGAGAGAGAGAGTAAGAGAGGGAAGAGGGCGCGATATACATATATAGATAGAGAGATAGATATAGATAAATATAAATCAGGTTGATAAAATTAGCAGATTATTTATATCTGTTCCAAGAATTCAAACACAACAAAATTTGGCGTACGATCGTTTCTAATATATATATATATATATATATATATATATATATATATATATACAATACAATTTGAAACCGACTACAAGGATATTATTCTGATCTTCTGTAATACAAATATATATATATATATATATATATATATATATATATTTGTATTACAGAAGATCAGAATAATATCCTTGTAGTCGGTTTCAAATTGTATTGTATTGGCACTCTCTTCTTTGGCTGTTGACGCGTTATGCTTATTGTCTCATGATATTTCGATTTTGATTTATTTTTCATCATTCTTTTACCAATTGGTTATTTCTACCTGCAAATTATGCTGGTATTTAAGTCATGGGCAAGCGGAAAAAATATTTTCTTTTGTTTTTTGAAAAAATATGCCAATATCATGTTGACCTCTGATTCCGGTAGAATGACTTTACAAATACTAAAAGTTTGAAATCTAGATTTAACAATTAAGACATGATTTAAGAATAAGATTTAAAAACATACAACATACCCCGCTGAACAATGGAAATAATAGGGAAAAGTAGATGTGAATCTGTATGGATCTCAAAGGCCAACTAATATATATATATATATATATATATATATATATATATATATATATATATATATATATATATATATATATATATATATATACCGGGTGGGCAAAAATAAGGGTCCTATTTTTAAAAATTCATAACTTTTTTATTTATTGATTTTTTTTTTTTTTTTAGAATAAGTAAAGGACCCCTTCCGAAGCAAGCATGAGCCGTATTAGCCCTAAGGAACGTACCCTCATTTAGAAAACATTATTTTTGCTTAAAAAACTCAAAACAGTGTAAAAAACAATACTTTAGTTTTTGTAAGTTTTAAGAAGTGTTTTTCGGCTAAAATTTGTTTTGTTTATTTCAAAAAATCTCGGAAGGGTCAGTCTACACACACATAAAGTTTTGTGAGTTTAACTTTTATTTTGTGGAAGTTATTCAAATTCAAGTTATTCAAATTTAAAGATAGGACCCTTATTTTGGCCCACCCTGTATATATATATATATATATATATATATATATATATATATATATATTCACATCTGGTTTAGTACTTTCATTTGTATTATTTTAACTTAGAAAGGTAAGTTACAATTTATATGAATATAAATTATTATAATAAATTATATTAAGTATTAATGATCAAATCAAATAATATAATAATATAATAATATAATACTTAAATTAATTTCATATAAAACAAAAATAAATTAGACTGGAAACATATTTATTTATGCATCAAATAAAAAACTAAATGAAGAATAAATTATTAAATAATAATAAATATATTAATAAAGATGATGGTTTTGAATATCATCGTAATAAACTCACAAGTTAAATTAAAGGAACAAAAGAGATATTTAGAAAAGAAACCTTTACAAAAATTACTTTAAAAAATTATAAAACAATCAAAATCACAAACTAAAAATTAAATTTTTTAATTCTTTTCAATACTTAATTTGATGAAATCCTTTATAGATTTTATATTCAAAACTCTTGTGCTTTTATCCGCAAGCAAGGGGCATCCAAATGAAGGCGAGATTTGTTAATCGGACATGGTGCATTCGAGCTTATGGGTAAACAAAATGTGGTCGAAAACCTACACGGTTCACCTGGTCGACATCTTGGCCTTCCCTTTGAGCCAACTACTGAAAACAAAATTTCCAAAGTGGAAGGTTTTTTTTTTAAATCACCAAAAAGCCTAAAATTATTTTTTTTTTTACTAAATGAAACACTTTCCTACCTCAAAAAATGGTATAAAGGCGATATATGGCCACATGGGCATATAGTTGTTACCCTCGGACACTTTTTAGGTACAGATAAGTTTCTACCTATATGTATGCATTAATATTGTCGTTTTCTAATATTCATATTATTATTTGTATATTAATGTATTAAATTCTGGTTGTGATGTGAAATGTTACTGATATTATTTTAGTCTTGTCTAAGGTGTTTCTCTTTCTTTACCCTGTTTCCCCAGTTAATTAAGAGTGCCTGCCTCATGTGAATAGAACCTTTGAAGACATCGCTTCTTCTATTTAAGTCATAAATGGCTTGTATTATGTTGTATTTCTCCGCGTTGCATAGATTTGAAGCTGAGGAGTATTATTGTTTTCTCTCTAGCCCATTCTATTTAATAGTGAAGGGTAACTCCTTATCTTTCAATTCGCATACTTAGACAGATAGTGCTGCGTTTGTCTTTGCTTTATATTTGGTTCCCCGATTTATAAAATCGGGGGACCTATGTTTTGTGGCATTTCCGTCCGTCCGTCCGGATTTTTCTCCGCAACCATCCATTGAATTTCTCTGAAATTTTGCATGAAGTTGTAACTTTGGTCAGGTTAGAAAGTGACATTATCCGATTTTTTAAAAAAAATATTTGGTTAGCCCCCCAGGGGGTCAAAAGGCCTCGAAATGGTAAAAAATGATATTTTTTACCCACTAACTTTTCATCCATCCATTCAATTTCTCTGAAACCTGGCCAAAATGTGGAGGCAATTGTTCCTAATAGAAAATAAGTATCGCTGACCTTGGAAAAAATCTGGTTCGCGCCCCAGTGGTCAAAAGCCCCCAAAATGGCAAAAATGACCCTTTTCTCCCATAACGTTTGATCCATCCATTGAATTTTTCTGAAACTTGACCAAAATGTAGAGGCAATTGTTCTGGATATAAAATGAGCATTCTTGACCTCAGAAAAATTCTGGTTCGCGCCCCCAAGGGGTCAAAGGGGGGGGGGGGTCAAAATGCCCCAAATTGCCCAAATTTATTGCATTTTACACTCGCCACATCGAGTCACATACAGAGGGGGGCCACGCACGCGCGGCTTGTTAAAACTGTGTCTATATGCGTATTACCTCTGATTGAAAGTGCCCTGTGTCATGCCTATGTATGTTTCGGCTATGCCGCTGGGTTGACTTGTGATAGTTGCTTCATATACAAGGGAATCCACTTTGCAGTTTGCGTGTAGGGAGCAGTTATATTTGTATATGCTAGAACAGGCCGTGTTTTCCTTTGTCTTTGATTCTGTACAACTAATCTTCTTTACAGATGGGGCGCTGAAGTAACTTATTTTAATCGTGTTTCTATTAAACAATGTGTTCTACCTTTTTCTTGGTGTAAAGGGAGAAGGGAGTTAGAACCAAATTACATTCTGTTTTCTATTGTATTTGTCTAGGGCTGCTTGGTAATGTGTAGTTCGGTATGAGATCTTGTCTGTAAATCCACTTTTGCGGAGTTCTTCATTGTAACATGATTCTGCTTTTCAAAAATCTCATAATTGGATGAAAGATTTGAAACCATTCTACTGATGTTAGTGATCATACTCTTAAAAAACTGTTCGGGTTGCAAGATCCTTTGTTTATGTATTTTAGGGTTTCATTCGGTTTGTGCAAAGTTAAGGCGTTTTACTTACTAGTTATAGGGTAGTGGCTAGGAAATCAACATTGCTCAGATTAGTATTTATAATGATTTTAAAATCACTCAGTTCTTGAAAAGTGTTTGTTATTTTTTTAAGCTTATCTAAAATGTTCTCGTTGCAGTCGCGTGAAAAAAGCACAAACCGTCACCCCTGTATAGACAGAAACAATTCGGGAGAAATTTGTTTTTGAGTGTCTCCAGTAGGAACAGGTCAATTATATCGGAGATGTCTGCACTGTCGTAAACCCCAATAGCTATATCAAATGGGTCTTAGGGGTCCGATCCTTTTACCAAGGCTTTGTCTTGGATTCTCTTATACTGACTTTACATAGAAGTATATATATATATATATATATATATATATATATATATAGAGAGAGAGAGAGAGAGAGAGAGAGAGAGAGAGAGAGAGAAGAAAAAAGAGTGATAAATATGCGACGATTGTCCAAATTTATTTCAAATTTCAATTGTTCAATGCAAGGTGTATTCAGTAATAAACTAGTGTTTATTATTCTTTCCTTAAGCCAAGGCTTTTCAAAGATCGAAATCTTATCATTAATCGTCGCATATTTATCACTCTTTTTTCTTCTATCTCTACAATTGCTCTATCTCGTATATTGAGCTAATCCTCTTCACAATAGGTTCCATCTACTAAATGTTTTTACTTTGGTTTATATTTGATCCTATATATATATATATATATATATATATATATATATATATATATATATATATATATATATATGTGTGTGTGTGTGTGTGTGTGTGTGTGTGTGTGTGTGTGTAAAATATGAAAATAAATATAAAAATTATATCTTTAAATTAAATAATAGTCTTGATATACGAGATAGGGCAATAGTATAAATAGATAAGTGATGAGGATAAAGATTGGATAAAATGCAATGTTTATTAAATCATAAATAGTTCAAACGATAGTAATATAAAAACATTTTTCTATATCACTTATGTCTGAACCATTGATGATTTAATAAATACTGCATTTTATCGAATGTTCATTCTCATCACTTATCTACTAAACAAAATCAAACTAACATTGTTTGAGTTTCTTCTTGACACATCTTCTTAACTTCTGCCATTTTGGCATCCATTTTGGTGAATTCTCTACACAGATCAATTTTTCATTTGGTGTTTATTATTTTTGACAAAAGGAATATTTTCCCAAAATATTAAATATATGATTTTTAATCATAATCCGGACAACACAATAACAGCCGACACCACGCTTGCTGTTATGTATAGTTTAAAAAAAAAATAGGGTGCTATTTTACTTATAGGGCGATCAAGTTAATTGTGTTCATGTAAAAGCATTATTTTGTACTTACTCAGTCATATTTTATCTCTCACGCCCCGAAAAAGAATTTAAAAATATCAAGTAGAACTTTAATTAGAACGATTTTTCCATTTCGATGTTCAACCTGTATTTGTGCCCGAGCCGACATTTTGGGCTGTGAGCGGTCGGTAGAATAGACAAGGGGACACTTATCTGCCCTTAGTTAGCTAACCGGCCACTAACCGGCCACTCCGAAAATCGCAGACTTGCCATTTCATATAACCCATATGGAAATGGAAAAATCGTTCTAATTAAAGTTCTGCTTGATATTTTAAAATTCTTTTTCGGGGCGTGAGAGATAAAATATGACTGAGTAAGTACAAAATAATGCTTTTACATGAACACAATTAACTTGATCGCCCTATAAGTAAAATAGCACCAAAAATAGTCCTCGCACTTCGATTAATTGTTTGTATTCCGTCCAGCTTACAACCTATCCGACACTCTGCATTGCCCTCAGCCTTCTTAATATATTACTAATATATATATATATATATATATATATATATATATATATATATATATATATATATATATATATATATATATATGGGTAGAGAAGGATGAAGGTAATCCGACGTAATGGGAAAATGAAAAAGGAAAACCAAAAAGGGATGTTTTTTATGTGTACATCAACGTTTCGTCTTTATTCATAAGACTTCATCAGGATAATAATATAAATATATATATATTTATATATATATATATACATATATATATATACATACATATATATATACATACATATATATATATATACACATATATATATATACACATATATATATATATACATACATATATATATATATATATACATACATATATATATATATACATACATATATATATACATATATATACATACATATAGATATATATATTTATATATATATATATATATATATATATATATATATATGTATTGCTATTTATTTCATGACGCCCGGGCACTCTCTCCTCTCTCTCTTTATCTCTCGTTTTCTCTCTTTATCTCTCTCTCTCTCTCTCTCACACATACACACACACACACACACACACACACACACACATATATATATATATATATATATATATATATATAACCTCTCACTCGCAGACACACGCATGCACACATTCGGTTCGTATCTAATCTGCCTCACAATGATACTTCAATCGTCTACACGTGTTTCCCTTGTTACAGACTGAGGAGTGTGAGAAAGGAAGGAGGGGGGGGGCTGAAAAATGAGAAGGTGTCGGTTACATCCATCGCAGCGAACAGACGTAAGTAAACACATTTAGCCGGCCTAGTGATTTGGTTCAGGTATTTTGTCTCGTCGTTAGGTCTGTTCTTAATCCTTCCACCCTCTTACCGCTACCCCCCCCCCACGTTAACCGCGGCCAGCAGATCTGCCTCCACCCATTCATCACATCAAAGCTTCTCCGTTTGATGATGACAAATGGATTCCAGTGAGAATTTGGCGTGAAGAATTAAAACGAAGAAGAACGAGAAGTTCGGTTCTGTTTTGTTGTTGCTTTTAGTCTTTTTTATAAATGATAAAACAATGTGAAACGAACGGCGAAGTTAAATGAAGGAGAAAACGAATGGACATTGAAATGAAAAAAAGAAAACGATGGGGGAGAAGAAGAAGAAGAAGAAGAAGAAGAAAAGTGGGGGGAAGATAGAAGAAACACATGAAAACTGGGAGGATGAGTAAAAAAAAGGAAGAAGAGGTAGAGACATAAGTAATGATGATGAGGAAATTGAGGAAGATAAAAAAAAAGAGTAAAGATGAAGAATATAAGGTGGCGGAAGAAGACGAAGAACAAGATGAAGAACAAGAAGAACAAGAATCTGTGAAAGAAACAATAAAGACTGAAAACTATAAAAAAGGGACAAAAAATGAAGAAGCGAAGTGATGAAGAAAAAGAAACGCAAAAATGAAGAAGCGAAGTGATGAAGAAAAAGAAACGCAAAAATGAAGAAGCGAAGTGATGAAGAAAAAGAAACGCAAAAATGAAGAAGCGAAGTGATGAAGAAAAAGAAACGCAAAAATGAAGAAGCGAAGTGATGAAGAAAAAGAAACGCAAAAAATGAAGAAGCGAAGTGATGAAGAAAAAGAAACGCAAAAATGAAGAAGCGAAGTGATGAAGAAAAAGAAACGCAAAAATGAAGAAGCGAAGTGATGAAGAAAAAGAAACGCAAAAATGAAGAAGCGAAGTGATGAAGAAAAAGAAACGCAAAAATGAAGAAGCGAAGTGATGAAGAAAAAGAAACGCAAAAAATGCGTGTAAGGAGACAGAGAAACTATGAAGCGAGAAGAAATGCGTCTGGTTACAACTGAGGAAACTTTGCTTAATAAAAGAAAAGAAACAGAGGGTAAAAATGAATAGCATGATGAACGTGAGAGGAATAGAGAATGAAAAAGAATGGAGAAAGACGACTTAATTATGAGAGATTGGATGAAACAGATATATAATGGGGAATTTATGAAACGAAAGGGAGGGCGAACGAATAGTTATTGATGAAAGAATAGTAACAAAAAATGAACGATAAATGCAAGGAAAATTCAGAGAGAGAAGAAAGAAGATGAATAAATTTAGGGGAATTGAGAATTGAATGAAAATTGAAGAACAAAAATGAAAGAAAAATTTACGGAAATTGTGAGAGAAGAATAAAACGAATATAAAACGAACACGAAACAAAGACGAAAAAAAGAAAGCATAGAAAAGCAAAAGAGAATGACATAATATATATATATATATATATATATATATATATATATATATATATATATATATATATATATATATATATATATATATATATATGTGTGGGAACGGAAAGATGAAGGTAATCCGACGTAATGGGAAATGAAAAAGGAAAAAACAAAAAGGATGTATTTTTATGGGTTCATCAACGTTTCGTAGTTATTTGTAAGACTTTTTCAGGATGATAATATTAAGAAAAGTGTCATGCAAGCACGTGAACATATTGGGTTTACATGATGGGTTGATTGCAAGGCGTAGTAGCCACTACTGGAAGCAGTAGGACCAACGTCCGGACTCTCCCTGGACTCTCCCACGTAATTCAGGGTGAAAACTTACAAGATTTTCGCAGACTCCTAGCCCTGATAATTCCATTTTAAGGCAAAATTCACATTAGTTTCATCCCCTCGCTCAATTTCGTAGGGTTCTCTCTCAGCATAGCATTTTCACTAAATGCATACTAGTACACTGTCCGAGTTTTCCTGACTCTCGTGGGGCCGGCGGATACTTGTCGCAAGTTGAGAAAGGGATGGCCTTCTGTTGTCTTGGTTTTGAATATATATATATATATATATATATATATATATATATATATATATATATATATATATATATATATATATATATATATATATACTCCTGGAGAGCTGTTTCGTCGAATCCACGCCGATATTTGAAAACTCGACTATCATCATCATAGTCAACCATTTTCCCTCTGCGTTAACAAGACATATAGTGACTTTTCCTAACCATCTACCTCCTGCCTGCCTGCCTGCCTGCCTGCCTGTCTTTCTCTTTCTCTCTCTATCTCTCTGTCTCTGTCTCTGTCTCTGTCTCTGTCTGTGTCTCTGTCTCTGTCTCTGTCTCTGTCTCTCTTTCTCTTCATCTCCATGTCTCTCTCTCCCTCTCTCGCTCTCAGTATATATATATATATATATATATATATATATATATATATATATATATATATATATATATATATATATATATATAGGTAGTGTGTTAACACACACTACATATATAAAGATATAAAGGGATAGACAGAGAAAGAGAGAGAAAGAGAGAGAGATAGAGGGGATAACATTGTTTGGTGTAGAAAATTCTCGCTCTATCTTAAATGATTAGGTTTCCTTTTAAGTGGACTTTTAATGAAAGCTGGTCAGAGAAGAAACGAAAAAACTGGCCTCCCAATCAATTCGGGGTGAACAATCCTTCCCATTGTCACCGAACACCGAATTTCCGAATAGCCGTCACAAAATCAAACTACCACCCACACAAATAAAAACCCTAAAAACTTAAACAAAACAAGCGTATCTTTTTGAATGGACTGTTTATATAAGGCGAAATACTGGAGTTGATTGACAGCCGACTTGTATCTTTTCTGTCGCTCATCTCTCGACAAGCTAGTCGACATGATGACATAAATTAGATATATGTTGTTTTTTTCTGCGCTAAGTCCATTAAATTTAATCCAAAAAGAAAAGAAAGTTTTACTCATGCAAGGAGTGATAGATAATTAAAGAGAATACTAAAGCTGTTACAAGCAACATCAGCAGCAGCAACAGCAGCAGCAAAGAGTATTTTCTTTACGTATCGACTCTCGATTGGACAAAAGCTCTTATCAGCAGTCTCATTCTCGGCACAAGAGATATTCACTTCCAAATCTCGCTCATAATATAAACACCCAAACACAACGTGTATCGTTCTATTTACTGTTTAGTCTAACAAACATGTGCACGTGCGTGCGTTACAATCCTGCCTAGGCCGTTGTGTCCGAAAGACCATCGGTAAGTAGCACATACGAGAGACACGCACGAGCTACTAAGGAACGACTGCATATACACACTGCTAACCGAACTCTCGCATACAAGTCCATACACACACTTTCTCATTGTCAAAACAGGCACGCTAATATACCCACTCGCCTATACGCTTATCCCATTTACAGACACGGTAACATGTAAACTTACAAGGCTACAACTGAAGTGAACATGTGTACTTAATTTTTCTTAAAAACAAAACACGTTCTTTCACCTAGAACGTTCTCTGACTTTTTTAGCTCTTGTTCATGGCCGAACACTTAATTTTTCATTGTTTTAACACATTTTCGATTGGCCAAAACAAGATGATATGTTAGGAAAGAGTGGATAAAGTGGAAAAGAAAATGGTAGTTAAAATGTTTCTATAACGTTATCATTATGCAACTTATAGCCGTTCGATTATTGTCGTTTGCAGAATTGAACAACAAAACATAACATTAATGGCCGGTCACGTTCAGGGAAAGGGTCAAGATGAAACCATTCAGACGACCGTTGGTAATTTATATTTAACATTAGTAAAATCATTATGAATGGTAATGTTAGATTATGTTACATAATATCGGTGGCGTGTAAGGTAATCTGGTGATGCCAAGGTGCAAATCTTGATTGTATTCCCATACAAAACTCAAGTACATTAAGGCCTAAAATACTGTAAAATACAGTGTTCCAGATTCTTAGACATATTTTGACATTGAATGTCAATTTACAGCCATTATAAATGCTGAGCTATGAATATTAATAAATGAAACTCGTATAATTTGAAAGCTAAACTCCTTATTCTGTTTCGTAAAATACTTTTTAAGACACGCCAAACAGTTCTTGTAGGAAACTGAAGTTTCCTTACTTGCTCTTCTGCTCAATTTACAGGGGATTAGCTAGAAAGCAGTTCGAACTTCCTCAACCCTCCGTATCATCTGGGCAAAAACACTCATCATTCATGATTTTACGATGTCATCTCAATATGAACTTGTTTTATGGTGTCTCTTTTCGGAATTTTGTGTCCATAATTCAGTTTTCGCAAATTCAAGGACGCAGACTGCTTTTTTCTGGTTGAAGGAAGGCAATTACTAGATCTATTCTCAACACGTTAGAAAAACAAACACACAAATTCAGTGCAATAGCTGAATCCTTAGAAAATGGCCTCCAGTCTGTAGTGGAATGGGAACATAAATGGATGTTAACATTTAATGCTACCAAACAATCTCTTTTCCTTTAACAGTTATACGAAATCTTTTTAACCACCGGTTCCCTTTGCTAATAGTACCCTACCGGACAGTCCATCATTTAAACTCCTTAGCCTAACATTCATAGGTAACATTAATTAGAACACATACATAGAAGACATTGCCAAAGCTGCTGCAAGGAAAGGTGACTCCATCTTCCGAACTAGAAAACTTCTAAGACCTGCCAGTATCCTATATATCTACAAAGCATCTATTCGTCCATGCATAGAGTATCTGAGTCAGCACACCAGCAATTAGTCTCTCCCTCTTAGACAAGGTCCAAAAAAGAGCTCTTAATCTAATAGGTCCCACACTATCTACCAAGCCCCACCCTCTGTCCCATCGCCTCAATGTTGCATCACTGTGCTTTTTTCACAAGTACTTGAATGGAATGTGCTCCGAAGAACTTGTTGAATTGGTGCCCTCTCGAGGTAAATACCTAATCATCAATCAGCTAAATCCCACCCCTTCACTCTAGAGGTACTCAGATCCTGTTTTTTTTTACTTTAACAGTTTCTTTCCTCGAACTGCTCGCCTTTGAAATTCCCTCCCTGTCCCCTGTTTCTTTTTAAAAATACTTGTAAATGACACGCAGAAGTTTAAATTGAATGTGAATAAATCTCTCGCTTCACAACTCCCCACTTAGGATGCCACTGTAGGTATGAACCCTAATTCACGGTAGCCTCTTAAGTCTCAGTGACAATGTGCCTTGTTTGGGATAAATGAAAGTAAATAAAATAAATAAATAACTATGCATTTTTTATTTTTTATTACTTTTTTGTTGGTACTGGTACAGCTTTTGAACCAGACTAACCCGACTTTTACCGACGCAGACATACGTAAACAACCGGATAAATACCAAATCAAATCAAACCGGCGTCAAAATAAAAATGAGGCAGCTTTTCAACAGAAAAAAGTAATGAAAAAAAAAAACAACACTCACCGTATGTTTATTTTTATGACAATGTATTTACTTCTTGACGAAGATAATCAATGAGATAGATTACTTTTTCATGGGAAAATTAAAAGTTAATATTTTCTTTCGATAAATTGTGTTTTTTTATGAATAAGCTAAAGATTATGAATAAGATAATCAATGAAAGAAAAATGTTATACAAATTGTTTTTACGCATTTTTGTTTTTACTTGTACAGCTTTTGAACCGAACAAAAACTGTTAGGCTTAGGGTTAAAAAAAAACAATTCGGTTTTTGTCCGTTTCAAAGGCTGTACACGCTTATTTTACAAGTATTTTTGGGTATAGGTAAAGCTGACGTCTGCTTCCCGAGTCTTTTGATTAGCTAAGCGCTTTGGCATCTTCCGGCTATGTAAAAATTTGGGAATTTCCTTGCTTTTGTACATTTAGTGTATATGAATTTTCATCTTAACCCTATAAAGGGCATACGATTTCAGTATACTGGCATTTATAATGAATATATTTAGTGTTTAGATGGGGGAGATCTTATTTCCACTATAATTGGACCCTGTTTCGTCATTTGTAAAACATTTGGTGATTTGAGGTTATACTTTTAATTTTAATAACTTCGTGGGAAAGGCTTAAAGTGAAACTTTTTCTACTCCAGTTATATAAGCACAGAAAAATGGGGACTTTCCGATACCCATGTTACAAGCCTCTCATGACGCAGTTCTTAATCAAAAGACATACCAGGCTCTTCCGCTCGACATCTCAGAGTCCACGTGTGTCACCAACGTATCCTCTTCGACCGAGCCAAATGCAATGAAACGTGATTACAGGCACACTACCTTCATTATGTCAAATAATTAATTTACGGAAGAAGATTGTTTAATTGGTCGTGCCCATTTTCGTGTTGTCAGGCCACAGGGGTGTGGAATACTAGAGGAGAAGGGTTGAAGGAGATACATAGATGCACGTCGGTTCTTAGATGAATTTTAAAATATTTCAAAATACGTCCAGTCGCTCTGCATTCTCCACCCAGACTTCAAGAACCTCGCGTTCTCCAATCGCTCGTTTAACATCATTTCCGTAAGCTTGGTTCCTATGCTAGGTTGATTCTCCTTCCCCCCCCCCCTCCCCAGTTAACCGCCTAAACCCTGCCGACCCCTATCCACGATATATCCTGTTTACGACTCGTATTAAACCCACCCACGAGCATACTTGAGCCAAATATTCACTAGTTGATGTACGCTATAAATTACACAACACTTCCTATTTACTAACTACATTAGGAAAATTACCCAAAAAGGTCGTATTAATATAACTCTAATATATATGTTTTCAACCCAATCTTTATATTATCTAAAAATCTGTTTACTTGATAGCCTGAAATCTGAAATCATTTTCTCATCGCCTGACAGTGTCTGCTCAAACGTAGATCACACCGAACCGTTTAGAACTGTTTGCTGTCTTTTCAGACTTTCGGTTTGCAAATCAACAAGGTCGGGTTTTACAGAAAACATATGTTATTCCTAACTGGTCACTCATGTAAGTACTGACCATGTTGAACGTCGCTTAACTACGGTGATATGATGGGAATCAGTGCTTGATTGTATTCTACAAAAGACATTAAAAAAGCTAAATCTGTGTATCTAACATGGAAACTGGGCTACCGGATACGGTTGGGGCTACAGGTGCTAGGCGCTTTGGTTCTTTAAGAATAAATCAAGTTTACATCGCCTGTCATGGGACTTGAACCAATGGTACTTATTTGGTAGAATAATTACGGAATGCGTGAAGGTGAGTCACATCTTGACACGTTAACAAAAGTTCAAAGATTTCCTTTCCCTTAGGAACGGAGACATCAATCGGAAATGAAACACGGGCCGCTTTTTGATGTCCACCGCGTATAATTAAAGAGCTATAAAAGAAGCCGCTATACTACAAGCCATAGATTTAAGTAGTTATTAACCCCTTAACCTTTTAACCACTGATATATATATATATAGATATATATATATACATATTTAAATATATATACATATATATATACATATATATATACATACATACATATATATATACCTATACATACATATATATGTATATATATATATATATATATATATACGTATACATACATATATATATACATACACATAAATATACATAAATATATATATATATATATATATATATATATAATAAAGCATCATTCTTTCCTTTATACACGTTTGATTGAACAGAAGTACTAGATTCTGTTTATTCATTTTCTGATCTATTTTTTTATAGTCGGCGAACGACCGATTTGGTGTGGTTATCCATGGTGTGTAAGAAATCCCCATTTATTTGGCGAACGTTTTCGACAGACATCGGGTGTCTTCAGGCAGATGAATGAGTAAGCAAGATGAAACTGGTGAATCCACTAAGAAGCCGTTCTTTTAAACATGGTTTTTGTTAGGTTTATTTATGCGAACAAGCAACGCTTCCATTATGGGGAGGCGAAAACTACAATACGAAACCGCAAGAATGGACGTGTTACCAGTTAAAATACTTCTTAAATCGTTTTGGGGATATTATCACGAGGTTTTGGTGAATGGAACCCCGATGGAAGGGGAGATTGCAATTCAGCAAATTAATAAACAGAAGCTACCACTCCTGTTCAATCAAACGTATATATATATATATATATATATATATATATATATATATATATATATATATATATATATATATATAGTGAAATTAATAAGAAACTTTTTCCCCTCCCTCATATCTCGTATATATTAATACACTTATATGTGTAGTGCTGTTGGTATAGTCCCAACTAAACTCTTTCGTTTATTACGCCCCTTATTTCCTGATCACTCCTGCTTCTTTCCCCATAATAATTTTATATATATATATTTTATATATATGTATTAGCATATACTATCAGTGCCCTTTTAATTTGCAGTCTCCTTAAAAGATTCAGCTCGATGATTGTCAATAAGTTACAACAGAGCAAATATATGTCACGTTCATATTATATTCCAATCGCCATGTTTTTATTTTATTATTTTTATTTTTTCACATTTCCAAAAAACATAATATTACTGTGAGATATATTTTTTACGGTTCGTTTACTTTGTCTTGTGCCAAACAACATTTTTATGTCAATATCGTCTCTGCAACATTAACAAATCATCAGATAGATTCACAAAGAGTAAAAAGTTATTGGATTTAAGTGTCTTCAAAAATCCTACAGTGGTTCATTTTTGCGTAAAACCAAACAAAAAACAAAGAAAAGAGCAAACTCACACGTGGGGGAACCCACTAATATTCAATTTTGAATTTTATTCGTTCAGAGCTAGTACATCCTAAAAGTTGTATGAACATTTATAAATTTTAATTCAGTAATATTTCTTAAAATAGTTAATAAGTTCTGTAATTTATTTATAACACTTGAGGGTAATTTTATTACTTTCTAAAGTTACATAAATTAGCCTTCATATTTTAAAACTCCATGCACTTTAGCTTGAAGATTCCCTCCGGGGATGTAACGCGGGAGCCTCTGTGTAGCTTAATTGCCATAAAAATATTTCCATAACTTACTACCTAGCTCTACTTACTATCAAGCACTGTTGAAGTAAATACTGAAAATGGATGCATAAAAACTTATATCCCCTTATAAAATTGTATGTGGATACATGGAATAGTAATTATATATATATATATATATATGATATCTATCTACATTATATTATGTTCTATTTGAATCAACAAGAGCTGATAGAAACTCCGTACAGTATGATATTTCGGGAACGTTTCCCTTCGTTCAACTCTAATTTAAACGCATATATAAAAGCTTCTGTCATATTTGAAATTTAACAAAATATGAATATTAACATCGACAATGGAGTTGGAGCTAAATTTGAAGAGAGAAATTAATAGAAAAAAGTATTTTTTTTTATTATTAGATTTCTAACCCGTTTCATTATGTACTGCGGTATAGCCCGCTGACAGCAGCTTTTCTATGCGCGTTTGAACGAGTACAACATACATCTAACGAAGGGAAATGTTCCCGAAGGACCGTGTTGTTGCAGGAAATACATAATATCATGAAGATATATATATATATATATATATATATATATATATATATATATATATATATATATATATATATATATATTATTAATAAGAAAAGTGAAACTACATAACTCGTTCCAGCATTATATGTCTTAATTTGGTTTAGATTGCGTCCATCGGTTACCTCTCTGCATTGTATTGCCTTTTGATAATCAGCTCTATATATACACACTAAACAATGCTTCAAGTTAACTACAGTAACCTCTTATATATATATATATATTATATCTTTAAAAACATTTTAGCTTCATTTATTCATGTGTAAAAGCAGACACACACAGAAACATAATATATATGTATTCAACGTTAATAATATAATGTAAGCCCCATCCACAAAACAGAAAATTTATATAGACTATCTCCAAGAAACGCCATCCACAGAATCAGCCTAGAATGCTAATAATGCAGAAGCATTCCCTTCTTCTGTATTGCTATTTACAGCGGTTCTATCCTAACACAAATATACGGCTTCCAAGGGGTTTTAATTACATGGCATATTAACTAAATACGCATTTTGTCAGACTTAGAACTCGTATAAGTCGATTTTACGACTGGCAAATTCACAAACTACCAAAAGGGGACTAAACTTAAAATGTTCGAGCACATATTGAAATCCGGCAGTGCTTTTTCTATGGATATTAATACGCCTATGCAGTTAAATAATTGTTTTATCAGCATATTTTATACTACATGTCTCACAGTGGTGGATTTCTTTCCAGATTCATTTCAGACGGCAGTATAAGTCTGAGCGAGAGGTGAAGAACTTGTCGAATCTCGTGGGATTTTGCATGGAATCTTTTTGAATCTCTAGAAATATTTTAGAACTATTGAATTTTTTTGTTAATCAGTGTTTGATAAATATAAAACAACTATTCAAGAGCTCAGATACATGATTTAGAAAGGTTAACCCATTAGTTTTGTCATTAGGAGGGTTTATATTGATGATTCTAACTTTCTTGTTCAATTTTCGGAGAGGGTCTAAGTTAAATTACATTTGTCTTTTCCGTTGTTGTTCTGTCCGTTACATAGTATAAAAACGTCAATATACTTCTAAAATCGTTTTACCCACTTTAAAAAAAAAAAATCTGTCGATAATTTTTAGAATTTTCTAGAATCATTCAGAATCTTCCGGAATCTTTCGGAATCTCGTATTATAGAAATCAAATTACATTTTTCCGGTGCCAATTTTAGCTGTGTCATTCTTACCTAAATTCTCTTAATATAGTCCATTACCAACCATTACACAGAGCAGCTGTGCACCAAACCACATAATGACCGGTACATTATTTTAGGAGTGAACACCGCACATACAAATATATAAACATATCAAACTTTATAAAGATTGAAATGTGCAAATTAATGAACATCGGTCTCTATTATAGAGTGGCGGCTGACAAGTAGAGCGACAGAGGGATGAGATGTCAAGTCATATATTTTATCAAAGAGCCTGCGGGGATAATCCGTTCGTTTGATGCGAGTGTTATTTGACTCTTAACTCTTTTCTTCATGAAAGGGTTTTTGGCTACGCGGTCATAGATTTTGACAGATCAACGCTAATCACGAGCTCTTGAAAAGAAAGCACTTTCCAATTCTTAACGTTCTTCCAGTTGAGCTCTTCCGTTTGGTGGACACCGAATTAGCTTCGTTTTTATTTTGTTTTTTAACCTATTTTTACGACCCCGGTTGTAAATCAAAAAGCAGAAACCCATAAAATAAAGAAGAAAGGGAGACATGGGTAATTTCGCTTCCGACAGACCCGCCTGTCTACTTTATTGGACCAACTGAAAGACACTTAACACGTGGGATCAAAAAGTATTGGGATTCTTTTCCCGGCGGTTTGGCCACCCGGATTGAGTGTCAAATGAGAAATGGTGGCCACCAATACGGCCGAATGAATCCCGTTTTATTCAGGGGAGCCATTCCTTGCGATTTCTCCTAAAGATGTTTGGATTTCAGCCTTGAGGTGGGAAAATGAGGACGCATTTTTAAACGTCGTTAAAATATCGACAGTTTTCTATACCAAACTAACTGAGTTACATTGAATATTTTAATTATTAAATAATTTAGGAATATTGCTTCGGTGGTAGGAAAAAAGCCCACCCGATAAAAGCCCACCGGACTAAAGCCGGTGTGCGGACAAAAGCCCACCGGACAAAAGCCTACCGGATAAAAGCCCACCAAAATAAGTCCAACACGAACAAAAGCCCACTAAATAATTTTTAAAATTAAAAAAAAATATTTTGATATTCATAATTTTTACAATTATCAATAAGTCTTTGTCTGTAACTTTCTTTTCTTGACAATTTTTTTTTACATTTCATTTTTAAACATTTTTCCGGTATTTTGTAAATACTGCATTCTTTTAAAGATTGCATCATAAAAAACTGACGCACCATTTTTACTACTAACCTCAAGTCCGTGTGGTAAAACGAAACATACATTTAAAAAAATATGTATAGTATTACCCATCTTTCGCGGGAAGAAAACACCAGCAATTATGAAAGATTGAAATTGGGGTATCAGCTTTGCATATAATCTTAACATAAAATGATCCACCATTTTCGGGGAATTCTAACTTTTTAGGACAGTTAATTATTTTTCTTTTGCAATGGGATATAAATTCTATGCATGGTTTTTCGGGCGGGTGGGCGGTTTCTACTTTTTAAAGCGATTACGTGTGGTTTTACGACTTTGCCGATCGGACTTAGTGTTAGTGGTAAAAAAAGTTAGAATGGCACGGAAACGGGGGATCATTTTACGTAAAATGTATATGTGCAACTAATTCCCTACTCAAAATTTAAATAATAATTGCGTTCATTTTTTCAGTGTTCACACGTCATCGCATAAAAAGTTAGAATTTCATTTTTTTGCGGAGCGGGGGGGGGCGGTACTTTTATTTTTTCTCTTTACGTATTGTTCTCAAGATTTTGCTAAACTCATTGTGAGATTTTCATCTATATTTTTCTCTTGTACCATCTTTTCCTATTCACAAATTTGTGTCATTTTTACCGGGTCCATTTTAACTAAATTAGGTGAAAAACAATGCATATCATTTATCTCTCATCGCAAAAAAAGGTTAATGCCCTAAAAAGTCATAATGGTCTGGAAATGGTGGATCATTTTATGTTAAAATAATGTGCAAAACTGATGCCCCAGTTTCAATCTAAAAAATGTTTTTTTCTTTCCGCAAAAGTAATACATAATTTTTGTTAAATGTATTTTTCGTTTTACCACCGGACTTAAGGTTAGTAGTAAAAAGGGTATCTGTTTTTTATGATGTAATCTGTAAAAAATGCAGCATATATAAAGTACCGGAAATACGTCTAAACATGAAATTAAAAAAAAATTGTCACGAAAAAAGAATTGCAGACAAACAGTGTTTTTATAATTGTAAAAAAATAAAATGTAAATATATTTAAAAAAAATAATTAAAGTCAGTTGGTGGGCTTTTGTCCGTGTTTGACTTATTTTGATGGGCTTTTGCCCGGTGGCCTTATGTCCGGTGGACATTTGTCCAGTGGGCTTTTGTCCGCACACCTATTGCCTCTGTGGTACCAGTTTTCAAGAATTCTGGTTAAAGAAATGACCCGCAAAAGTATCGCTCCATCTGTCTCCTCCGCTAAAAAAATTGAATCTAATCTAACGAAAAGCCACCACATCGCTGCACAACACCCAATTAAGGATGCCCCCCTAAACTTTCACCCTAATTCTCAGTCGCCCCTTACGTCGACAATCGCAACTTGCCTTGTTTGGGGTGAACGATGTTTTTTAAAAAATGCTACACTTCTGGATTAAGGCGAGCCTATCGTTGATATGTTAGCGGACATCTCTGAACTCATATCATACACTGGATAAAACAGGTGAAGCTAAGACGGTAGCGCTTGATAAATCCAAAGACTTTGAGAAGACCGTGTAGTAAGGTTTTCCCACGACAATTCATTCGTACGGTATTACTGGACAACTATTTGATATAATCAGATCCTTCTTAGATAAAGAAAGATTCAAGTCGTCGTCGAGAGCCGTACATCGAAACAACAATGCCATTAATTCGGGTGTACCCTTATAACGTTTGTTATTCTTGATTTTGATAAACGATCCTCCTGATGCAATCGCGTCCGAGATGGGTATAATTTCTGATGATACGACGCTCTAATTAATTAATGAAAAAATTTAAATGCAATGTGAACAAACATCTTGTTGTACAACTCTCCACTTAGGATGCCCCTATAAATATGGCCCCTAATTCACATTAACGTCCCAGTAACAACGTGACTTGTTTTGGATAAATAGAAAGGAAAAAACAACTATATTCATCTATATTGCCATCTCTCTATTGTTTCACAAAATTCGATATTTGAAATAATTAAGTTTAATAATACACATTTCATTGGTAAACTTGCGGTAAATACGAGACAAAACATTCGCATCTATCCATATGAATAGAGTAATTTACTCCTCTCCAGGAGTTAGGCACAAGGCCAGTTTTTATCCTACTCCCACAAGTAAGATGTGACGCAAGCGCTCGGGTCGGAAAGTGGGGGTTGAAAAGCCAGCGCCCGAGAGGTGAGCACTCTGACCATCAAAAATTGCCTGGGCAGCCCCGTCGGCATTCCCCGGTAGGGGCGCCTCAAGCAGTAAGCAATTAACTTACTCCTCCCCAAAGAGGGGAGGCAAAGCCTGGGAGGGTGGACCTCCTAGAACTGCACAGGACAATCCCATAGACCGGCGTAAATCAAGCCCCGAAGGCCAAGACAATACCAGTCTATAAGGCGCAGTATTCATCGGAACAGATACTACACTTTGATCTCGACCAAAAGGTATTTACTCCTCCCCAGGAGTTAGGCACAAGGCCAGTTTTATCTTACTCCCACAAGTAAGATGTGACCCAAGATCGGGTCGAGCAAGTGGGGTTAAAAGCCAGCGCTCGAGAGGTGAGCCCCGTCGGCATTCCCCGGTAGGGGCGCCTCAGACAGTAAGCAATAAACTTACTCCTCCCCAAAGAGGGGAGGCGAAGCCTGGGAGGGTGGACCTCCTAGAACTGCACAGGACAGGCGTGCAGTATCCATCGGAACAGATACTACACTTTGATCTTAGCCAAAATTTATTTAGATGGATGCATCCTGGAAAACATTAACTCCTAGAGTTAAGATTACATTCCCAGAATGCATACCACCTTAGGCATAAAAGCCCACTGTGGAAGGGGGGAAGGTGGGGGTCGGGGGTCATTGTGACATTTAAAAAACAACAGTTTGACATTTTTTATTTCAAACAAAGACAAAAACAAAGACATTTTTATTTGACAAAAAGCAAAGAAAATGCACAATGACAAAAACCTACTCTACCCTAAGCTAGACATTCACACTAAAAAATTCACAGTCACTCTATGGCTTAACCCTACTTAAAATATCCCCAAAATGATAAATGAAACCATGAAATAACGTGGGATTGGGATACACATTAAAAACACCCAAAAAGAAAGAAAAATAAAGAACCAAATAAAATGATAAGGGGTGGTTAGTAGGACCCTTCCCTACCCTCTTGCTAAGTGCGGACCGCCCACTGTTTTCCGGCTCAAAGCCGAAAACAAGCAGGTCGACCCCTAAATGGGAGTGGGAATAAAGCGGGGCGTTCTGAAAATAAATTAATCGGGATCTGGGTACGGGAATGGATGGCGTCTTCCAAGATAATATTGCCAAGGGTTTCATCAGCCGAGGACAAAATAAATATGTGGAGTGGGCATCTTTGGAAGCTCTCTAGTGCCTGCAGAAAAACAAAGTTGGGACAGGACATCATTTACTCCTACTAGCTTATAGTTCGACTAGGCTAATAAAAAATAATTTTGTTTTATACTGGGCTGGGTTCCGTAGGACCCAGTACCGTCTGCGCCATGCTAAGGCGGGAAAACGTATTCAAACCTGGACCCTCGTCGAATGCACAAACTAGTGTTGTGCACCCATCTTCTATTGAACTCCATGCGATGTAGTCGTTTCCAATCGCATCTGATTTTCACTTTAAGCTGATGCTTAAAGTAAACAACCAGATCATGATCCGAAACAGACCCAACCCCATGAACCTCATCTAGACGTGTAACCCACGTCACTAATCTCGCTGTGGCTAGGATCGCCAGAAAAACCATTCTTTTCTCCCTAGACCATGGCGGCGCAACGTTGTTGATAACGTATGCTACATCAAGTACCATCGGCTGCTCGGCGTCGATGCGAGCCGTTACCTCTCCGACATACTCCCAGAGACGACGAACTTTGCTGCAAGTGAAGAAGGCGTGCTCAGCCGTTTCTTCCTCATTGTCCTCACAGCGCGGGCATAAGGGAACGTCCCTTATGCCATCCCTGCGTAATCTGCCATAGAGGGGCAGTGCATTTCGAACCAATCGCCAGGTCAGAGAATACTCAGAATTGTTGAGATAACTCTGGCCTGGCGCCCAACTCCACTGGGAGCGAGCCTCCTCAATCGACAATCCAAGCCGCGTCCCAAGCGGATCCGAAGCGGACCCCTCCACTAGATCCCGATATAGTCTCTTCCTAGACCGGGCAAGGTCACTGGACCCCGGCAACGCCTTAAGCGCGGCTCGGCATTCGGCGACGAACATGGACTCCCCTCTCGATCTACGTCGACCTTCGACCGAGTGGTCGGGTATGAGGTTGGGAAAGGCGTCCTCAACCGCAGGGACCCACGGAGCGTCCTCCGTCAGAGTACGACTCAGGAAAGCCAGTCTCTCGGCATGTCGATGACTTGCCAAGTCAGGCATCCCCAAGCCTCCATCGCACGGACGTTGCGTACAGACCTGTCTGCGGACGTATGCTTTCCGCCCGTTCCACAGAAGTGAAAAGAGCAAGCGCGTGAAAGCAAGAAGGCGGTCCGCGGGCAGAGGGAGTACAGACAGTCGGTAAAGTATGAGAGGAAAGACGTAAGTGGCGCACGCCTCAGCTCTCCCCTTCAAGGAAAGTTTCCTTCGAATCCAAGCCCTTACAGACGATTCGACCTTTGCCTGTACTTCCGACCAATTTTTTTCCAGCTGGAGACCCGGTCCGAACCAAACGCCAAGGATCCGAACCGGGCCATCGGTCCAGCTGAAGTCACCTGGAAGTGCGGTCTCTCCGCTCCAGGCAGCCAACCGCAGGCCGTTGGACTTGCTGCGGTTAACAATGGCCCCTGTAACCTCTTCGTAACGAGCGAGCGCCTTAATCACCGCTTCTATGTCTTCACGGCTGGACACAAAACGGTGACATCATCGGCATACGCGGAAACCCTGGCTCGCGCATAGTGAGGAGGGATAGCGATTCCGCGCAGAGTTGGTGTAGCCGCCCCGTCCCTTAATTTGCGAAGGAAGGGCTCCAACGCCAGGACATAAAGCAGGGGCGACAGCGGACAACCCTGACGCACCGAACGAGAAACCACGAACGATTCCGACAGCCTACCGTTTACCTGCACCGCTACCGTCGGCAGACGATACAGAATGGAGATCCACTTGCGGAAGTCCGGATTAAAACCGGCAGCCTCTAAAACAGATTCCAAAAAACCATGGTCGACCCTATCGAAAGCCTTGGACTGATCTAAATTGATCAGCGCGGCTTCAGTGTCGTCTTCTATACCCTCTAGGATCGTACGGACCAGATGCAAGTTGTCTTGAATTGACCTCCCCTTCACAGCATAATTCTGCTCAGGCTCGATCAAATCAGCGATGACAATCTGCAAACGATTCGCAAGAACACGGGCCAAAATCTTTAACTCTGTGTTTAGCAGAGTTATGGGCCTGTAATCATCTAGATTCCCCCCACCAGGTTGGCTCCCCTTCTTCAACAATGTGACCACTCCTTTGGTAACCTGTCCAGGGATCGAGCCCTGAGCAAACCAGTGGTTAAACACATCCTTCAGAAGAGGAACAAACATGGGCGACAGCCTCAAGTAAACTTCGTATGGCAGACCATCGAGTCCTGGAGATTTGTTTAAGCCGACCTGCTTCAACGCAGTAATGATCTCACCCTCTGTAACCATGCCATCACAGCCAGCCGCTCGAGCCGCCTCTAGGCGGGGCGAGCCAGCCAAATAGCTGTCAAACTCCTGGACGCGGAGTCTGGGTAGTTGGGTGAAACGTTCTCTCCAAATGCTCGCGGAACCCCTCGCAAATCTCACGAGTCGATACCAGGGTATGTCCTTCCAGGTTTTTCACCTTCCGAATGTACCCATCCGAGCCACGACGTAAAGCAGCCTTACGCTCAACAGCGTCAACGTTCACAGCTTCGTTAGAGACTTTCTTTAACCTAGCGCAAACTACTTGACCTTCATATCGCTCGCTAGCCAAGCGATTGAGGTCCCTCTTAATTAAGGCTATCTCTAGGGGATCCCCCCCAGCCACCGCCCGGGTCATATTATCCTCTACACGCTTCTGTGTCCTAGCCCTATCTCGAGCGAGGCGCTGGCTATAGCGGACACAAAAGCGTCTAACGTGAGCCTTAGTTTTAACCCACCAACTACTCCCGATAACCGCCCCCACTAAACTCCGCTGAAGTAGTAACGTTAGCTTGTCCCGGAAGTCGCGTATCTCCAGTAAGGAGGTATTCAACTTCCAGTACCCAGCTAACCTAGGCCTATCACTTAAATTCAAACGGGCCATAACCAATTTATGCTCCGAATGACCTAACCAAGTGAACGTGGGACAAGATAAGAAATCTATGTCGCCTCTTCTAACTAACATTCTGTCCAAGTAAGTACTCGAACAGAAGGCCGCGCTAGTATGCCACGTCCACATCTCCCGCCCTGGGTGATCAACGCGAAATCTGTCGACAAGATCGCATGAGGCGATCAGGTCAGACAGACTGCTATCACACCTATCCGACCCTCTATTACCCCCGACCTTATCTATCTTGGGGTCAAGGACGGCGTTCCAATCCCCCATTAAAACTACTCGCTCCGGACCCCCGAGAAACGTCTCCAACCGTCGAAAAAAGGAAACCCTCTCACCAACAGCGTTAGGCGCATAAACCGCAACGATCCGAAACTTGCTGCTGTCAACGGCAACATCGACTACGACCAACCGTCCTTCCGCATCCGTATGAACAACGCGCACTGTCACGGACAGAGTGCGTCTCACTAGCAAAGAGACACCACAACTACGGACATTGCCATATGCTGAGATGACGTCATAGTCGTCAGTCAGCACATCACAATCCCCATACGAAACGAAGTGGGTCTCCTCGATCGCAGCTATATCTACCTTAAGGGCCACGAGATCCCTCAGCACGCGAACAGCCTTGCTTCGAGATCTCATGCCCCTCACATTCAATGTGGCCAGGTTTAAAGCCATTATCCTTTATTTATATGTCGCAGACGGGCCTAAAGTCCTCGGGAGTGAGGACGCCGAAGGCCTGACCAAGACTGCCAGTCAGCAGTTCGGACGAAATCCGTCCGTCTCGAGCCAGACCTCCCACGTCCAGGGGAAAGGTTAGCTTTAAAGCCCGAAAAAATGAGGGATGAACATAAATGGGGACCCTCCCCGGACATTTAGAAGCCAATTTCTTTTTTGATGGATGCTCCTCGTCAACTAAGGTAACCCCCGGAATAGCCATCCTTCCCTCCTCCACCATTCTCCAAACGGCGCGTGCCCTACTACCTTTATCATGCCTGATAAAGGTAGTTATCATTGGGGCATCCCGGAAGTTCAGAGGGTTATCGACTCTTTTCCCTTTCACATGTGTGAACGCTCCTAACTGTTTCAGATAACCCCTCTGCCTATTACTTAGGTCCGACTGGACAAGTGTTGCGTCCGCCTCACAAATTCTTCCCCCAGGCAGGAAAGGGAGCTTCCGGGATCTTTCTCGTCTAACTGGTGGAGGAGTGGGTGCAGTTTTCGCCGTAACTTCTTCCGGCACTTCCTCGTCAGCAACAGTTTCCTCCATAGCTACCTTGTCGGCAACAGCTTCCTCCGCCGCTACCTTGTCGGCAACAGCTTCCTCCGCCGCTACCTTGTCGGCTACAGCTGCCTCTGGTTGTTTGGCAGTTTTATATGGGCTTTTAGGCTCTTCATCTGCCTCGGCCGATGCTACGGCCATGGATATCTCTTCAGGGGTGTTGGATTGGGGAGGGGTATTTTGTTCAACCACAACTTCGGGTTCTGGAGATTGGGGTTTGGGTGGTTGAACGATTTCCTTGTCTGGACATGTCGCTTTCTGGTCTCGGCTCTTCTTTGCCCTGGTGTCCTTCTTGGGCTTCTGGACCGGCGGTACTCCTTCCACAGTCATGTCCTCCTCAGAGTCGTTATTGTCGTCTGATCCTGATGAGGGGAACTGAAACTTCCGTTTGACCGCAGGTGCAGGCTGATCTCCTGCTGCGGTTGGTGGTTTAGCGGGTTTCTCGCTCGTGCTTGGAGTCGGCTTTTTCCCCTTCTTGGCTGCAACCTTGTTCCAACCTTTTTCTTCTTCCGGTACTTCCGGTACTTCTTCCGGTACTGTTGGTTCTGTTGGTTTGGGGACATTTGTTGTCACTGTTGGCACTGCCACCGGGGTCTTTGGTGGGTTCCTTTTGGGGCACTCCTTTGCCATATGCCCCGACGTCTGACAGTGCCAACAAACCGGCCTCCTTCCCTCCACTATCACTGGCATCGACCAGGTTTCGCAGTATAGCTGCGCCGGTATCTCCCGGAATCCTTCACGGGTGAGTCGCATAAGGATTTTGTAGTCCCCCGTCTGGATATTTCGGGGACCACGGACTGGGAACACTGCCTCAACGTCGCCATACTGTGACATAATGGCGCCTATGTGTTCGAAGGCGACACAGCATGGGACGCCGAGAACTGACACAGTTGTCCTCCTCTTTGATAAATATTCCGGAGTCAATTTTATTCCGTTACTCGTATGCTCCCATTTCACCACTCTTTCGGCTTCTGCCACGTTAGGGAGCAGAATATCATACATAGCGTATGATCGCTTTACTACGTAAGTAGCTGGGATCTTCAGATCCCCAAGTATTTTCATTATTTTGTCCTTGGGGACCCCAGTCAGCCCCTTCGTCTTTGTATCAGTTGTAACCAATGAGACTATTCGTCTCTTTAGTCTCTCCAGAGTGCCCGGGACTACTTTGATTGTACTTCCGTCGGTGAAGTCGGCGTATTTATCTCTGAAGAGTCGCCTATACTCCTCTGGAGTCTTCTGGGCCTGGGGTCCCCACGTCGATGTGGTTCCTTTGGAGTCCTTATTAAGTGTCTTTTCTGGCAAGACCTTTTTGGCCCCTTTCCTAACTCTTGGTCTTTCAGGCCTACTCTCGTCTCCCTCAGAGCTGTCCGTTGATGATCCCCCCGAGGAGCACCCAAGAAACGACTTTGGCCTATACTGTCTCTGTGCCACCTCCAAGTCTAGAGACTGGCACTTTCTTACTGGCTTCTGCTTAAAGAATGGGGTATCACTAAATTCGCCAAAACTTAGGGTTTGGGTGCATTCGGGCATGCTACCCCCTGCCATAGAAAACGACCCGACTGGAGTGCCGCTCGGTGCGACACCCTCCATAACCGAAACTGAGGTGCCCGGCGAGGCAACACCTCCTGGGGCGCACTCGGGTGTGCAACCCCCTTCCAATACGACTGGGGCGCACTCGGGTGTGCAACCCCCCTCCTTTACGACCGGGGCGCACTCGGGCGTGCAACCCCCCTCCAACACGACCGGGGCGCACTCGGGCGTGCAACCCCCCTCCAACACGACCGGGGCGCACTCGGGCGTGCAACCCCCCTCCAACACGACCAGGGCGCACTCGGGCGTGCAACCCCCCTCCAACACGACTGGGGCGCACTCGGGCGTGCAACCCCCCTCCAACACGACTGGGGCGCACTCGGGCGTGCAAACCCCCTCCAACACGACTGGGGCGCACTCGGGTGTGCAACCCCCCTTCCAGGTCGGAGAACCGCTCGGCACGGTTATCCCCATCATCATTAGGTCGTACTCAGGAGTACGATTCACCAAATCTAACAAGGTGCCCTCCGCGGTCACACCCTGGTCGTTGCTCACCTCCGTGGCAACTCGAGCTTTTGAAGCCTGGCTGGCTTCCATCGAAAAACGGTCCTAATGAGGGGCAACACCCGCCGATTCGGAATCGAGGAGACCGTCACCGAAACCGGTACGTAAGTCTCCCCGAACCTGCCAGCTGCTTAAGTGTGCCACTCAAGAGGACGCTGAAAAAGAAACAAAGTAAAAATAATTAATGGCCCAAGAGGGGCTAACAAACCTGACTGCAGGACTAGACCCGCCGATTCGGAGACGAGGAGACCTTCACCGTTTTACGGGTTCGTGAGTCTCCCCGAAACCTGCCAGCTGCTTAAGTCAGCCCAACAGTCAGGGAAAAGAAGAAAAGAAAAAAGTCCCAAGAGGGGACAAAAAAGTGACTAAAGCCCCAAAAGGGGGCTTGGTCAAAGAAAAAAGCTTTGAACCTAGCCGCAAGGCTAGGTAAGCGGAACGCCTGGTCTTTAGGAAAACGAGAATGTTTTATCTGAGAACAGATACTACACTCTGATCTTAGCCAAAAGGCCGAGCATAAACATTAACATTATGGTCATTTTTATACAAATCCCATCCATTTACTGTGTACGCCCCCAGATTACGGAGAGCCTTAACTCCAATAGCCCCTGTCCTTGTGTTGCCTGCCGTGGGAACTCGCTCCCTGCTACCTGTTTCCACGACTGTACCGACGTGCAGAAATTTTAAACAAATGTGAACAGGCATCTCCCTGCACAGCTCCTAATTTAGCAAAGATTAAAGAGAAACATATATTCAAATCAAGTTGATCATTGAATTAAAAAGTAATAAAAAGAGCGTTATTAATGTGAGAGAGGGAGCAGTCACCCTCCTCTCTCTGTGAACTATGCCTCGCCGGTATATTTTTCTTCCTAGCTAGCTAATAGTTATCGGTTTTATTTAAACTATCTCTCTTGAAAATAAATTAACATAATATTTTAAGAAAGTTTTTTTTTTGTTCTTTTTTTTTAACATAGTTCACCCCAAACAAGGCAGCACGCCACTGTAGATATAAGGGGCGACTGAGAAAAAAGGGAGAAGGTTATTATTTTTTTGGGGGGGGGGGCGAGGGGGGGCGACCTAAATTGGGAGCTGCGCAGCAAGATGTCTGTTTACATTAGTTTTAAATTTCTGCATGTCAGTAACGTCGTGGAAACAGGGGGCAGGGAGGGAGTTCCAGAGTCCAGCAACACAGGGAAAAAAGCTATTGGAGTAGAAAGCTCTCCGCCATCTGGAAACCTCCACAGTTAATGGATGTGATTTAGCTGATTGTCGAGTTTGTCTAATAAATTTACGTCGAGGGGGCACCAGAGTAGCCAGTTCATCGGAGCATAATCCATTGAAGTATTTGTCATTTTTTTTTTTAATAAATCACAATTAATTATTGATAATATCAACAAAACAGTTGCTTCTATGTATAGACAAAGTGGGACAATACAATTACAAATTCATAACACCAAACATTAATCTATTATAAATTGATTTTAAAATACTTATGCAAATTGGGCATACAAACAGATGTGATTGTGTTTTCGGTGTTCGGTTTGAGAGTAAAAACGGTGTGATAAATGAAAAGAAAACTTTCGCATTTATTCATTTATATATATATATATATATATATATATATATATATATATATATATATAATTATTGTTGCTGTTTGAGATAAAAATCAATTTTAATCAAAAATAATTTCTAAAACATATTACTTCATTATTTAAATTATGTTGGCTACGAACGTTTCAGAGATATAATGATCACGTCGTTATATTTTAAGACATAGATGATAATGCTAAAGATAGTTAAATACACAAGTCAGTTCGTCGATTGGGCTAAACACTGGCAGACTTTTTTTAAGACCAGTAATGAAAAGTATTTGAAATAATCAAGTAGGGTTCATTCAGTTTGCAAATTATATGAATAACATTATAGCTAATATAATTAGTATAAGTTTTATTGCTGGGGCATTGAAAGGCGAATAATAAATAAGACAATATGGTGGTAGATTTACAAGAGTGTGTATATGTTGCAGAAAGACTGAGTCCGAGACTGGGTATTTATTTTCTTCCTACCGCAGGAATATGTGGCACAAGGCTGGAAGGTGGGAGAATCCTGCCAGCGTACCTAAAAAAGGGGCACTCTGGCTGATTAAATATTGCTTGGTCGAGGCGCCTCAGGCAGTTAGCAATAAACCAGCTCCGCCCCGAAAAGCAGAGGCAAGGCCTGGGAGGGTAGATTTACAAGGACTACCCAGGACCAATATCACACCTCGACAGATAAAAGTCCCCCGAAATGGCCCAGTTTCTGTCGGACTGAATGTCGAGAACAGATCCTCGAGTGGTATGTTCCAGTAAAAAGTCTGTGCGCAACAGAAACTGTTCCGAGCCTGTCACAACACTTCGTTGTAAGCTATGTACTCAAATATATGTCTGAAATTAGGTAGATCACCATAACATTATCACACTTATCTTCGGAGAAAAGAAAGCTGTTTACAGTAAAAAGTTGGGTGTAAATTACTTAACACTATTACCTATTGTGCGAGTATTGATTTACTCCTCTCCAGGAGTTAGGCACAAGGCCAGTTTTTATCTTACTCCCACAAGTAAGATGTAACCCACGGTCGGGTCGGGAAAGTGGGGTTTAAAAATTGCCTGGGCAGCCCCGTCGGCATTCCCCGGTAGGGGCGCCTCAGACAGTAAGCAATAAACTTACTCCTCCCCAAAGAGGGGAGGCGAAGCCTGGGAGGGTGGACCTCCTAGAACTGCACAGGACAGACCCATAGACCGGCGTAAATCAAGCCCCGAAGGCCAAGACAATACCAGTCTATGGGGTGCAGTATCCATCGGAACAGATACTACACTTTGAACTTAGCCAAAAGGCGAAATTATATGAAATAATTTTAACTGAATATATTTTTTCTCAGAGGTCAGATATATAGACACAGAGACAATGCACATGAAAATTGCATTGTCTTGGCTTCTAACCGTTTTCAAATGTAATTCAAATAATGCAATTATTATAGAGGAACTATCTATAATTTCTTAGCGCAACACACGTGACTGCTGAAACAGATATTTCAACTGCTGCTTCAACAACACACACATTTCTACTAGTGATGAATATGCCACTAAAAAGAAACAAATGTCTATTACCCATAATATAGACATCTTACGTAGAAAATTTCAGTTTTTACACAAATAAAAAATCTAAGCCCAACCCCCCCTCCCAAAACTTTTCCCTTATCTCACCCTAAGGCGATTTCAGTAATATTCTCACCCCCTCCAAATGGCATAGCTGTCTCAATCTTGTCTACTAAAAGTTTTTTTTCATATTCATTCGCATCTTTCCCGACCATTGACTCTCAAATGCTGGACTCTCTGGGTTTCATAGTAGCTACGACTGCTATACCCCTTCATCTCACCACCATGTCAACCCCAAACTTCTATGTACTTGCATGACATTTTTATTCAAACTATCATTCTGAGGAAGTCTTTCAATGAATAAACAACTATATTTTTGTTTTTCCTTATTCATTTCCCATACATACATATATATATATAAAACCCTTTTGGGTTTTTTTGACGTGGTTGTCTATACATCTGAGGAGACCTAATTAAAGGGGTCGAAATAAGTTATTATGTGTACAACCTTAATGTGTGTATAGTTTTTCTTTTTATAATTATATATATATATATATATATATATATATAAATATATGTATATTATTTTCTTATTTTTTTTACCATAGTTCACCCCATACAAGGCAGGCCGCCACTGAGACGTAAGGGGCTACTGAGAAAAAAAGGGTGAAAGCTTTTTTTTTGGGGGGGGGGTCTACCTAATTTGTGTTCTGCGCAGCGACATGTCTGTTTACGTCAGTTTAAAATTTCATATATATATATATATATATATATATATATATATATATATATATATAAACATATGTATATTATAAACATCTCATATCTATAATATATATATATATATATATATCATATCTATAATATATATATAAACACATATATATATATATAAACATATATATATATTATATATAAATATATATGTATATATATAAACACATATGTATATATATATATATATATATATATATATATATATATATATATATATATATATATATATATATATGGGAAAATGAAAAAGGAAAACTAAAAAATGGATGTTTTTTATGTGTACATCAACGTTTCGTCTTTATTTATAAGACTTCATCAGGATGATAAAAATTTTATCATCCTGATGAAGTCTTATAAATAAAGACGAAACGTTGATGTACACATAAAAAACATCCATTTTTTGGTTTCCCTTTTTCATTTTCCCATCACGTCGGATTACCTTCATCCTTCTCTTCCCATATATATATATATATATATATATATATATATATATATATATATATATATATATATATATATATATATATATATGGAGAGAAATAGAGATTTTGGCGAGTTAAAACATTGTTCAAATCAAGTTCCAAATAAAGAGAATACAACAATGGTATAAAGGTTGTCTGAAGAGCAGCACTAATTTTAAGGCATACTCGAAATAATAAACATCATGAATGCCATTCTCAGCAGAAAAAACCGAAGATTTTTCTAAATAACCAACTTGTCTGATATTCAATGAACATTTTCATGCCATAAACTTTACTAATTCAACATTTACTGACTCAGAATTTATTTTATATTCATGTAAAATTAGAGTTGTATAAATGTTTTGTTATTTAATTATGTTTTCCTTGATTTTTCATTCCCCAAATCCTTTTGATTTTGTAGTCTAGCACTCCCTATACTATGATATTTACTACATTAACTACGATGAAAATGAAATAAAACCGATATGGTATAAATAGTTTTTTATGCATGGGTTTTCTTTGATTCATATTTCTGCTAAGAGTAAGGTTGAAAAATGCGAAACGCTGCTTTAACCATTATGCCAGATCGTGGTATTTCGTAAAGAATTTGTATTGCCTATCAAATAGTAAATGTTAATTTGAAGAATTTTCAATAAGTTTAATTCGAGATATATAAATGTCGCTAAACTATAAGTATATCGATGCGGGCCTCTTAGAGGTCGATGTCGTCTGAGGAGGGTCCCATAATTACCTTTACGTCAAATTACACTTTTTTGCGATCAGAGCCTCCTACCGCTCGAATTCCAACGTATGACAGTAAACACTTTGAGCGATATCCATATATTAGTCCGAGATGTTGGCAAACTTATCAAGAACCAATGTAATCGGCCCTGATAACATTCCAATCACAGTACTTAAGAAATTGCAACAATAACTATATCCTATTCTTACAAAGTTGTTCAATCGTTGCTTAAAGCAGAAATGCTTACTTCCCATTACCTTGGAAGACTTCGTCCGTCTGTCCAGTATTTAAAAATACTGGAGATCCGTTCTCTATATCTAAGTACGCACCAATTAGTCTCCTGTGCGCCATGAGTAAGTTGTTTGAATCTGTGATAAATCAAGCAATTGTCAACATCTTCGTATCTAGAGCAATATCTCTTGACATATCAAAGACTTTTGATAGACTTTGGCACAAAGTTTTGCTTCACAAATAAGTTAGCTATGGAATATCTGAAAGTGTCATCTAAACAATCAAATCCTTTCTCTTTGATAGGTTTATAAAAGTTGTCGTTGATTGGCAGAAGTCTGACGCACATCCTATCAATGCTGGCGTGCCACAGGGATCCATTCTAGGCCCAACCCACTTCCTGATCTTTATTAATGATCTCCAAAATCACATTCTAAGCTCATTTGTTTACATTTATGCAGATGACACAACTATCTATGGTAACACTTCGAAGAGCATCAATGATTAACAGCTCTGTTTCTCTCTCTTCCGACCTGGTAAACCTAGTGCAATTAGAACAAACGTGGCTGGTTTCTTGTAAATACATCAAAAACCAAACTTCTCTCCTTTCACCACTAACGCTCTGATCCTCACTTTGCCCCAATTGAAATGAATGGCTCTTCCGTTGAGAAAGCTCCTTGCTTTGATAAGCTTCTAGGACTGACATTCTATCCAGACGTGTAATGGAAGACTTACATCAAATCTGCTGCTAAGTTCGCTGGAAAAAATGGCTGAACACTTCTAACGCTCCAGAAGGCATCTCACTCCTGAAACAATCCTCTACCTCTATAAAAGTCAAATACGTCCTAAGATTGGGTAGTGTTGCCACATCTAGAAAGGTGTTGCTCAGAGTACACTTCCTGTTTTGACAGAGTGCAAACTGACTTAGAAATCAAGTGAGGAATGTCGTCTTCTCTTCTCTGCGGCCTCTTTCTCACAGAAGAAAAGTTACTAGTCTTTCCGTACACTATACTCTTCTGGTAAGTGCTCGACTGAGCTCCAATCTATGGTTCGGCCCTGCAATACATTTACAACTAAGACTCGTCTGGCTACAACCACTGTAAATAATTTTTCTTTCTTCCGTCTATGAACCTAGAACTAAGCGGAGCTTCCATGAGAAAGGTTTCTTCCCAAGAACTATCAATCTGTGGAAAGGAATACCAAGGCCTGCTTCCCAGCTGACTATAGCTTGGTTGTCTTTAAGTCCGACAGTAACACATTCTTGGTCAGCCGACCTTTTAAATAATCTAATTCTGACCCTTCTCAACAATTGTAGCCAATCCTCACGTTTTTGTTTGACAGTCCACCTCAAGAACTCACTAACCCTTATCCTCGAGTGGCCTATGGGCCTTGATATGCCGTAATTCATTAGTACATAAGAGAGATCTTAAGGCAAGTATTTTTAACCTTTTCATTCTTACGAAACACGAAAAATAAATTACATGTCTCAAGGAACCTGTGCGCAAAAAAAGTGTTCGTCAGGGTCTTGCACAACATAAGTAGATATTTCAACATATCCCATTGAAGAAAAAATATGTTAGAGTAGAGACCGGCCCCTTTGGCATAATGGGCCGGGAGACCGAGGTTTAACTCTGTGTGGAGTTATGCCAGAGACTAGAATAATGATACTTGATACCCCCTTGCAAAACACTCAGTATTATAAAGGTGAGGATCAAGGGTAAGCGGAGTAATCCTGGGTGTAGTAGCTGATGAGAAGGAAGCTTTCGGGTCGGCCTCGACAATGGTCAACTGATTTCAATGTTTAATTTATATCATAACTTCGTTTTCATATACATTAATTTAACAAGCAGACTTTTCCGAATGTTTCATATTTAAAAAATCAATCACGTACAGGTCGGACCCTCTGACTATTAAATGCCGTTTCATATTCCCAATGATTGTTATAGTTTTAATAACCCATTTAGGCGAGATGTGATGATGTCTATATTAAAATATTACGACAACCAAGAATATATTCGGCGTTTGTAGTAATATTACATATATGAAAATAAATAAAAAGTCAAAAGGGCATGAGTTTATTTCGCTTGTTTTTGCGGAACCGCTAGAGATTTTTTGCGGAAACTTAAGTTCCTGTGGAACCCAGAGAGACTTGCCAAGAGACGCCAAAGTGGTTATAATTCGGCCTGGGATGATCATTAGGTTTATGCTCGTCATTTTAAAGAAGACACCACATCATATATCACACATAAATTGGAACAAATACTTAGAAGATACTGCCACGACTGCTGCAAAGAAAGTAGGCTCCCTCTACCATGCTAGCAAAATTCTCACACCTGCCAGTATCCTATATCTCTATAAGGCCACCACCCGCCAATGCATCGATATTGTCTGGTGCACCATACACTAGTCTCTCTCTCCTAGACAGGTTCCAAAAATAACCTTCTAATCTAATAGGTCCCACACTACTTACCAAGCTTTTGCCCCTGTCCAATCGCCGAAATGTTGCGTCCCCGTGTTTGTTTTATGAGTATTTCAATGGAATGTGCTCCGACGAACTTGCTGCTCTGGTGCTCCTTGACGGAAATACACTCGAGAAACTCAGCAATCAGCTAAATCTCATTCATGTACCGTGGAGGTCCCCAGATGCCGGAGGACTTTCTACTCTGATAGCTTTTTTCCTCGAACTGCTAGCCTTTGGAATTCCTTCCCTGCTCCCTGTTACCCTGACTGTTCCGACATGCAGACATTTAAATGTAATGTTAACAAAGATCTCGCTGCATAACTCCTCACTTAGGATGCCCCTGATAAATCTGACCCTCAATCAACAGTAGCCCCTTACGTTTCAGCCGCAATATGTCTTGTTCGGGGTGAATTAAAGTATACAAAGAAACTTACTTCCCGTAATGTCTCGTATCTTTCGCCACTGCCTCGTAGGTAAAAGAATTGTTTCCCCAATTAACGTGTTGAAAAACATGTCTGATAAAACAAATTTACAGAATTAGTTGTCGACGTCGATTTCAACACGTCCATTTGATTATTTTTCTACTCCTCAGCGAAGAATGTCTTTGCCGTGTTATGGACGGTGACGACACTAATAGTCACACGCCTCTCCCCCAACGCACTGTATTTTCTTTTAATGTTTGTAACGATTGATATACTTCAAGTATGAATAGCAGTGATGGTTGGGGTAAAAGGCGAATTCGGGAATTCTCTAAAGGTCCTGAATACAGACATTCACACACACTATTTGCTTCTCACCAATGAGTTGAACTTTCTAGCAAGGGAGGTAACAAACATAAAAAAGTTGGGCTCTCTTCGCAAACGCTTATGGAAACAAATATACACTCATTATAGTTTCCGTACTTACGTGTGGTGTAGGATTTTTCCAGACATTTTAATTCAAGAACTTTTATCCTTTGTGGATTTTCCTGAGATTCTGTAGTGTTGCAGAGACGATAAACATATTGTTTGTCTCACGGCAATAGAAACGGACCGTAAAATACATCTTAACGGAAATGTTATATTTTGGGGGGAAATGGAAAAAAGCATGTTTATTGAAATATAAAATAAACCTGATTTACTTATATATGCTCTGTTGTTACTGTTTTATAATCATCGAGCTGAATCTTTTTGTAGAGAGTGATAAATAAAAGGTACTGATAGTATATGCTAATACATATATTGCATTGTTCATATATATATATATATATATATATATATATATATTTATATGTGTGTGGGTTTGTCGCTCTCAATCTAGGACATCACATTGGTGAAGCGAAAATTTATTCTTATCCAGCATTTCTGCATAAATAGTTGAATTCGTTCAAAGTATCGAAAATCAAGACCAACAAATAAATGTCATTTATAAAAGCGATACATTCTGTACATTTGCAGGGGTTCACTTAGGTGAAAAGGATGTCGGCCTTCACTCACTGATGAGTCGAAAGACGACGAAACCCGTGACTGTGAATAATTACATTTTAATATATATATATATATATATATATAAATATATATATATATATATATATAGTCTCAGAGGTTTCTCAACCATTAAAACTATATAGTTTTTTTTAACCCAAAGTAGAAAATCACTATATATATATATATATATATATATATATATATATATATATATATATATATATATATATATATATATGTAGGTTTAAAAAAAATGTATATATTCATACTCCTCACGGTATCCGAGAAATGTCCAATTACAAGCTCAATGAAGTTGTATTACAATATTCAGAGCATATAAGTTATATTGATTCATTCCAATGACAATGACAAAAGTCAATCCAAAGTCATAATTTTCATAAGTTCTTTGATTTTCTTATTTTATTTTTATTTTATATTCATTTCACCACATCCGTAGATGTTTATCATTCCAATTTACATCTCATATATAAAATAATCTTTTCATTTTTAAAAGTTTGCTCTTTGCACATGCTTTTTTTTGCTAATTGGGTCACAAATTACAGTTCAATAGACCGTCTGTCAATCTTCAGAGAACTTTAGAATGCATACTGAAATTGTAGCAACATTTTATGACGTCAAAACACAAGAGAAAAAAGGGAAGAAAAAGGGGAATAGATTTAAAATGAGTGCTCTGATTGAAGCTTAATAATTTGTAGTACAAGAAATAAAAACGTACGTGATGGAAATGGCAGCAAATACAAATAGACCCCCCCCCCCCGGAACAACCTACAGGGTAATTATTCACAGACTTTACCTTCTCTCTTTAATAAAAGAGTTGGTCTATGGCTAATCGCCTGATGCGCTCGTATCGGGCAGTTCAGCCGGAGATGCTTAGCCATTTTTTGCAGAGCAAGAGTACGCTGCCTTTTGTGCATTGACCTACCATATATATATATATATATATATATATATATATATATATATATATATATATATATATATATATATATATATATATATATTTATATATATATATATGACAATAAAATGATAAAATAAAGATGACGGTATCAGTTTAAATGTAAAAGCTGAAGACCTACAACTCAACGTTACGCCTAGCCGTTGCGTTGGCTTTATTAACATAGAAAAAGCTAAAAGTAGCACTTTTACCCCTCTTTCTTGATAAAGCCTACACAACAGATGGGGGAAACGTTGAGTTTAATGTTTTCCGCTTTTCCATTTTAACTCTCACTTTGTCCATAATAATCTATCTATCTATTATCTATCTATCTTTCTCTCTCTCTCTTAAATATATATATATATATGTATATATATATAGATATATAATATATATATATATATATAATATATATATATATATATATATATATATATATATATATATATATATATATATATATATATATATATATATATATATATTAAAATAGTAATGGCCCTAAAGTTGAAATTGCTAAGAAATTTATTTGCAGAACTATAGAAGAGTTAGGACTCAAAGTTAAAATAACTACATGTATCAAAATTACAAACTTTTTAGAATTACCCTTAATCTTAACCAATAAGTATGCACACCATATATAAAGAATAACTATGATTCAATACACGTAAATAAAATCAAACCATCCACAAAGCGTTATTAAACACATCCAGTTATCCATATAACATAGAATTAGCAAAAATTATTCTAATGGAGTAATGTTCAATAGAATTAGAAGTGCTTGCAATAATTCCATAAGTAATAGTGGTTATATTAACACGACTATCGAATATCAAGATGGTAGGAATAGAAATAAAAGTAGGATAAATAGAAAACGAAAACTATTTGGTATACACCCCCCGTTAAATCTACTAGTTTAATCTAAGATTGTTTCTTTACTTGTTAAATAGACATTTCCCAAATAATAACCTACTGCATAAAATCTTTAACAAAAAACAATAAAACTTAGTTATAGTTGCACTAATAATTTAGAAAACATAATCAATGGTCACAATAGAAAAATACTAAAGGAAAATGATGCAAAAACGTTTGTAGCATACAGAATAATAAATGTAATTGTAGATATAAAAGTGAGTGCCCGTTACAAGAAAAATGTTTAATGAAAAACTTAGTATATCTAAGCACTGTTTTCCCAGATAATGATCCTAATTTGAAGAGATTCTACATAAGTGGTACTAGTACTGATTTTAAGGATAGGTACCTAAACCATAAATGCTCATTTAAAAACGTAAATACTGATAGAAAGGGCACTTAATTATCCAGATATGTTTTATCTCTAAAAGGAAATGGCATAGTTCCTTTAGTGACATGGAGTATTTTTAAAAAGGTACTAATACCTACACTAAACAACCCTACCTATTTTCTGTGTTTAAATCAAAAACTGGCTATAATTTTGTTTCCTAATAAGAATGCTTTACTAAACGAGAGGGACGAGGTAGTTTACAATTGCAGGCACTTCAAAAGGTTCACCTTAGATAAGTATTGTGAGAACGATGTTAACATAACTTTGAAAATAATACTACAAAATAATAAATATTATTAAAAATTAAAATTACTATTTCGTAAAACATAACATTAAATTATTACAAACGATAAAGGATCGCGTAATTAATGTATCATTATAAACAATGATAGGTAGGATTTGGTAAACTAACTAGTTAATATGATAACTTGATGTAAATATATTAAATATGTAATGAAAAAAAAAATATTATTTTATATTTATTTTTTATTTATTTATTTTTAATGAAAATGAAGATAGATTAATAAACCACCTATTGATTTAAATTTTGGAAATGAATAGATATAATTGTTAGTATTATAGTTTTAGTTTTCAGATTATTTTAGTAGATTATTATTATACATAATAGGTTATGTAACTGATCGAATTGGTATAAATCCGGGTGATGGGATAACTATTAGTAACTATGAGATCTATAAATTAATAAGTTACAAAGTTTATATTGAAAGAAGAGATATTTTGAAGAGTGAACATAAGTATATAATAATTGTACTTAACTTAGTACCAATTAAATGTTCCTTAGGCTAAGTCAATATAGATTGACACAGGATTTCAGATTAAACGTTCTATACGAATCTTCGTAGGTTAAAATTTTAGTGAAATTTTAATCTGATGAATAAAATATACTAATGTATTTAAAAAAAATACAATACCTTCCATGAAGATATATTTTTATAAATGTTGATAACATTTGTAAATATAGAATGAAAGTGTGTCCCAATTTCAGTAAAATAAAATTATAGCCATGACTTACATTGTCGATATAAATATAATATATTAACGCATTTTGTAGAATTTAACATCTTCCATGAGGATATATTTTTATAAATAATGATTGGTATATCATTTTAAAATAAAAGAATGAAAGTGGGTTCATTAGAGTTCATTTACAAAAACAATGCAATATAGATTGACACAGAATTTCAGATTAATTCAAAGAGAGAATATAATTAATCTCAAATAAAATAAAATAAAACAATGAATTTTTTTATAAAATAACACAAAATTATTACAAATAATAAAGTATTAAATAGTTTATCATAAAGAACTAGGTAAAACTAATAACTAGTCGATATTAAAAACTTGATTTCTAATTCTCAATTAATAATATTATTGTTGGATCAACTTAGTTCGTAGGTAAATACGATTGCAATTAATTAAGATCATTAATTAATTAATAACGATTATTTATATATATATATATAACACTCTATTTAGCAGCTTATAAAACAGATAAAATAAAAAATTAAAATCCCTTAAAACATAACGAAAATAAATATATATATTTTTATTTATATATGTATATAGCTGTGTATGTGTGTATGTGAGTGTATGAGTGTGTGTGTATAAGCGTGGGTGTATGTATATGTGAGTGTGGGTATGTCTGGGTGTGTGTGCATGTATTTATGGAAATGGAGACCGGCTGATTCTAGCCTGCCTTGCCTCCAGTATGAGTTGACCGACTTTCTTAAGTGTCGGAGAGTAGGTGTCATGATGTCATCTTACGCAAAGGGTTTCTCGTTTTAATAATTTTAAATGAAAATTGTCAGTTAGTTTTTGTTTTTTTTTAGATTGTGTATTGGCGGATCAAATCTTTGCTCATCAGTAGATCCCTGAAGAGTATTGATTTACCTCTCTCCACAAGTTAGGCTCAAGGCCAGTTTTTATCTTACTCCCACAAGTAAGATGTGACCCAAGGTCGGGTCGGGAAAATGGGGTTTTAAAAGTCAACGCCCGAGAGGTAAATACTCTGGCCATTAACATTTGCCTGGGCAGTCCCGTCGGCATTCCCCGGTAGGGGAGCCTCAGGCAGTGAGCAATAAACTTATTCCTCCCGAAAGAGGGGGGGCGAAGCCTGAGAGGGTGGACCTTCTAGAACTGCACAGGGCAGACCTATAGACAGGCGTAAATCAAGCCCCGAAGGCCAAGACAATACCAGTCTATGGGGTGCAGTATCCATCGGAACAGATACTACACTTTTTATTTACCTCCTCAAGCAGTAAGCAATAAACTTACTCCTACCCAAAGAGAGGAGGCAAAGCCTGGGAGGGTAGACCTCCTAGAACTGCACAGGACAGTACCTCAGACCGGCGGAATCAAGGCCTGAAGGACAAGGCAATACCGGTCTACAGAGTGAGCATCCATCGGAACAGATACTACACCTTTTATTTACCTCCCCAGGAGGTTAGGCACAAGGCCAGGTAAGATGTGACCCAATGTCGGGTCGGGAAAGTGGGACTTGAAAAGCCAGCGTCCGAGAATGTGAGCACTCTGGCCATTAAAAATTGCCTGGACAGCCCCGTCGGCATTCCTCGGTAGAATCAAGGCCTGAAGGACAAGGCAATACCGGTCTACAGAGTGAGCATCCATTGGAACAGATACTACACCTTTTATTTACCTCCCCAGGAGGTTAGGCACAAGGCCAGGTAAGATGTGACCCAATGTCGGGTCGGGAAAGTGGGACTTGAAAAGCCAGCGTCCGAGAATGTGAGCACTCTGGCCATTAAAAATTGCCTGGACAGCCCCGTCGGCATTCCTCGGTAGGGGCGCCTCAGGTAGTAAGCAATAAACCTACCCCTCCTCAAAGAGTGGAGGCAAAGCCTGGGAGGGTGGACCTCCTAGAACTGCACAAGACGGTACCTCAGACCGGCGGAATCAAGGCCCGAAGGCCAAGACAATACCGGTCTACAGAGTGAGCATCCATCGGAACAGATACTACACTCTGATCTTAGCCAAAATGCCAAGAATATATCCCTGAAGAGTAGCCGAAGAGGTTCTGAAACAATTGTCGGATACTCAAACTATGTTTATTTTGATATGTGTATATATATATATATATATATATATATATATATATATATATATATATATATGTGTGTGTGTGTGTGTGTGTTATATGTATATATATATATATATTCATAATATCTTTATACATTATATATATATTATGTTTGAAAATACAAACAAACAGAAAACAGGTTGGAATGCAGGAGAAAAAAAAACAAGAGATTTGACCGGTTTCGTTCGTATTATCGAACGTCTTCAGAATTATATATATATATATATATATATATATATATATATATATATATATATATATATATATATATATATATATATATACAAGTTTTATTAAAAATAACGGACATCTTGTGTCTGGTCATTTTTTCTAAGATCCTTTCCGTTTGTCTGATTAGGTTCTTAGTTTCAGACGGAAACTGGCTGATAAAATTGCCATAGCTTCCCAAAGCGCTTTCGGACCCTTCCAGGTCCATCGTCAGTGGAGCAATGTTAACCAGGCATAGACCTAGGAGTAAATATATATTCTATTTAGGCGGGAAAATAAAGTACTGTGTTTTATGTAAATTTATATTTATAGGCATTTGAGTATATTAGTACTAATAGTGTAGTTAATCTTGTTAATAGCTGGTTTTTCTAACGACTCCGCCATAACCCAGCACCTCTATAAAAAGCATTCCTGCCCCCGTTCGCATATCCGTAAACTTCTAGTAGGTAACACAAAAATCATCGCACAAAATACTAATACACTTCAACTCCACATACTCGAAGCCCTATACATTAAAACAGAAAAATCAGCTATTAACAAGATTAATTATACTATTAGTACTAATATACTCAAATGCCTATAAATATAAATTTACATAAGAACCTAATCAGACAAACGGAAAGGATCTTAGAAAAAATAACAAGACACAAGATGTCCGTTATTTTTAATGAAACTTGTATAAAAGAAAAGATGCTGCCAAGATACACACACACATATATATATATATATATATATATATATATATATATATATATATATATATATAAGGGGACGCTAAACGTGTTGGGAGATTTGTTTCTAATATTGTTTTTATATTTTGAATAATGAGATTTAAAGAAAGGTTCAAGAATTTCTGACATCGATAAGGAAATTAGATCTAATGTGCTTATTCGAAATCTTCGGTTAGTTTGGTTTTTAAATCGACCATTTTACTGTGATGCTGCAACACACACACATGCATACAACTTGGCTTTATATATAGAGACAGGGTGATAGTATTTTAAAAATGTCCTTTGATTTTACTCTATTGTATTTTTTATTTTAATAAATATTCGATTAATACTTAAATGAAATAGATATATTTATTCAAATCTTGTAGTCGCAACAAAAGCACAGAAACACGTGACACTTTATTAATATGAAGATATTGAAAAGGAGGAAATTATACACATTGTGTGTGTATTTAGACAGAATTCTTTCATTTAAGCAAACATTGCAAAACATAACAGAATTCTCAGTTTGATTATACCTTTTTTTTTTTTTTTCTAATAATCATTTTTCTGTCGAAATAAAAAAAATAATAAATGTTACGTATGTATCAGTAGTACTTTCAATTCTCCGCCAACATCTTCAGGTGACAAAAAGGGTTTAACAAAAAGCTGGAGAAAATAAGAGAATTGCAAAAAGCTGCCGAACATGCGTCATAAAAACAAATCGGTAAAGTTCCAGAAAAAAGCATTTACAATTTAAATTCCGGGACGCCAAAATAAACATCACAGGATTAATTGTTTTATGTTAAGCATTTAAAACGGTGTTACTGGTTTCATACGTAACGTTATTTGTTGTAGGTTTATGGGTTTTAATTAAGATACCTTTCAGTATTTTTGATTAAAAACAATTCGGCTGAAAATACAAAACAATATGCGTCCAATATTCATTTAAATAATAAAAATATATTTAAATTTGTTTTCCTTTTTTCCCTTTTTTTTATCACACCAATCAAAAGGAAGCAACGTTTTCCTTTTGATTGAAGTGATAAAAGAAGAGGAAAAAACGAAATATAAAATTAAATATATTTTTTATTAATTAAATGAATGTTAAACACATCTGATTATTTTAACCGAACTGTAGTGTTTGATGAACTGGTGAATACTATTTGTGAATGTTTGGTAAATTTTGTACACCATAGATGTGTATATTTACAAAAATGGGCAGAAACACTTGTTTGTGAAGAAAATGTGTTTGAATGATCTAGGATTATATCATCTTATATATATACATACATATATATATATACATACATATATATATATATATATATATATATATATATATATATATACATACACATATATATACACATATATACATATATATATATATACATACATACATATATACATACATATATATTTACATACATACATATATATATACATACATATATATATACATACATATATATACATACATATATATATACATACATACATATATACATACATATATATATACATACAAATATATACATATATATATATACATATATATAGATATACATACATATATATATATACATACATATATATATATACATATATATATATACATATATATATATATATATATATATATATATATATATAGAGAGAGAGAGAGAGAGAGAGAGAGAGAGATAGAGAGAGAGAGAGAGAGAGAGAGAGAGAGAGAGGGTGCGGGGAGAAATATTTACTGCGTATGTATATAGATTTACAGTAATAACCACATGGTCCAATAGTTCTACATTTTGGATTGTATTTTCTTTCTTTTTTCCGCAATCTAATCGGCGCATTTGAAACTCTCTTCAAATAGATGGAAGAGGGAGAGATTCAAACTCCATTATAATCGATGATCGATAGTTCTCGCTTCACCCCCTAACACACGGGAATGCAATTCAGTTTTTGTCTTTTTCAAATAGAAAGTTTAGTCAGGCTTGTGTTTTGGAGAGGATAGGGGGGGGGGGCGAAAATCGAAAATAGGCCTTTCATCCGAAGATTCCATATTATTATCGATCTGCTGTATTAATTTAGTTTTTATTTGTTTTGTTTTTCGAATATCCGTGCAACAGCGTTTTGTAATCAATACTTGATATATATATATATATATATATATATATATATATATATATATATTTACACGTTTATATATATGTATATATATATGTGTAATAATATATATGTGTATATATACATATATATATACAGATATTAATATATAGATACATATACATATATATATATATATATATATATATATATATATATTATTTATACAGACATTTAAAAAATAATAGATTTGTCTGTCTAATTAAGCTTTTTTTATTTTTTATATTTTTCTAATAAAAAATGATAAAAAATGTCCATAGGTTTCACGAACGTTTTCAATTCTTCCTCGAATCACCGTCACGTGTCAAAAGCAGATGAACAAAAAAGCTGGAGAAAGAATAGGATTTTTTTAAAAGACAGCGGAGAAACGAACAGAGAACGTTTACCTGAGTATGATTCGACGAAGAATCAAAAACGTCCGTGAAACCTATGGAACATGTTTTTTTCTTGATTTTAATATAAAGATATCCATCAGAAAAATTGAAAGTATAATTAAACAAACGAATTCTGTTGTATATATATATCTACTATAAATATTTTTTTAAAGTATTGAAAATGTTGTTTTCCCTTACACACGATATCGTTTCCTTTTTTTTCACTCTGATCAGTGCAGGCGATCGCATGGGATCGAACGCGGTTCGTAGATTCAGACTACAATTACGAGACAAACGTTCAGGACCACACGGCCGTCGGCAATCGGCACAAACAGTTATTAAAATTGAGATACACTTATTCGGGGATAGAGCAGCAGTCTATGGAGTTTTAAGGAGGGAAAAGGGATGAATTGGTTGAAATGAGTTAATTATTTTTAGCTGCGAAAGTAATATATTGTCTGGGTCATCATGTCAAAACGAGCATGGGTGCCGATAATGTAGTGGGTCTCATTTCAACCAACAAAAAACTCAATAAGCTTCTGCTGCTAACATGCAATCAAATTGCCTTTCTCAATTTTAAGATTCTTTCACTCACAAACCAGCCGAAGCTCGCCGCTCCCAAGCAAATTAAATTGATGAGTGTATTATTATTTTTTTCTGCATTTTTCTTCATCCTGGGGAAGTCTCACAATAAAGACGAAACGTTGATGAATACGTAAATAATATAGTTTTTGGCTTTCATTTTTCATTTTCAATTACGTCGGATCATTGTATCCCTATATTTATTCATATATATATATTATATATATATATATTGTATATATATATTATATATATATATTCTATATAATATAGATATTTATATATATATATTATATATATATTATATATATATTATATATATATATTGTATATATATATATTATATATAATATATATATTTATATATATATTATATATATATATATATTATATATATATTATATATATACTATATATATTGTATATATATATATATTATATATATATATTGTATATATATATATTATATATATTATATATATATATATATGTTTCTGTGTGTGTGTATGTGTGTGTGGGTATGTGTATGCGTCAAGTGCGTACTATTTAAGCTTATATGCTCTTTATTTTCCATCGATAGATTAATAAGGTTTTATGGATCCTTTGTGTCTGAAATACACTGAAAAACTTGTATTTATTCATAGGACACCGCCAAATTAGAGTCTAGTCTGTAAATCTTTTGATGTGGAAAGCCTTTCAATTCACAACGGCGCCTCTGATACACCGTCGGGTACGCCCCCTCAACCTGTTTATTGCTTAGGCGTTTTTGTCTGCCGATATTCTCTTCCGGTCATCTAAGCGTTTTTCGGTACTAAAAGTTAAATAAATTTCTAGTGGTACAACATTTTATTAAAGCAAGGAATTTAGACGTTTGTGAGATTTCATGGGGTGGAATGAAATTGAAAAGTTTAAAAAGGAGAGGCAAAAAACAAACAAAAACAATACATGAATGTACTAAGCCGGCTTTCGTCCACACTCTGCAGAGTAAATACGTGGAAATAATTCAAGCATAACGACTAACAACTTAACATAGTAGAATTAAGACTAGTGACAAGTTTAGGAGAAACACATTGGTGGTGGTGGTGGGGGGTGAGTGTGACAAGTGGATCACATTGAGTCCTAGAAGCCACTCCTTTTGTTTACAAACGGAGGTTTTTAATGACTTAATATATATTGCTTCCATGACTTTAACGTGGAATAACGAATGTGATCTACTAAAATTGATTATTCTACTGTGGAAAGTACCTATGTGTCACACCTAACTCATGAAAAGATGAATTGTATCAAGCCCCCTCTACCCCCTTACGAATATGGGAGCTGAATTTTACGCTGTCATTCTCATTCTACGTCTATTTTTGCCCAATCTCGTAATTTTGTTTTTATGTTCCACCTGCAATGATCCGTCAGGTTCTATCACTCAGAATAGATGTGTGATCAGCGTAATTAGGGGGCGGAAGAGGGGTCGGTGTCAACGTTCAGTTTATGTACATGTATGTCGAAAAAGGGTGGGAGGTCCCATGTGATATTCTAAATGAAGATCTGCTACCTCTAAATAGGGGAGTTCATTCCTAAAATAAGGTAACTAACCTTAACCCTAACTCTAACCCTAACCTTAATTGCTACTATTTTGGTAATTTAACTCTTGTACTTCTTACTTTTAGACAATAAATAAAATAAATAAAATTAATCTAATTAGCAATTGATTATTATTTAGAACTCCATTGCATCTATGTGCATGCCATAGTCAAATAAGCCATCAAAATTAGAACATTTAATTCTGAAATGACTCGATGTCTTGATTAAAAGTTAATTGAAAATGCATAACGATGAAATTAAAGAAAATTAAAATCCGGTAATTTTGATGAAGTAGTAGATTTAAAATTACTTTTAAGGGTTTGGGGACTACATTTAAATATTGAAAATACTGGGATCCAGATAAACCTCTATTATTACATCAATACCAGGCGTATAAGGCCACATCCAATATTTATGAATTAATTTTTCTTTTAAATAAATATTTTTAAAGATGCAAACATATTGAAAATAAGGCAGGAAATTCGAAGATTAAATTAAAAATTTTTTTCAAAAATTACTTCCATGGATAACTAGCGGTCATATCGTTTGTAAACTATTGGCAAAGGATTGGGAATTGGACTACAATAATTTCAAAGAGTTGTGATCAAGATTGGTGCTTATTTTGAAGTCAATCCGCTAGAAAAATCAGAAGTGACCCTGAAAAGCCTAATCGAATGTTTGTTTGTGTGAGCTTAGCAAAAATAATTAGTCACAAGAAAAGGCAGCAGCAGCAGCAGTAAAATGACTAGATATGTAACTCATGTACATGTTCAACATGATGGGCTTATGGTTTAGATTGATGGGAAAATTGTTTACAGAGCAACTGTACTTTAGAAGTTGATAGCTTTAAATCAGTTATCTCGCGATCGACTTTCATGGTCTAACAACATATGTGGGCTAAGCTAAGTATGTTGATTTAGACAATGTTATCCTTGTTGGTGATCTGATCGTTATTATTTACAATAATGCACCCAGAGTTGGAAACATTTGTAAAATAAATAGTGTCGGAAATTAAAATACAATTACTGCCACAAGGGCAATCAGAGAAACTAGATGCAAAGATGAATGCACAAAATTCTTACATAATAGTTCCTATTTACCCGACTCCCAACGAAGGCAGAGTTTTACACAAGGTCGCTTTTCATGTAGCGAAGACTTAGCTCACCAAAGGAAGCTTTCTGTATTGGAACAACAATAAAATTATTTCAGTCTAGAAGTAGTTTTTTTTCACTAACCGAAAACAGAAAGATGAAGTGTAGTATCAGAACAAATACTACACTTTGCTCATAGTACAAAGGTCAAGCAATAATAGATTCCTCACAGACTCTGGAGTTAACAACGCCACGAGAAAGGCATGCCTCCTCCCGCCGAAATTAATTTATGATTAAAATAGAAACGTGTCAGAATAGGCGTTGTGCTTCGGTATTTACTTATACAAAACGGGTAAACAACTAAAAGTGTTGACTTCTTTTTAATCCAGAGAGACAATAAGAAAAAACCCTGTAACCCAAACTCTAACCCTAACCCTAACGATAACCCTGTAACTCTAACACTAATCCTAAGCCGTACCCTAATCATAACACAAACCCTAATCCTGTAACCCTAACCGTAACCCTAACCATAATCCTAACCCTAAACCCTGTAATGATGCCTGCATGTGGATTCTATAGCAAACCAAGTATTTCACAATCAACCACTGAACATCTCAGCATATCTTAGGTTTAGTGGAAAAGGAGAAGGCGATGACGACTCGAAACAATTCCTGGACGAGCAAAACCTGGTGTTATTTAGAATTTTACGTTTCCAAAACTAGTTGCCAGCAAAGGCTTGAGAGTTGAGTCCACTTTGTTTAACCCATAAACGAACAGAAAATATATGATACATAACTTTTCCAAGAACATTAGTGAAAATCGAACATATATGTATTGTATATAAGATTATTTATAAGTGATATACTTACATCAACATTCCAAGGTTTGACTCTAATGCCATCTGCTTAGCAAAATAAATTAATTTAAAAAAATCTATTTATTTCAAACATTGTCCTATTTAGCGTTCGACGTAATCTATGTGTATATGAGTAATGATTTTTATCTATGTTTATAAAAAATCAATCTTTCCAATCTGTTATTCAGAAAGATATGTTTATCACGAAACTCTAAGATGGCGAGTATTTCATACAGACAAACGAGACAACGATCATCACGTGACTTTCATACGTTGCCTTTTCTAAGGATCTTCCATTTTACAATTAGTGTTTGATTTTCACTTTTTAGTTTCCAAAAGAAACCACAAAATATGTATTGTTTAGACTTTGACGGAGTAACGGTGGTTTTCTAATTTGGATTTAAAGTGTCATTGTGTGCTTTGTATGTAGGGTTTTAAAAAATAATTTGAAGTCATTAAACATTATTAGGTTTCGTTTCATATACTATGTTATTGGTTGGAAACTTTTACTTTTGGATGCACTCATCCGGGCTGCAGCAGGGGACTTCCCTTTGGTGGGCGAGGCTGCATTATTACTATTATGTTTGTTTATTATTTTGTTGTGTCTTTTTAATAGTTTCCTCTATGGTTTGAATACATTAATAACTGATTTTGAGTGTTTTTTGTATTAGATATATTTTAGAGTTAGTCATTGGGTGAGAAATGTGTGTGAATTAGGTTTAGAAAGGTACTGACAATTCTATTTTTCACCTTTTTGTAAGCGATCACAACCAAATTATCTTCTATTAAGGTTCTATTGTGACTATATATATATATATATATATATATATATATATATATATATATATATATATATATTGGTACAGAAAAATTAGTACAACATTAGTACCGTCGGTTTTAAGCTCAGAAGGATTTAGCCATACGGCTTTTTTCAGCTTATGTTGTCACCTGTTTCAGTAATTTGAAGTCACGTGTCACTCTCGTTTGGATACGTTATTTGTTTAGAGTATTACGTATATTTGTTTAAATTAGTGTTAGGGAGGTTTAATAAGGTTTGATAAAAAGGAGGAGCACATGTAACAGTTTAGATTTTAAAATGGAAAAGATTTTAAAATAAAAAGAAATAATACATATTTTTATACATATCCCGTGAGTCAATGTTTATAAGGAGCGTATATTTGGCCGTTACTGTTTTGAGGGCTAATTATGTTTTCTAGAAAATGTTTAGGAGAGAAAATTAGTTAAGGATTATCCTTATGAAAAAAAGAAAAAAAGTGAAAAAACACACATTAAATCCAAACTCAAGGCCTGGATTAAAGTACTATAATTATATATATATATATATATATATATATATATATATATATATATATATATATATATATATATAATTTTATAGAAGATTGCCGTAACAGTCGGACGGAACCTTGGATTTCGCATTTAACTGACAGCCTATTATCGCTTTATTAATTCTTTGAAAGTGCCCATCCGTGTTAAAATGAGCTATAAACAATATTATGACAAATATTTTTATTTAATTCTCATCGACATACACAGATGTTTCATCTTTTTTCGGGAATCATCAGTGCGGAGGATGACTGCCCTGCCGGTTGCAAGATTCGAACCCCATACCGAAGAGACCTTTACCTTTCCAGTCCGAACTTCTACCACGCTGCCAATCAAACAGCTATAAGGAAAGTGAGAATTACACTCTATTTATGTCTATACAAGCGGATATATTTTAGTAGACTGCCACAACAGTTTTAAACAATCCAATCCGACGTATAGCTTTATTTATTTAGCCACGTTTCTATTTCAGATCTTCCGCCTGTACAGTGTCTGTTATTGAGTGCTTACAACTAGACTTCGAAATAAAACATGTCCCCGTCTTAAAACGCTTTTGAAATTTCAAACCTCTTCTCCTCGAACCCCGTCTCTATCCGTCACGTTGCTGCTGCTTCCTTCCGGCTTTTGACCTCCCGCTCGATTCAAAACCCGAAAGTGGGGAGACGGATACAAATCGTCCGGCAACGTGCGATAAATGTCCGTTTGATCCGCTGGAAATAGAAAGCCCACCCCGTTTATAACGTGGACAAAATTGCCTTTGCTTTCAGCAGATATAAACAAGCGAGTGAAATGGGAGAGGTGTTATGAAAAGTTTACATCTTTTCTTCTTCAACGTGTCAGACTCTCATTTCTCCCTGTCACAAGACACACTAACATTACAGTGTCTTCATCTCCCCCTCTCTTTTTCTCATTATATATATATATATATATATATATATATATATATATATATATATATATATATATATATACATACATATATATATATCCATATATATATATATATATATATATATATATATATATATATATACATACATACATATATATCCATATATATATATATATATATATATATATATATATATATACATATATATATATATATATATATATATATATATATATATAATAGAAATTGGTAGTTTGCTGTAAGCATTGCTGGGAGTAATAATAAGAGTTTTTAAAAAGGTTTAAGGCAATGCGAAGATCCGGGTTGCTGGAAGCTGTGAAGAACAAAAACAGAACAAAACCGAAATAAGTCGGATATAGATCGAAAGGTTTGTTTATTTTTCTAGACAGCAAGGGTGTTAGTTTGTAATGTCCGGATTGTCAAGAATCAATTTGATATTTCGAGAGATTTTTTTTTTTTTTTTCTTCTTCCTCTCCTTGTCAAAAATAAATAAAAGAAAAATCCCGGGTACCTTCTACCACCTTATCAAAACCCATAAGACCAGCAATCACACTCAAATTAGGCCCATCGTCTCCAGCGTCGAAGGACCATTATATAAAATCTCCTGGCTACTTTCTAGACTCCTGAAACCACTACTCCCTACCTTCCCTGCACATGTCAGCAGCTCTGACCAAGTCATTAGCAGACTAAACCTACTCCAACAACAACAGCTAAGCTCTAACAAATACACATTTAGCCTCGATGTTGTTTCCCTATACACATCAATACCCGCACACCCAGCCATTGACCTCATCTTCGACCACATCTCTTCCTCCGATAACTTAGAACTCTTCGGGTTAACACCTGAAGACATACACCAACTCCTAGACATTATCATTAACAATACATATTTTACCTTCCAACACCACATATTTAAACAGATTACTGGTCTTCCCATGGGTTCTAGCCTGTCTGGCCTCTTAGCCATATCCTACATGGACAGACTCGAGCAACAAGCCCTCAACACCTGCCACTCACATATCTTCTTCACTAGATACATAGATGACATTCTTGTCCTCACCTCATCTCGTGAAGAAGCTATCAGCATTTTCGACACTTTCAACAACACCGACCCCCATATAAAATTTACTATTGAACACCCTAGCGACTCCGGCTCACTATCTCTCCTCGACTTCAACCTCAAAATCACAGAAGACGGTTCTATACAGACCAACTTCTACAGAAAACCTGCCTGTAAAAACCTATTTGTTCATTTTAAATCTGCCCTGCCCCTTAAAGCCAAACTAGACTATGCCCGTAATGAAATTACCCGCATACAAAATAAATGCTCATCTACTGCCAATAAAATTAAACACACCAAAGACTTCCATCAAACCCTAATCACCAACGGCTACCCCACTTCCACAATAACCCACCTCAGCAAGACCAGACCACGCAGACACAACACACTCTCCAACACATGCTTCCTAAAACTACCTTTCTTTAACGACAGAATCACTAATGCCATCCGCAGTGCAATACATAAAGAAAAACTAGACATTCAACTCACCCACACCGGCACCACCTTACGCCAACACCTTTCCAAAAAACGCACTACACGCACCCAAGAACCATGCTCACTAGCCAATTGTCCCATTACTACCACTGGACTATGCCACCGCACTAACTGTGTATACAATATATCATGCACTATTTGTAACCACTCCTATATTGGATATACTACAAGACAATTACACCAACGTATAAAAGAACACATGAATACAAATATATCTTCCTTCTTCAAACATACTTCCTCATGCAATACTACACAACAAGACATAAAAGTTTCCATTTTAGCCTCGACCAGGAACCTAGGCGACCTAAGACTGATGGAAGCTATTCTCATTTCCAAACTTAGCCCATTTTTGAATCAAAGACATGAATTAAATTCTACCTTCATCATATAACCTACCCCCCCCCGAACCCATCCCCAGATAATAACCCCCCCCATAATAAACACTATTTGCACAAATCATATCCGTTATACTAAGAATTCACCATTACTTTAGTTAAATAAATTCAACATACAAAGCCAATTAACAGAATAACAGAATACCAAAAATAAGAGATTTGTCTCCCCTTAACCAGCAAACTTTCCATAACTAAAACAATAGGCATTTAAGAGATAAATTAAAACCAATAAATAAGGATTAAACTTAACCAGACATAACTAAATTTTAATATACTGCACCGACAACAAATAATTAGCTATCAACACACATTTAAAATCTAATGCCGGAATCAGCCTGTTGACAAACATATATACTATAAGTAATAACTACGTTTTATATACGGAAAAAAAAAAAAAAAAAAAAAAAAAAAAAAAACAAATAACAATAATAGTAAACATATATAAAAAAATAAAAATTAATTAAATAGAAACAACAGACAATTACATATATATATGGGTGTATATATATATATATATTTAAAAAAAAAAAATAAATAAATAAATAAATAAAATGAATCTATTTAGTTTTCCTCTGAATACTTTACTCTGAACACTTCCGGTTTAACCCCCCAGCGCTCCTGGCATTTTCTCGGTACCCGGGATTTTTCTTTTATTTATTTTTGACAAGGAGAGGAAGAAGAAAAAAAAAAAAAAATCTCTCGAAATATCAAATTGATTCTTGACAATCCGGACATTACAAACTAACACCCTTGCTGTCTAGAAAAATAAACAAACCTTTCGATCTATATCCGACTTATTTCGGTTTTGTTCTGTTTTTGTTCTTCACAGCTTCCAGCAACCCGGATCTTCGCATTGCCTTAAACCTTTTTAAAAACTCTTATTATATATATATATATATATATATATATATATATATATATATATATATATATATATATATATATATATATATAGATAGATAGATAGATAGATAGATAGATAGATAGATATTTGGGTTGCCCAGATCAAGACTTTGGAATTTTAAGTGAGTTTATTGAACTTTCTATATTATTTAATTTGATTTATTTATCGTTGTAATAATTAACATCAACATTGGATACTTTTCACTTCATCGATTGGTGACGCATTTCGCGACCGGATAACTTCGTCAGCTCTTTCAATTTCTCGTATTTGGACTGGTACTCATCACCTGGATTAATCTTCAGTCATCCCTCTGGATGTCTTTCCTGCTTTTGTTTATCAAATTGTATGACTTGGATGGATTATATAGATTTAACAAAAAAGTATGTTTTTGGGTTGATATGTTTGATGTTATATATCTTTATGTATTTTTGTAAATATTTTTATATATTTTCAAAGTTTAATTTTATTACCTGTAGTGGTATAACTGCGGTAATGGTCCTCTGAAGAGAAGAATTATCTTTGAAAACTCATGAGCTAAGGAATTTAAGATACTTTGCTTGAAACTTGAATTTGATTGACACCTTATTTTATTACTTCATTTTATATATATATATATATATATATATATATATATATATATATAGAGAGAGAGAGAGAGAGAGAGAGAGAGAGAGAAGTCGACAGAGACAGAGAGAGAAAGAGAGAGAAAGAAAGAGTTAATCATGAATTTAAGTCAACATTTAAATATATATATATATATATATATATATATATATATATATATATATATAAAAATAAATAAATGTTTGTGTGTATTTAGGCAGCATTTTTCCATTCCTGCAAACATTATTAAAAATAACAGAACTAGTTATACCTTTTTTAATCTTTTCAATCTTTCTAATGATTTTATTTTTGTTTAAATCCAAAATGATTAAAGTACCGTATGTGCCATGAACGTTTTCTATTCATCTTTGAATCATCTGCAGCTTTGGATGACAGAATGGCCTTAAAAGCTGGTGAAAGGAAATACTTTTTTTTTTAAAACGGAGAGACCCGCACGTAATAGAACGCCTATATTGTTTCAAGAAAGACGTAGACAAATGGCATCTTTTTTACATTTATTGATATGCATTTTTTTATTAGTAATGGTTGAATTTATTTGGTGTAATCGAATATATATGAAAAGAGATTATGGGGAGCTAAGCAATAATTAATTTACAAAAAATCCAGTTTTTTGAATTTGAATCATGCGGGGTGACGTCACGAAAATATACTAAACTAAGCTAAGCATAGTGACACATTGGGAACCTTTACAATTTCTGTTTGATTTTAACACAAATAAAATCATTAGAAAGATTGAAAAAGTTCAAAAGGGTATTACTACACAGACGAGTTCTGTTTTGTTTAATAATGTCTGTATGAATATATATAAATAATTATTTAATAATATATATTTAATAATTAACTGCGTATGTATACGTTTCATCCTTGCAAAATCATCAGTATTTGGGACTTTTAGAGAGAATGTACCGCGTTTTCGTGACTTCGCGTCGTCAACGTTCGAGCAGGTCTCGGAAGCGCCCTAGAGTTTACGAGGCGAAAACTGCCAACCGATAAATTGAAGAATGGCAGACGATAAATTCTGACGAAGAAAATCAAAGTAAAATACATATATCAAACTAAAGAATGAACAAACACTAGCTAAACAACTGTTATTAATTGGATGTTTATTTTTTTGGTCAAAGAAAACCATTGATAATGAAATATTTTTTAATAAACACTTTTTTGTGCACCGAAAAGTTTCAAAAGATTATTATTTTTTATATAAAAAACAACGAAACCACGGTTTTTAATCAATTCCTTGTTTATTTTTGTTCAATGCCTTTTTCTTTTTCACATTTTCTGGATAAGGATTCAGGGTTAAGGTTCAAGGTAAGGGTAAGGGTTAGGGTTCGGATTAGTCTTTCGCTACAATTTATCGTCTGCCTGCTTACAACCAGATTGTCTAAAGTCTCCTACAATCTAATTGGTTAATAGTTTCGTCAACTCTCGGGCGCTTCCGATAACGACGCAAAGTCACGGAAACGCAGTGCGTTCTCTATAAGAGTATTAATTATTTAATAATAAATATGTTATTATTATCTGTATAGGTTTCATCGTTGCGGAATCATCAGTGCAGAGATAACTGTTTAAACCGTTCGCACGATTCGAACCCTGGAACAAGTGTCACCTTTAACTCCAATCCTGAACGCTCTATGACGAAGCATGCTTAAATAATAAGTTGCTGCCTATATATATATATATATATATATATATATATATATATATATATAGATTTAGATTTTTCACTTATAAAATAGATCATTCAGTGAAGACCGGGGTTGTTCCAATAAAAAACAAGCTCGATGATACTCGATTACAGAGTACAGAGCATTTATATGTGATTTTATGAAGGCTTACCAAAGCATTCCTTTCAAGACACCAATGATCACCATTAAAGATATTTTTTCTTACAAATACTATTTATTCAAATTAAATGTTTTTTCCTACACGTGTTTCACTACCAAGCAGTTACTTGCTTGGCAGATCATCAGGGAAATTAAATGTCTGGAATACTGGTTTCAACTGCCGACAAAACACAATGTGGCGTTGTAATAGTTGAGGTCACTTAAGAAGAGAAGAGGAAAAAAATAAAAATAAAAATAAAAATAAAATTCAAACTTGAAAAGCAAGGAAGAACAACGATAAAAAAAGAAAGTCCTAGAAAAGTCTTAGAAAAGTAGCTTGTACATTATTTCTTCCACCAAGCCAACAAGCAAACAATTGGTCCCAAATACATTCAATAAAACCACAAAACCGGAACAATGTGCGATAATACACTTTCACGTCGGCCGGTACAATGATGAATAAATCCCCCCCCCCCCTACAAGAAAACAAAAGAACTAAATCATTCAAGTTACTGCTCACAAGTTACCATTCCAATCCAATGATAGTATGGGAATTCTAAATCCAACTTCTCACAAAGAAAAATCAACACAAATGTTCGTCCGAGTTTCAAAGAGTCTTATTTCAATTGTTGATTTATTACCCTTCGAAATAAACACACGACGAGTTGAATGTCAATCCCGCAGAAAACTCCCTTCCACCAAGAAAAAATCTTAATATAGAAACTATTTATTCAAAATACTGTTTCTAAAAATATTTATTATTAAACCTATTCCTTATAGAAATTAATTATCTAGTGTCTGGGACGGCATTTTACATTTTGGGAAAATATCCTTCATTTAATTAACTGCCGAATTATTATCGTGTTGTTGTTTAACGAAGCGAAAAAAGCCTATCCCGCAGAATTTGTTTTTAAAAAATTATTCATATATCAAAAATAAACTGTTATTATAAAAAGGCCTTCTACAAAAATCTAGTTATTATTTTAAATCATTTAAAATATTTCCTTAACGGCTGTGTCTGTCTGCAACTCTCTGTGGAGAATATTATTCTATTTTCCATAAATAAATGTTACTACGGAATATCGTTATCAGAAATCTATTTTCTATTTTGAAAAAAACAAACTTTTTTTTAATGGACCGGTTTATTTTTTTGTCAACTTTACGGGAAAATATCACTCTTACTCGTTAAATGACAGGAGACTTTATTATTACTAATTTAAAATCCCGTACAAAATACTTTTTATAAAAATCCAATTGTTTCTATTTTTAGAAATTAACTCCGTGTCGGCATGCATGTTTTTAAAATTATTTTTTCCTTAATTACTTTTCTCCATTCCTGCCACCAAATTGTTTTATTTATTTTAATCTAATTAAAAACTAATTTAATTTAACCTAATTTAATTAAATAGTGATAGCATCCAGGTTGCTATTTCTTATTTTTCACTTAAAATTACTTGAAATCCCCAATGCATTTCGTATAATATATCTATTTCTGAGAATAAATTGTGATTTATTATTTATTATTCCACTATCTTTTTATATGTAACACAATTTCCCCCCTCTATTCCGCTGAATAAGTATTTACTATAGTTGACTATCACTGGGCCTTATTCCGATAGAATATTCCTACCTTATCACCCCCAACCTAAGTCTCGAGTATCCGCTAATAATTGAATCAAGACATATCTTAGCATAAGTACGTGTTACTAATTCTCATCCTCCATATTATACACTTATTATTGCCCCAGATTGCCTCAGGAAGTGTCCATCCTGCCTATCTCTGCTGT
>OY744519.1:14216433-14233933 GCA_963556195.1 Sepiola atlantica | reverse complement strand
CATGTCTGGCTCGATGGTTGAAGTAGACAGCAAAAGAACGTCATTGAGGTGGCGGTCCGAGAGTTGGGAGCGAAGGTGAGATTTTGTGTACTTCATTTTCCAAATGATATGAGTTTTACTGGGAGGTCCGCGGGCCGTATTGCAATAATACAGCTCAGCAGGGTGGCGGGCCGGATGCTAAGCCTTCGCGGGCCGTATGTGGCCCGCGGGCCAGAGGTTGCCCGCCTATGGTATAAGGTTTATAACTGCAGTTGTTAAGGTTAAATATTAAATTTATAAAATCTGTGATCTTGATTTCCGCTGAAATTTCAACTTTACGTCGTTATTATTTCATAGCTTCGTGTATAATTTTTAAAGAAATTTCAGCCTTGGTGCCATTGGTATTTCAAACTATACCTAAACAGTCGAAGCTATACAGTCCTATATCATTAATGCTAATCAAACCCGTTTCTGTAAGCTTATATAGAATAAACAAACGCACCATGTCAGACATTTCGGCGGAGCCTAGTGACCAATCGCTACATCGAACGAGTCTGTAGAATCGTTTTTCATCCATTGTTCATCATTATACATCAATACAGTATTCCGGCATCTATATATAATGTCTATTTATTCGCTTGGACTACCTGTATGTATTTTTGCTGATAATATCCGTGTGTATTTTGCATATATATATATATATATATATATATATATATATATATATATATATATATATATATATATGGCATGTTTCTTCAAATTATCATCCTGAGGAAGTCTTACAATAAAGACGAAACGTTGATGAATATATAGAAAAATATCTCTTGTATTTTTTTTTCTTTTTTCATTTCCCATTACGTCGGATTACTCTCAACATATCTTTTATATATATATATATATATATATATATATATATATATATATATATATATATATATATATATATATATATATAGTACACTTCCTTGTCTTCTTTGGCCTCAAGAGGTTGACTCTCTGTGAAAAGTACAACCGAAACATGTATGCACATATGTAACCAACAATGTTTGTATAGATAAAAAATATACTTTTTATATATATATATATATATATATATATATATATATATATATATATATATATAGAGAGAGAGAGAGAGAGAGAGAGAGAGAAGAGAGAGAGAGAGAATGATATATATATATATATATATATATATATATATATATATATATATATATATATAGATAGATTTTAGCAAACAGTGTTGAACATAACATAATGCAACCGCCGCTTGATTAAATCTTTTTTACTGTTTCTAAATTTCCAAAAACATTAACTACAATTCTATTTATAGATTCAATACACAAGTTAAAAGACATTTCACTTCCAATAACGCACAAATAGGTAATTACCAACTTTCCAAAATAATCAGTTATTATAAAACATGTTATTTATACGGAAAAGTTACAATCCATGAGACTAATTACCCTTTCCGACCTATCATATTTCAAATACCTACTCCCATATATTCATTTATAAAAACCCTAAATGAATTTATCAGCCCGTATCTACGCAGTAAATATAATGTTACATCCACACAAGAATTATTACAAATCCTACAAATACACGAACGGGACAATAAAATCATTGTTTCTCCTCGTGTAGAACGCTGATTCACTAATATAGCTGTATAAGAAACAACTGATATAATAATCAATAATATATACAATAAATCGTCTTCACTTACAATCAATAAACACATTCTGAAATAAGTTACTATTAATTTGCACTACTGAAGGACCCGTTGCACTACTGAAGGACCTATTCATGACGTATTTACACTCAAACGGAGTTTCAATGAGTTCGGCTTGCAGGTCGACTTTTAGCGAGTTCTGTATGGCCCACCTAGACACAAATGTTAAATAATATTATAAAACCCTCTATTTACGATGATATTCTTATTTTAGCTGATAATCATGACCAAATATAAAAACTACAGGACGTTTTCATCTTAATTATGTTCTTACATTAACCATAAATAATATAATCTCATTCCTTGATGTTCTTATTGACACCTCTAATAATCCGTTTACAGGGCTTTTGGGGGAGGAGAGACAGCCAGGGCAACATTATTCGTCGTGTTATTGTTTAATATTTATTCTGTAATATTTGTTTGTTTTACGAACGTAACTATATTGTATAATGTGTATTATTATTTACAACAGAGAAACGCGCGAGTACTTTCAAACAAATCGATTTATCCATTTTTTTTCAATAGTACAATTTGGGGCGAAAAAAAACACTCAATGAAGTTTAATTTTTTAAAGATTGAATAACAAAAATATTTTTCATAAGTTGGCCAAAAAATATCAATAAATTGTTAATAAACAATTCAGAGATCCATTTAATGTCTTAAAATTTCATACAAAATATCTGGCCTAGACCTTGGGAGTTGAAAAAGTATCGGGTCAAATTTTCCTCCCCCGAAAAATTAACTGGAGTAAGTTTTCCTAGGTCGGGCAAAAACATTTATTAAAATTAAAAATTTGAATAAAAAAAGGTGAAAACGTCTATATTTCAAATCTCTCACAAAAACAAATTGTTTACAATTTTAATATTCGATGATAAATTTTTTAAGATAAAGAAAGATATCTAACCTACTTTCGGTTCTAAAAAAGCAACAAATTAGTCAGAAAGTGTAATTTTTGCTTTTTGAAATTAAGATTTAAGATATTTTCTTTAATTTCATTAAGTTTAATCGGTTTAATTGTAGAATAGGGACCGCTTTTTTCTTTAGCTCATTTCGCTTGGTATTCGCCCAAATTTTGGATGAAACTGATTGTTGGTGTTAATTGTATTTTTGGTCCTAACATAAAATTCTCATTTTACGTTGAGAATCTTACTTTAATTCCAGGTTTTAATCGCAAACGGCCATGTTGGTTTTTATTGTTTTTTTCCTTGGACTAAAGAAATTTTTTTCTTGGACTAAATATATTTTTACTACTTTAACATTTTATTACAGACACAAAAAAAAACTTTAAACATTCTATTTACAAATGCAAGTTTTAACGGAATTTAAAAGCAAGCATGAAAAGGTTAAAACATACTAATCGAGAATTTAAGAATAACAAAATATCGCCGAAAAAACGACGGGTAAAAATGTGGCATAAAAGTTCAATTTGATATATGCTAAAAAATAAATTATAATTTTTTGTCAAGACAAAATGTACCATTTCACTCCAAAGATCGATTTTATCGAACATTTGGGAGAATACCAAGCGAAATCGGCGAGAAAATCAAACAGTCCCTATAGTATAATTCAACCTAAAATCCTTTATTTAAAAACACGCATTAAAGGAAAAACCGATGGAAGATTTATTATTTTTGTTGATTTTAATTTAAAAAAGACCATCAGATAAAAAAGATATAATTAAAAAGACGAATTCTTTTATTTTTAACAATGTTTGCATGAATGAGAAAATGCTGCCTAAATACACACACACAATATATATATACATATATATATATATATATATATATATATATATATATATATATATATATATATATATATATATATTAGTACTTCATGTATCCACATAAAATATTATCAGGAGATATAATTTTTTATGTGTCAGTTTTCAGTATTTACTTCAACAGTGCTCGATACGTAAGTAGAGCTAGTTAGTAAGCAATAAATATATATATGGCAATCAAGCTACACAGAGGCTCCCGTGTTTCATCCCCGGGAGGAATCGTCAGGCTAAAATGGATGGAGTTAGTTTTGCGGGCATTTAGCTTGACGATTCCCCCGGGGATGAAACACGGGAGCCTCTGTGTAGCTTGATTGCCATATATATTTTCATTGCTTACTATATCTATATATATATATATATATATATATATATATATATATATATATATATATAAAATAGTGGAACCCGTAAAATTGCACAGTTGTAGCTTTCATCAGTTAAATATTGCTGGCCTACTAAAAATATTTACATTTGTATGACGTCCAGCACTAAAGCAGTCCCCACGAAACTATTGTACCCTTTTTCTTCAAGCTGCAAGTACTCTGGTTAATGTAGTTTCAGAATGTATCTCCTTATTCGGTTATATTACCTTGTAAGACTTTCTAAGGACGTCTGATGCAGACCACACGATATTGTTGTAACATATTTTTACAGAAAAGATACTACACTTTAACTTAACATTGAAAGCCACGTTCGACAAAATGCTGCCTAAATACACACACAATATATATATATACATATATAATTAACTTGTTACAAATATCCAGGGGGTATGAATCCGAAGGAAGTTGAAACCGGGTTTATGAGAGTGCTCAATGAAAAATATATATACATATATATATATATATATATATATATATATATATACATATGTATATATATATATATATATATATATATATATATATATATATATATATATACATATGTATATATATATATATATATTTATATATATATAGATATATATACATATATATATATATATATATATATATATATATATATATATGTGTGTGTGTATGTATCTGTAAAATTTTATGTGAAAAAGATGTAAATAGTTATATATGTTTTATTTATTTCCCTTTGTTGACATATAGAAATAAACATCTATTTTAAAAATATCTTACAAAAACAGAATTTTCGACCGCTACCTACGACCTTCCTCATTGTAATTGGAGCTGTGTGTGTCCGGTGGTGGTTGTGGTGGTAGCAAGAAATAAAATATTGCCAAGTAGATTAACAAATGCTTACATGTGACAAGTGTGTGTCCATTCAAATAATTCTTACCTCCTCCTGTAGGTGCACAGCTAAAGAGGTCAGCGTGTGTGGTGCCGTAAACATTTTCCAAAACATCAGTAGATAGAGCGCCGTAAAATGTAAAAACGTTAACATCTTCCGGGTGAAGGAGGATGGACAAGAGAGAAGAAAGAAGGGAATTTGATTTTTAATGTAGCACATTCTTAGCCAGCATTTGTTTGCTGGAAGGGGGGGGGGGTCCTGCGGAATAATAGAATGTGTTCACCCAATTACGGTCTTATTTGAGACCACTTAGACTGAAAAAAAATCCCTTTGCAAGTTATATGAAGGATTAAGTGAAATTTTCGAATGGAATTATGAATTATGATGAAATAGGTCATAAATGTTAATGCAGAAAAGGGTAAAATATAATATAATATATATATATATATATATATATATATATATATATATATATATATCAGAAATAAGTGAAAATGTTAACAAAGTGAAACTATGAAAAGAATGGAAAAATCTGTTATTTTTCCACGGCACACACATAACCTCTAATGTAGGAAAATGTTGTTGGCCAGTTTATGTTTGTACAAGTAATAATAATTCAGAGGCTTCAAATCTTTATTCAGTCCTGAGATGTGGTGTTGAGTCCCCGAATGAGTTTAGTTTTGCATTTGCAGTTGTGTCGTTAAGTGGTAAAGTTCACAAAAATATAATAAAATATATATTCTAAAATTAATAATGATCCATTTTCAATCTTACGCGTGTTTCTTTGCAGATTGATCCAAAAATTACTGTCCAATGCTTTTCTGTCAATCTTCAGAGAATATTAGAATGTGTATTAAAATTGTAGAAACATCTTATGATTTTCGGGTATTATAAGGAGTATAACATAAAAAAAATATATATTCCTTATAAAAACCTACAACTATATGTATATTACAGAAGATCAGAACAACATTAGTACCGTCGGTTTCAAATCAAAACGTGATGACTTATAGTTGGTCTTATATGGCAGACTTTTATACGATATTTCAATCCTATTCATTTACAGTCACACAATGCGCAAGCAGTTATTTTCGTGGAAGACAAACACAGACAAAGGCTACAAAGAGTCTGCCGTATAAGACCAACTATAGGTCATCATGTTTTGATTTGAAACCGACGGTACTGATGTTGTTCTGATTTTCTGTAATGCATATATGAATAAATATTACGCTTTTATTTTTTAATTTTCTTAATAACCGAGCACTAATCTCTCACACTTAAATTACACACACGCTAATATATATATAAATATAAATATAAATATAATATATATATATATATATATATATATATATATATATATATATATATATATATATATATATATATATATATATATATATGCACAAATCCTAAAAAATAACAGAATTAATCTGTTTAATTATACTTGTTTATTTTTTCAATTTGTCTAATGATATATTTAGTACTAAAATCAAAAATATATGATTACACTGAGGAAAGCCGAACAATCGCGACCGAAAATGTTGTTCTCTTTAAAATAAACCTTTTTATGAAGGACATTTGGTATTCTTACACATCAACAGATAGAAAATTAATAAAAGATACATTAAAATATATATTTTTCACATTAATTTGTTATATATATATATATATATATATATATATATATATATATATATTTATATTTATATTTATATATATATATATATATATATATACTCATCTACATTAAACTCGCTATTGAGAGGCAGATAGATAAATAGTCCATCTATCTATCTGTCAGCATGTTTTCGTTATCAGCCCATAAAATAACACTTTCAGTTGCTTAATGAAATTCCCTACTGCTTAAATGTCCGAATCCCCAAGCAACATGATGATTGACAGAATTCCCCTTTCCACTTTTGTTAAACCGGAAGCGATATCCTTTCTCTGTGTCACTGAGTACAAGTCAAGAGTTGTTGAAAATCAACTCTGGGATCAAAATAAAAGCTACATAAACAGGAAAATGTCAAATGTACATTTTTCGACGAGAATCTAGGATCATAAAACAGTCGAGTAAAGCGGAACTTGTTCTTGTCCTTGTCAAGCGGTGATCCCTAATTAGAATGCTAATAATATGTCTCTCGATATCAAATATACAAACGTATATATATATATATTAGGTTGGTGCAAAAACAATGGCGTTTTCTCACATGTTATATTTATATATGTTTACTGAATTAATTCATTGATAAATATAGCGTTTTTATAGGTCATTTGAAAGCATGTTTTCCGCTCTATCGAATCGTCTTATTCGTTTCCATTTTTACTCATTTCATTTATTTATTTTGCAGGCTTTTCGGCAGAATGGGAAAATTGAAATCCGCACGATATTCTTGTTCTAGTTCAAACTAAGTCGAAAAGCTGCCGAGACAGCTCGTGACATCAATGATGCGTTTGGCAAAGGACCCACTAACGAACGTACGGCACAAAGGTAGTTACATAAATTTTGCAATGGTGACGAGAGCCTCGAAGATGAAGACGGTCAAGGCCGGCCGACTACGGTTGATAACGAAGATCAGAAGCCGATCCTCGCAAAACCACACGAGAAGTTGCTGATGAACTCGATGTCGACTACTCAACAGTCGTTCGCCATTTGAAGCAAATAGGGAAGTCAAAAAGCTGGATAAATGGGTGCCGCACAGAATTGAACGATAATAAAAAAAATCATCGTTTTGAGGTGTATTCTACGATCTTGCTGCGCAACAGAAACTGTCCATTTCTCAAGCGAATTGTGATGTGATGAGAAGTGGATCCTCTATGACAATCGGCGACGTTCAGCACAGTGGTTGGATGCCAGCGAAGCTCTAAAACACTTCCCGAAGCCGAAATTGCACCCCAAAAAGATTATGGTGACTGTTTGGTGGTCTGCGACCGGTCTCATCTACCACAGCTTCTTGAATTCGGCAAAACGATTACGGCGGAGAAGTACTGCCAACAAATTGACGAAATGCACCAGAAGCTCCAACGTATACGCTCGAGATTGGTCAATATGCAGAGACCAATTCTCCTCCATGAAAACGCTCACCCGCATGTTGCACAACTGACCCTGCAGAAGCTGAACGAATTGGGCTACGAGACTCTGCCTCATCCGCCATATTCACCGGACCTCTCGCCCACCGATTATCACTTTTTCAAGCATATCGACAACTTCCTGCGCAAGAAATGCTTCAAAAGCCGAGATGATGCCGAATCGGCCTTCAATGACTTCATCGCTTCCAGAACTCCGGTGTTTTAGGATAATAAAATAAGTAAACTGGTTTCACGTTGTCAAAAATGTGTTGATTCTAATGGTTCTCATTTTGATTAATAAAGTTTGGTATAAAAGAAATTATTGTCTTTTTAAGTTGAACGTCAAAAACGCCATTGTTTTTGCACATATTGATATTAGTTAGGTATGTATATATATTCATATAAATCTATGAAAAGAGTTCATCCATATGTTGTTTAAACTTCATTTTTATTTATGAACCGATCATCATGAATTTTGGAATATCTATTCACGGCAACCCGGTGAGTAACATGGGCTCATTATTATTAATTATTATTAGCATTTTTCATCATCATCATCATCATCATCATCATCATCATCATCATCATCAGCATCATCATCATCATCATCATCATCATCATCATCATCATCATCATCATCATCATCATCATCATCATCATCATCATCATCATCATCATCATCATCATCATCATCATCATCATCATCATCATCATCATCATCATCATCATCATCATCATCATCATCATCATCATCATCATCATCATCATCATCATCATCATCATCATCATCATCATCATCATCATCATCATCATCATCATCATCATCATCATCATCATCATCATCATCATCATCATCATCATCATCATCATCATCATCATCATCATCATCATCATCATCATCATCATCATCATCATCATCATCATCATCATCATCATCATCATCATCATCATCATCATCATCATCATCATCATCATCATCATCATCATCATCATCATCATCATCATCATCATCATCATCATCATCATCATCATCATCATCATCATCATCATCATCATCATCATCATCATTATTATTATTATTATTATTATTATTATTATTATTATTATGTGTGTACTCACTAAGAGTTCTAACACAGATCATTGTCAGTGATTGCTCACCGACATCAACCAGTAGTATTTCCTGAAGTCTGAGTGAAAACAAGCCTCCCCAGCTTTCCAGTATTCTCTACCTCTTTTCGATAACGATGCAGTATCGCAACAGCCTCTTACCATTGATTTTTCGCTGGTAAGGACAATTGGTTTTCTCTGGGATTAGGGTGGCAATAAGCCCCCCAAGGTCCAAGCATTCTCTGCACTTTTCCAGTGGAGGTCTGGTTTATGCTGTCCCTCCTCGGTCTTCTCATCCTCCTCGACCCTCTACAAATATTTTATCTGGTGTCAGCCTAGACTGGCACCATTTAATTTTTTTGTAATTAATTAAAAATAGATAAATAAATAATAATTTTTAAAAAAATGTTTTTAAAACATTTTAATTTTTTCCAATTTAAATTTTTTTAAACATGTTTTTTGGGAAGGAGGTGAAGTGGGGAGAGAGGGAGATCTTATAATGTTTCTTGTAATTTCCGTTTCTTTGGTTAATTTTTATGTAGTGATAGCTGAGGCTGGTGTAATTTATTAGGGGTGGGGAATTTATGAAGTGATGTTTCTTGCAGTTTCTGTTCCTTGGTCCGTATTGTGGTGTTCTTCGTGATGTTATGTTTTCTCCCTGTTGTAAATCCCTTGTGACTGGTTACCCTTCGTAGCTTATACGTGTTGGTTTTCGCATTCGAGGATTTTCCTTAAGATTGCAGCTGTTTTGATCATTGCCGTCCTTTGTATGGTTTCGATGGTCCCTTTGACTCCAATTTCTCCCAGTGTTTTCTTCGGGTTTTTGGGAATTGTTCCTAGTGCTCCTACGATTTTTGGTATTATACTAACTTTATTCGTGCTCCATATTCCTTTCAGTTCTCTGGCTAGTTCTGTGTATTTACTTCGTTTTTTCGTGTCTTTGATCTTCAATGTGTGGGCTGCTGAAACAGCGAAGTCTTAGATTTTCCGAGATTTTTCCTTCTTATCTATTATAATAACGTCAGGTCTCCTTGCTTTTATGAGTTTATCTGTTTGTATATCCATATCCGAGAGGATTTTTGTTTTTCGTTTTCCAGTACTGTTTCAGGTTTATGTTTGTACCATTTGTCTGCATATTCGAAATTCAATTGTTTGCACAGTTCCCAGTGTATTACTTTACCACCACAGCCATGTCTGTTCATGTATCCTTTTTGGGCAAGTTTGCTACATTCACTTATTATATGATTTACTGTTTCGTCTCTTTGTCCACACAGTCTGCATTTATTGTTTTCCTGGGTTTTATCTATTTTAGCTTTAATGTAGTTCGTCCTAATCGCATTGTTCTGTGCAGTCACCAGTATAGATTCCGTTTATCTGTTCAAGTTTCCTTTTCTTAGCCATGTCTAGCAATTTTCGTTGGTTTCTTCTCTTGTGAGTCTTATGAAGCGTCCATGTAGTTATTTTTCTTGCCATTTTTCTTTTCTTGTCTGTGTGTGTCCGGTTTCGAGGCTTCCTGCATTGCTCGTTGGGACGGTGCTTCTTGCTGCGGTGATCAGCCTTTCTGTGTTCTGGTTTAGGTATTTCTCCAGCTCTATTTCTATGTCTTCCACACAGTCTTCTATACTTACCAGTCCCTTCCCCCTTCGTTTCTCTTCACGTAGACTCTGTCTGTATCCTCCTTTGGATGTAGTACATTGTGCATAGTCATTACTTTTCTAGTCCTCTGGTCAAGGTGCCTGAGTTCTTCTTTAGTCCAGCTTATGAATGGTCCAGAATATCTTATTAGTGATACTGCCGAGATATTTATTCCTTTGATTTGGTTTCTGTTATATATTTTTTTTTCTAACAGCTTTCTTGTTCTTCTCAGGTATTCTTTTCCAATCTTCTCTTTCATTTCTGTAGATTTGATTGTGTCTGCTTCCAAAACTCCCAAATATTTATAGTTGTCTTGTTCACCTAGCGCCCTCATTTACTCTTGGTCGCCAGTCGTCTCCAGCTTTCCTTTTTTAATCTCTAGCAATGCACACTTTTCCATTCCGAATTCCATTTGAATGTCCTGACTGAAGATTCTGGTCGTCTTGATCAGCTTTTTCAGTTTCTTTTTGCTTTTTGCTTATAGCTAATTTTTTTTTTTTTTTTTTTTATTATTATTATTATTATGATTATTATTATGATTATGATTATTATTATGATGATGATGATGATTATTATTATTATTATTATTATTATTATTATTATTATTATTATTATTATTATTATTATTATTATTATTATTATTATTATTATTATTATTATTATTATTATTATTATTATTATTATTATTATTATTATTATTATTATTATTATTATTATTATTATTTATTTTTTTTATTATTATTTTTTATTATCATTATTATTATTATTATTATTTTTATTATTATTATAATTATTATAATTATTTTTATTATTATTATTATTTTTATTATTATCATTATTTTTATTATTATTATTATTATTATTATTATTATTATTATTATTATTATTATTATTATTATTATTATTATTATTATTTTTTATTTTTTTGATTATTATTTTTTATTATCATTATTATTATTATTATTATTTTTATTATTATTATAATTATTTTAATTATTTTTATTATTATTATTATTTTTATTATTATCATTATTTTTATTATTATCACTATTATTATGTTTTTTTAAAATTATTATTATCCTGATAATTATTATCATCATTATTTTTATTATTATCAGAGGTTTTATCATTATTCTTATTATTATCATTATTTTTATTATTATCATTATTTTTATTATTATTATTATTATTATTATTATTATTATTATTATTATTATTATTATTATTATTATTATTATTATCATTATTTTTATTATCATTATTTTTATTATTATCATTATTTTATTATTATTATCATTATTTTTATTTTTATTATTATCATTATTTTATTATTATTAATATCATCATTTTTATTTTTATCATTATTTTCATTATTATTTTTATTTTTCTCATTATTTTTTCTCATTATTATTATTATTATTATTAGCATTATTATTATTATTATTATTATTATTATTATTATTATTATTATTATTATTGTTCGTACTCACTGGGATTTCTCACACAAGTCAACGTTAGGGATTGATAACTAATAATAACCGGTGCTGTACCCTTGAGTTTTAGTGACAACAAACCTCCCCAGAATTCCAGTACTCTCCCCCTCTTTTCGAAAACCATTGCAGAAGACTTTGCGGCATCACAACATCCGCGTACCATTGATTTCGTTCTGGTTATGACCATTGGTCTCCTCTGGGATTTGGGTGGCAATAAGCCTCCCCAAGATCCCAGTACTTTTCGCACTCTTTCAGTGGAGGTCTGGTTAGTGCTCACCCTCCTCGGTCTTCCCATCCTCGTAAACCCTACACCACTGTTAGACTTAACATAAATCTGAAGAAATCTAAGGTAATGCGCACCACTTTACAAGGACTAGAATATTACAAACAAAAATTACATCAAGGGGACCAGATTAAGTGTAGTGTAATCCTTTATTTATCTCTTGATTGTAATATACTTCTGATGATCGAAAAGGCTAGCCAACTCTTTGATGCGCGTGTCGTTAAAATGAACCATTATCATCAGAAAAGAAAGATGAGTGTGTACAAATCATTTGTTTTGTCTTTTATCCTTTATTTCTTGGAGACATGCATCACGTATCGCTTACACAACAAAGGCCTGGAAATGTTCCACCAAACATTCCTCAGCAGAATCCTAAACGTTAACTGCCAATCGCTCATACCAGTCACTACTGTCCCACAGCAATTTGATGTGTTGATCAGAGAAGCGCACATTATATGTAGTCATATGCGCTAGAAGATGCCAGGTCTTCAAATAACTATTATTTGGGGAACTACATCATAATAAACGTCGGAGACACAAGGAAAGACGTTTTAAGAATACAGGCGAAGGTAATCTGAAAACTATTAGGATGGACGTAAGAGGATGTCTTCGTAGCGATCGATTTGGCTTAAACGTATCTATGACGGCTTACAGAAGATTTGAGATAAAACAAATTGCGGACTCTATCTTGATGTCCAAAGAGTCCAGTGTCGAAGTTTTCAGATGTCAATCTGACCATGTGTGCGGTTAGAATTAGGGTTAGGGTTAGATTTTGGGGTTAGGAGTTATGGTTAGGGTTAGGGTTACGGTTAGGGTTAGGGTTAGGGTTAGGGTTATAGTTATGGTTATGGTTATGGTTATGGTTATAGTTAGGTTTAGGGTTATGGTTATGGTTATGGTTATGGTTATGGTTATGGTTATGGTTATGGTTATGGTTATGGTTCGGGTTATGGTTATGGTTATGGTTATGGTTAGTGTTAGGGTTAGGGTTAGAGTTAGGGCTAGGGTTAGGGTTAGGGTTAGGGTTAGGGTTAGGGTTTGGTTAGGGTTATGGTTATGGTTAGAGTTAGGGTTAGGGTTAGGATTATAGTTATGGTTAGGGTTATGGTTAGGGTTGGGGTTAGAGTTAGACGCTGTTAGTCAAGGGCTAGCATACTGAGCCACAAAAGATCACATGACGGCACCTAACTACACGTGTTTAATGGGCGTAGAATTTAGCTATGTACAGACGGTGTTCAAAGTTTTTTTTTAACATTATATGGGCAGTCAGGCTTGTAAAAAAAATAAATCGGGGTTGCTGCTGAGCCATCTGCGTACCTACATTCGGACATTGCAATCTTGCAAGGATGGCTTTCTTCTGTAAGCAAGTGGCAAACATCACATATCTCTATTTATATAAAGTTAGGTATGTGTATATGTTTAGATATTTATACGTATATGATTCATCTCTAAACCAATTAACCGATTATTATACATTTTATAACAGATTTTCTATGTGTAAAGGGACCAACTGTGGGTTATATTTAGTTTAATGTAGTTTATACAAAATAGCTTAAAGAGGTGGGAACCCTTCGTAAAAATCCAACTAGGGTTAGGGTTAAGGTTAGGGTAAGGGTTAGGGTACCTCTGATTATTTTGTGAAAATTTAACAATATGGATTAGATACCAGTTAACAAAGAAATTCTTGAAATTCAGGTTTTTATTTTTAGTATTTTCAAGGGTTTTTAAGAAGATAACATGGGTAGATCTCGAATTTGAATATTCAAATGTATCAGAATTGTATTTGATTTTACCCATAGTAATAAGCCACCAATTAAGCAAGATCCCCTTCAGTTCAACTTATTCTGCTTATTTTACTCGTTTTGGAACCGGATTATTTTACTTATATATATATATATATATATATATATATATATAATGATATATATATATATAGACTCCGAGCCCCTGGATATGTTCGTCGGAGTCTTTACGGCACAGTGGGATATATCCTGGCATATCAAAAGGATTAGGGGAGGTAAAGAGATTTATTATTAATTTCGCTTAATGTTAAGTTATCCAGAGAGTTTACAAGGAGGAAGGATTCTACATCATCGAGAGTAGTTGCGAAAGAGAACCTCTAGGGAAGAGGATATTTATTGGAAGGGGGCTTGTGGGTTTTAGGGTATTGTCATTTATTTTCATTGTCAATAATATTGTTTTTGATAGAGTAAGTTTCACAACGTGGGTGGGTGTTGTATGTCAGAAAACACACAAGTAGCCTATTAGCTGAATCTTAAGCCTATCGGGGATAAGTGCAGGATCCTTCCTATGAACGCCATAGAACTACAGTTATCTCGACATTATAAAACTGTTAATAGAACAGTCGCTCTTATCGTTACCTAAGAGTTTGAGCTCCTGTACTACTCGTGAGAAACAGCACCTTGGCCTTTTGGCTAAGATCAAAGTGTAGTATCTGTTTCGATGGATACTGCACCCATAGACTGGTATTGTCTTGGCCTTCGGGCCTTGATTTACGCCGATCTATGGGTCTGCCCTGTGCAGTTCTAGGAGGTCCACCCTCCCAGGCTTCGCCTCCTCTCTCCAAAAGGCCAAGGAGTTAAAATTTTGTTAGTGATGATGATGATGATGATGATGATGATGATGATGATGATGATGATGATGATGATGATGATGATGATGATGATGACGACGATGACGACGATGATGATGAGCGGGGAGGAGGAGGATTGGTCATAGAAAAGAAATTAACCTCCTCTAATCTGTCTAAATTACAAAAAAAGTTTTTTAAAAATTTTATTTACGTATTTTCCTTTTTTTTATAATAAAAGTGAAAAGTACAAAGTACCCATTTCGAATTACTCAGTAATATAAAAGTGGAGTATTTGAACAATCAACGTTCCACCATTATGTTTATTCATTTCATTATATAACCAGTTTTAATTTTTATGGTGAAACAAACTAAAATGTATCGATGTTGAATATCTTAAAGACCATATCAATTGACCTTTTTGTGTTATTTTTCCTAAAAAACAGAATTTAACGATGTTCGTGCACATCATATTTCCTACATATTGGAATATATCAAATAACACTACGACAATCTTCATTTTTTTTTAAATTCCTCTAAATTACCAAAATGTCAAATGAATATTACTTCTTTGGTTTCTGTAAAGAAGACTACAGCGTTAGTAATTGCTGCCCGGAGGATTAGGGTTGTTTTTGTTAGTTTGAAATAAAGATGAAACGTTGTACTACCCCATTTCAGTATTTCTTCTTTTATTGAGTGCAATAATTTATTAATTTTTTCACAGTCATCTCGAGAAAGTATTGAACTTAAGACAAAACGTTGATGAATATATACAAAATTATTAGTTTACATATAACAATATATATACAATTAAACATATGTACTTATATATATATATATATATATATATATATATATATATATATATATGTGTGTGTGTGTGTGTGTGTGTGTGTTGTCATTATATCATCCTCCCAGGCATTCCACCCTTATGTTTATTCATTTAATTATATAACCAGTTTTCATGGGGAATTAATTTTAATTTTCATGGTGAAACAAACTAAAATTTATCGATGTTGAATATCTTAAATACCATATCAATTGACCTATATATATATATATATATATATATATATATATATATATATTGGACGTCAAGCTGCTTTATATATATATATATATATATTATTGTTTACTATTTATGTACGTATACGTTTCGTCCTTTTTTTAATCTGGACTCATTAGCATAGAGATATGACTATTCACTACCGGTCATGCGATTCGAAACCCTGGACGTAAGTATTTTTCAACTCAAATCCAACGTCGCTAACCGCTCGGCAAATTCTGAACAGCTGATAAACAATGATAATTTTAACACTTTTTAAAGCGGCTTGACGTCCAAGCATTCTACTTGTATTAGGGAAGGAATGATGCATTATAAAGCAAGTGACGTCATGCTGTGTTAGTACTACCATTTCAGTGCTCTACTTTTTTACGAGGAGCGACAAATATAAATATTTGTTATTGTTTATTATCTATGTACGTATACGTTTCATCCTTTTTTTAATCTGGACTCATCAGCATAGAGATATGACTATTCACTACAAGTCATGCGATTCGAAACCCTGGACTTAAGTATTTTTCAACTCAAATCCAACGTATATATATATATATATATATATATATATATATGTGTATTTCTCTCCCTCTCACTATATATATATATATATATATATATATATATATATATATATATATATATATATATATATATATATATATACTGAAGACTGATACAAAAAATTATATCTCCTCATAAAATTGTATGTGGATAGTATATATATATAGAGGTATATATAGGTATATATATATATAAGTATATATATATAGAGGTATATATAGAGAGGTATATATATAGAGAGGTATATATATATATATATATATATATATATATAGGTATATATATATAGGTATATATATATATGTATATATATATATATATATATATATATATATATATATATATATAGGTATATATATGCGCGCGTGTGTGTGTGTGTTTGTGCGTGTGCGCGTATGTACGTTTTGAGGAAATCAAGATGAATCATATTTACGTCGAGATGAACTTGGCGTAAATGATAGCAAATATCTTGACACATAACTTAATAGTTTTAGCGAGTGAAGAAAGAAAAGAGTAAGACGAAGCCGCTACGTGTGAATGGGGATGGCGGCGGCGATGAGGAGGAGGAGGGGCGGGGGGGGCTTGTTTATTTCTTGAGGTGAAATGCACTAAGCGGGTCAGCAGATTAATTGCATCAATTAAGACCATATGTTTGCAAACTTTCATCCTGAAGTTTTCTTTTTATTTAAACAAACGTGCAGATTGTATAACATTTTGTTTGCTTTTCACGTGCTTTCTTTTTGCTCCACCATTTTCTTTTGAATGCGCTCACAATATGAAAAACACCAACTTAATTGCTGACTTAGTTGTACAACGCCATTTTAGTACTTCGTCTTTTATTAAGTGCAAAACTTTAAACACGAATTTAATACATTACATACTAGCGGTATTCATTCGGCGTTGCCCGTGTGGGGAGATATTTCTTCCAGGATTCACTGATTCATGCTGTTTCCATCGATA
>OY744519.1:14191433-14203933 GCA_963556195.1 Sepiola atlantica | reverse complement strand
GAGTTTCGCACCATAAACATTCAGGTAACTTTAATAAATAAAAAAATTATCTTCAAATAAACTGGAACTTTATAAATAAATTATAGTACATATTAAATATTTTAGCAAATATTACCGAATTAAAGTTTTTAAACTGATCGCACTATTTTTTGGGGGGAGATACTAGCTTTGAACGAAGATAAAAAAAAAAATCAAAATGGCTGATTAGTTTGATCGTACACATGTGAGTGTTTGCTCTAAAATTTTTGTTTGTTCTTTTGTTTATTTTCACCTTAAAATGAAACTGATGTATGATGTGGGTGTTTTTCAAGACACTCTAATCTAAGAACCCTTATATTTGTGAACTTTTTCTGATGATTTTGTAGTGTTGCAGAGACGATATTGACATACAAATGTGGTTTGGCACAAAACAAAAGAAACGGACCGTTAAATATATCTCACAGAAATTTTGAATTTTTGGAAATGTGAAAAAAATAAAAATAAAAATAAAAGTAATAAAACAGACCATGGGTGTTGGAATATAATAAAAAACTATTATATATATATATATATATACATATATATATATTAATAATTGAGATTATGTATCTGTCTGTCTGTCCGTCCATCTATTTACTTAGTCTGCCAGCTTCTATATATAGTACTACAAAACCCGCCGTAAACAGATAAAGTAGAAAGAAATTTCAATACGAGACTGCGATTAGAACAGAAAACGTGTCAAGAATCTTACTTGAACTAATACTTTTTCAACTTCCTTATATACTGTTACAAAAAGTCGCTCAGACACTAGACGGGTTTTGCCATTTACATAATTAATTCCTTGTAAACTTCAATTAAATTCATATTTACAAATATACACTTACAACTGCTATTATAAAATTTACTTATGTATTTACAATATTTTCCGATAAGGTGATATTAATAAAAAATGTTTATACAATTAATTAAACACATTTCATTAAGAAACCAGCGTGTTTTTAAACAATATTTGAATGGCAAGTACTGTTAAAATTGCAAAGTCATCCCTTCGGAAGTGACGTGATTTTGAGAGGATTTATTTTCACATTATAATTATTTATTTTCATTACGTTGTTAAGACAAGGTGATTTGTAGTAAATTGAAGTTACGCAAGGCATATCCCAGCCATTAGTAAATGGGTGACCATTTTGGAAAAATAAATTGCTGACTAATCCTTCCGGAAGTGACGTCATTGTGAGAAGATTATTTTCACATTATCGTTCTTTATTTTAATTACGTTGTTCAGACAAGGTGTTTTGTTGTAAATTGAAGTTAAGCAAGGTATATACCGGCCATTAGTAAATGGGTGACCATTTTGGAAGAGTTAATTGTTGACTCATCATTCCGGAAGTGACGTCATCGTGACAGGATTTGTTTACATTATCATTTTATATTTTCATTACGTTGTTAAGACAAGGTGTTTTGTTGTAAATTGAAGTTAAGCAAACCATATCACAGCCATTAGTAAATAGGTGACCATTTTGAAAAATAAATTGCTGACTCATCCTTCCGGTTCTTGCGGAAGTGACGTCATTGTGAGAGGATTTTTTTCAGATTATGATTCTTTATTTTCATTATGTGTTTTGTTGTAAATTAAAGTTAAGCAATACATATGTATCCCGGCCATTACTAAATGGGTGACCATTTTGGAAGAATTAATTGCTGACTTATCCTTCCGGAAGTGACGTCATTGTGAGAGGAATTTTTCAAATTATCATACTTTATGTTCATTACGTTGTTAAGACAATGTGTTTTGTTGTAAATTGAAGTTAAGCAACAAATATCTCGGTCATTACTAAATGGGTAATCATTTTGGAAAAATAACAAAACTGGTTCTTTGATATGACGTAGGCGCCTTCAATAGCATATTTAAACATGAGTTCTTTGATATGACCGAGCCACCTCCTAATTCTTTTTTCCTTTTTTTAACTATGTATGGGGTAGGGTAAAAAAACAAATTTTAGGGGCGGTTCAAATTTTTTTTTTTAACTAAAAGTATTCTCATGTTTGGAGGAAGGTGAAAAAAATTGGGGGGGGGGAGGTAAATCTTTTTATTTTTTTAACTGTAAAAACTACTATGAATGAGGGAAAAAAAAAATTGGAGGGAGTGAAATTTTTGTTTTCTTTTTTTTCTTTTAACTGAAAATATTACTATGTATGGGGGAGGGTGAAAAAATTTGGGGGGTACAACAATTTTTTTTTTCTTTTTAATTAAAAATATTTATATATATGGGAGTAGGATAAAAAAATGGGGGGTTAAAAAAATTTTTTTTTCTTTTCTAAACTAAAAATATTTCTATGTATGGGGGGGAGGATAAAAAAATTGGGGAGGGGACTTTTTTTTCTTTTAACTAAAAATATTTCTATTCATGAGAGGGTAAAACAAAATTGGGGTGGGGTCGAAATTTTTATTTTTTTTATTTTTAACTAATAATATTCTTGGTCGGAAACAAAGAAAATCAATGTCTAACCACCCAAGAAATATGACTGGGGCTCCATCGATTTACGGGTGAGCGTTCATTTCTGACGGGACAGCCTAGCAAAAATATGCGAGTGGAGGGAGCATATATCTGCTAGTATATATATATATATATATATATATATATATATATATATATATATATATATATATATATAATACATTGATGAAAGCAATAAGCTTACCACTATGGTGTCTGTAGGTTATAAATAATTTAATATAATTCATAATTATTATAATAATCTCCTATAATAAATTAAAGTCGAGCACTCATGTTTAAGATAGACTGTAAAAAGCTCTAATGTAAAGTTCAGAATATGTTCATCAGACCCTATCGATTAGTTTTCTATATGTGCCTCCGTCTAAGTACATTTCTATAAAAAATGAAGATGATGTATCTGTCTGTCTGTGTTTAGCCGAAACTAGTTTTGATCGCTCTGGTTTTATATTTACTCATCAGCTTCTATACATACCACCTCCAAACATCACAAGTCTTTCAAATTTACATAATTAATTTGTTTAAAGCTTCTAATAAGTTTATATTCGAAACAATACACTTATGATTGTTGTTTTTAGATTTTCAGGTGTATTTGAAATATTTTCCTTGATAAGATTCTTAGTTAAAATTACAAATAGAATTAATTATATACATTGTTTTTTTAATAATTGAGTTACGTAATTAAATTAGATTGTAATGGTATATGATGGAACAGCCAGCGTCCACTCTTACATTTAGTTACCCGCCCTCTGATTATTAAGTATAACGTTTCGAACGCACAGAAAGTTCTATTTCGAGAAAGAGAGAGAGAGAGAGAGATATAGAGAGAGAGAGAGAGAGAAAGAGAGAGATGTTGGGGAGAGAGAAAGAGAGTAAGAGAAAGAGAGAGAGTAAGAGAGAAAAGATAGATAGATAGATAGATAGATAGAGAGAGAGAGAGAGAGAGAGAGAGAGAGAGAGAGAGAGAGAGAGAGAGAGAGAGAGAGATGGACACAAGAGAGGGGCGCGTTATTTGATTAATAACATGTAAACAACACATTCTCTTGGATTTATCGTACAAGTGTTGGCAGACGTGGAGTTTTCCAGCAAGATAACGACCCTAAGCACATGTCTCGGGCTACGAAGGCGTTCTTAGACAGTAAACGGGTGAATACCTCACCATGGCCGAGTATGTCACCTGATTTGAACCCAATAGAGCATTTGTGGGAGCATCTGAAACGGAAAATTGAAGGGAAAAATCAGAGAAATAATAACTGAAGAGGGTCATCAAGTGTGAATGGAACGCAATTCCGGCGGACACATGTCATAAACTAGTTGAATCAATGCCTAGGAGGTGGTCTGCTGTTATTGATAACAATGGAGGCCATACAAAATATTAAAAATAAGATTTTAAATGCTCTTGTGTACTCACTTTTTGTTACTTGTTCCAAATGTTTTTGTTCAATTTTTTTGCATTGAAAAGTTATTTGTTCCTTCATAGTTTATACAACTATTAAACCACTACATGGCTATGTTCACATCGAGTTTCATTTAAATCCTACTAAAAATTAAAGTTCTATGAAGTAAAAAGTAAGAAATTCGTTGGGTGTACTCACTTATTGTAGATACTGTACGTAGATAATCTCCAACATTTTAAGATGGAAAATTGAGTGATCAAAACTCAAGATGGTAATGCTGAAGTTCCTTGTACACGACGGGTTTTCTAAGCAAATGGGATGCTATAGAAGACCCGTATGTGTTTCCTAGAACGTCCGTTGGCCGGGACGTTTCATTCCTAATTTTTCTAGGGAGGTGTTGCTGTAGTCTGTTGTCTAATCTTAACGTCGTTCTGTCCACGTGGTCGGCACTTCAACTACATTGAAAATGATGAATCAAATTATTTTGTGGTGGGGTAGGGTAGAGCATGTTTTCGAGAGAACATCAGTAAGGGTTTTGTAGAGAACACAACGCGTACGTTCGACGTACGTTTTTCATCTCGTATCTTTTAACAATGAAATATATATATCGTCTTCCCGTTGTAATTGCTCTAATATATATATATATATATATATATATATATATATAATTTTTTTGTAGAAAATACCATAACAATGAGTAGTGTTAAAATAATTAAAAATTATTTTGATTTGAATTATCGAGAAATAAAATTCTCCTTGCAGGGTTTTTTTTCATCAGACGATGAAGAAAAATAGAAAAACACTGCTTTAATAAGGAGAATTTTATTTCTCGAAAGGTCAGATTAAAATAAATTGTATTTATTTTTACACTACACATCGATGTTTTTTTCAAAAAATATAATATTAGGAAACAAAAGTTTAAAAGGTATGTCTACACGCCTTTCTAATATATATATATATATATATATATATATATATATATATATATATATATATATATATCTACAGGGTGTTTCAAAAGTCTTGGGAACATAACGTTGTATAACGCATTTGTAATGTTCCCAAGACTTTTGAAACACCCTGTATATATAGTCTCTATTTATCTTATTCAATTCCTATCTCGTTCGTTCTTTTTCCTATGTATCTCTGTTTATTCATATCTTTATATTCACTACTATCTCTGTGTCATATAGTATGCCCACATGCACTATACTCTAGCAGGTAAAAGTGTGGTGTTCGAAACGGTAAATAAATCACTTCCAGTCCGCTACCCCTGCCACTTCATATACGTGTTGACGTCCCAGCTATTAACTGTTAACATAAGAATAATAACTCGAGCACAGCTCGCCGCGTCCCTCGTGTAATTTAATGCAAATTCGTTAATTTCTTTCGCCCAGAACGGCATAATGTTAATCTCGTTTTTTTCGCTCGTTACAAAATTAGCTCTCATTTACGATCATGTGTCAGCACGGCGAGACTCAAACGTGAATCTCGCGTGAACGTATCAGTCTCGATTTTTAGTCGTGCCGAAGACGTAAGAATCTCTCGTGACTAAAAATAGAGCCGAAGGTGTAGTTCGGTGCTGAAACCTAAAACGTGTTGAATAATTATGAGATTAATTTCATTAATGAAAGCCCGTTGATTGACTTCACTGATATGATTAATGGGTGTGAAAACGATTAGAACACTTAAGAGGGAAAGAAGAATTTCTGACTTTGACCAGTCTCATTTAGAAGGGGATCATCATCATCATCATCATCATCATCATCATCATCATCATCATCATCATCATCATCATCATCATCATCATCATCATCATCAACAACAACAACAACAACAACAACAACAACAACAACACCCCCACCACCACCACAAGTACACATATACATACAGAGAACAATTACACATATACACACACATGTGGTGACCCTAGCGCTGGCTGGTATCACATAAAATGGTTGTGAAAAGTCTAGGAAGATGGAAAAGACATTACAGTCTCTACTAGAAAAATGGCGGGACTTATTGTCACTCAGATTCCAGAGATATCAACATTCGTTATCAAAATGAACTCAATAGTAAACGGCTGTTGCGAGAACGGCAATTGATTTGCAACAATAATTAAAATGAGTGGATAGTGCTTGAAATCTGGGGACACTGCTCCTTACTCAGATTACGAGGAAAGCCATCGTAACTGTTTTGTTCATTGTAAAGCGATCATCTAAATTTTATATTTATAGGGGTATCCGAGGCAGCAAATAAATTGTATTATTTTAAATTTTCATTCCGGATTTTATTGAGATCTCCATTTTTATAAGACTCTCAGTTGCTTTTAAACTTGGTGACTCAATAATTTAAAAAGAATACTTCAATGTAACTATAAGCGTACTGCACTAGCACCGTAGTACCCTTTTGGGTTGATTGGAGTAGATTGTGGACTTGCCTTATCGCATATTTTGTAGGGATCTTTAAGAGTGCATGTACCATCCACTCGATGCCATCTAATTCGAACGCATGTACTATCAACTGAATGCCATCTAATTCGAACGCATATACCATCAACTGAATGCCATCTAATTCGAACGCATATACCATAAACTGAATGCCATCTAATTCGAACGCATATACCATCAAATGAATGCCATCTAATTCGAACGCATGTACCATCAACTGAATGCCATCTAACCCGAACGCATATACCATCAACTGAATGCAATCTAACCCAACGCATATACCATCAACTTAATGCCATCTAACCCGAACGCATATACCATCAACTGAATGCCATCTAACCCAAATGCATATACCATAAACTGAATGCAATTTAATTCGAACGCACGTACTATCAACTGAATGCCATCTAATCCGAACGCATATACCATCAACTGAATGCCATCTTATTCGAACGCATATACCATCAACAAAATGCCATTTAATTCAAACGCACGTACCATCAACTGAATGCTATCTAACCCGAACGCATATACCATCAACTGAATGTCATCTAATTCGAACGCACGTACCATCAACTGAATGCCATCTAATTCGAACGCACGTACCATCAACTGAATACCATCTAACCCAAACGCATATACCATCAACTGAATGCCATCTAATTCGAACGCACGTACCATCAACTGAATGCCATCTAACCCGAACGCATATACCATCAACTGAATGCCATCTAAGTCGAACGCACGTACCATCAACTGAATGCCATCTAATTCGAACGCACGTACCATCAACTGAATGCCATCTAACCCGAACGCATATACCATCAACTGAATGCCATCTAATTCGAACGCACGTACCATCAGCTGAATGCCATCTAACCCGAACGCATATACCATAAACTGAATGCCATCTAACCCGAACGCATATACCATCAACTGAATGTCATCTAATTCGAACGCATGTACCATCAACTGAATGCCATCTAACCCGAACGCATATACCATCAACTGAATGCCATCTAACCCGAACGCATATACCATCAACTGAATGCCATCTAACCCGAACGCATATACCATCAACTGAATGCCATCTAATTCGAACGCACGTACCATCAGCTGAATGCCATCTAACCCGAACGCATATACCATAAACTGAATGCCATCTAACACGAACGCATATACCATCAACTGAATGTCATCTAATTCGAACGCATGTACCATCAACTGAATGCCATCTAACCCGAACGCATATACCATCAACTGAATGCCATCTAACCCGAACGCATATACCATCAACTGAATGCCATCTAACCCGAACGCATATACCATCAACTGAATGCCATCTAACCCGAACGCATATACCATCAACTGAATGTCATCTAATTCGAACGCACGTACCATCAACTGAATGCCATCTAATTCGAACGCACGTACCATCAACTGAATGCCATCTAACCCGAACGCATATACCATCAACTGAATGCCATCTAATTCGAACGCACGTGCCATAAACTGAATGCCATCTAATTCGAACGCACGTATCATAAACTGAATGCCATCTAACCCGAACGCATATACCATAAACTGAATGCCATCTAACCCGAACGCATATACCATCAACTGAATGTCATCTAATTCGAACGCATGTACCATCAACTGAATGCCATCTAACCCGAACGCATATACCATCAACTGAATGCCATCCAACCCGAACGCATATACCATCAACTTAATGGCATCTAACCCGAACGCATATACCATCAACTGAATGCCATCTAACCCGAACGCATATACCATCAACTGAATGCCATCTAATTCGAACGCATGTACCATCAACTGAATGCCATCTAACCCGAACGCATATACCATCAACTGAATGCCATCTAATTCGAACGCATGTACTATCAACTGAATGCCATCTAACCCGAACGCATATACCATCAACTGAATGCCATCTAATTCGAACGCATGTACCATCAACTGAATGCCATCTAACCCGAATGCATATACCATCAACTGAATGCCATCTAACCCGAACGCATATACCATCAACTGAAGGCCATCTAACCCGAACGCATATACCATCAACTGAATGCCATCTAACCCGAACGCATATACCATCAACTGAATGCCATCTAAACCGAACGCATATACCATCAACTGAATGCCATCTAACCAGAACGGATATACCATCAACTGAATGCCATCTAATTCGAATGCATGTACCATCAACGGAATGCCATCTAACCCGAACGCATATACCATCAACTGAATGCCATCTAACCCGAACGCATATACCATCAACTGAATGCCATCTAACCCGAACGCATATACCATCAACTGAATGCCATCTAACCCGAACGCATATACCATCAACTGAATGCCATCTAACCCGAACGCATATACCATCAACTGAATGCCATCTAACCCGAACGCATATACCCTCAACTGAATGCCATCTAATTCGAACGCATATACCATCAAGTTAATGCCATCTAATTCGAACGAGATTTAAACCATAATTTCATAAAATAAAATCAAAACTTGTACATTTTCTCTCGCCAGACAATTTTTCTGTTTCGTTTCTGTTTCGTTTTCAACCTTTTGTATTGACGTCGAAAATAACAGATCATTTGCCAAGCATTTTTTTTTTTCACTAAAATACAAATTATTGTTTATTACGGATTTGTAAGTGCGGCGAAGATGACGTCACGTCTGGTTATCAATGCGTCATCTGACGTCATCAGAATGTCACCACCATAATAAACGAAGGGGGAAAAAGCAGTCGCCGATGGCAATGACGTCAAGAAAACATGCGTGAAAAAAGTCATTAAGTTCGTAACGAAACGCTGCGAGGCTGTCGGACTCTGGTTTTCAGTTTTATTCCGATTACGGCCATCAGAAACGATGGCGGCAATAAAAATGAAACTGAAAACTGTATTTAAAAAAAAATATTCATTGAAATGCTTTATTGCCACTAAGACGTAAGGGGCTACTGCGATTAGGGGCCAGATTTATATGGGGCATCCTCAGAGGGGAGTTGGGCAGAAGATGTTTGTTAGCATTGCATTTACATTTACGGTGAGGAGAACAGGGAGCAGGGAGAAAATTCCAAAGGTCTGAGTAAAGAAGCTATAAGAATAGACAATTTTACGGTATCTGAGGATCTCTACAGTGAAGAGGCGTGAATTTGCTGCTAGACGGGTTCCTTTTTCTACTCCAACTTTTACTCATTATTTACGTTTTATTCTTTCTTACTTGTTTCTTCTTTGTCTTCTCCTTCTGCTGCTTATTATTATTATTGTTATTAATGTTATTATTATTATTATTGTTATTATTATTGTTAGTATTATTATTGTTATTATTATTATTATTATTATTATTATTATTGTTATTATTATTATTGTTGTTATTATTATTGTTATTGTTATTATTATTATTGTTATTATTATTATTGTTGTTATTATTATTATTGTTATTGTTATTATTATTATTGTTATTATTATTATTGTTATTATTATTATTGTTGTTATTATTATTATTGTTATTATTATTATTGTTATTATTATTATTGTTGTTATTATTATTATTGTTATTATTATTATTGTTATTGTTATTATTATTATTGTTATTATTATTATTGTTATTGTTATTATTATTATTGTTATTATTATTATTGTTATTATTATTATTGTTGTTATTATTATCATTATCATCATCATTATTATTGTTATTTTATTATTATTATTATTATTATTATTGTTATTATTATTGTTATTATCATTATTATTATTATTGTTATTGTTATTATTATTATTATGATTATTGTTATTATTATTATTATTATTACTATTATTACTATTATTATTATTATTAACTCGTTTCGTTTTGTTACTATTTTGATTCATTTTTATCCTTTCAACTTCACTTTTTCACACCTTCTACATCATCATCATCATCATCATCATCATCATCATCATCATCATCATCATGTCCTGGCTATGACCTTAAAGTGTATCTATACATAGGATATTTGGTGAATGTGATGTAACCCTTTATTAACCACTACTACCAGGCCCACTCTAACGTGGAGTGGCGATACATGTCACGGTTCCGTCGATGGGTTCAATAGAATTTGCCCGGGTACGACAATAAACTTCCTCATAAACCCTTGGGCAAGGTGTGCGCCTCTACCCCAGTCCATCACACGAAAATCTACCTTATTAGTCATTTCTAGCTTTTGGTTCTGCCTACCCTATTTCCCAACCATACCAATTATCCAAGCCTATTCTCCACCAACCGCCCTAGCTATGACACAAAACAGCATCCAATGGTGAGGCCCTTTGTTGGGAGTCACTCTTTTATTAGTACTACTTCTGGATCCACCCTGTGGTACTGCTGTTCATGCTCCCATCCATAGGTTTAATAAAAAAATGTTTACAGATAAATGAAAACAAAAACGTAATACTAATCTGGTAAAAAAAAAACGGCATGAATCGACACCCAAATGAAAGTAAAAAGGCTTCCGGGCAACACCGGGTAAGAACAGTCAGAGCATTAACAACTTGTGAATACCATACTGTTTACTGACCCTTCGATAGCCGCCGTCTTCGAAGTTATCTTCTCGCTGTGGTCTTTCCCAGGACACCTAGAATCATCCTGTGCACGCACACACGTCATCTACCGGGAACGGTCAGATTCTAACTAAGCCGGAACATTTCCGAACCTTTTCTTAACGCAATTACAAGAAATAATGACCAAACGATGACGTAATAATTAACTTTAACATTTATAATGATATACAAAAAATTATTACAATCTGATAAATATACGATATAGCTAGAAAAGAAAAGCGGAACCAAAATGAAAGTAAAATGACTCCCGAGTAACACCGGTACGCACAGTTAGTACATAAATAAATTGTAAAACGTTAAATGAAGACGAGAGGAAAAACCGGCCATAAATGTCCCGCTGTGTACTGACCCAACTGACCCATCGATAGCCGCGACTCTCTCTCTCTCTCTCTCTCTCTCTCTCTCTCTCTGTATATGTGTGTAAGTGCGTTGGGTGTTGTTTGACCGTCGAAGTCAACTTTCCTCTTTGCCTGCGCTGTGATCTTTCCCAGGCGACCCAGAAGCATCGTCTGCACGCACGAACACCCCCTCACTGGGAACCAGCAGATTCTCACTTAGAGCTTTGAACCATTTCTTAACACAATTACAAGAAATAAACAAGTAACGCACTTTTGTTCAATTGCGCCGCACTACTAAAAACCTTTTATTTTTTTACTCTCGGACCATCGGTAAATATTACAGCCCTTAGAAGTTTTAGCGCCGGCTATAAAAACATAGTTATTGTATCTTCTATAGATTTACGGGCCCTGGTTACTGTCACTATCTCCAAGTGTGCGGGTCTCGCCCAGCCGGCAGACTGTTGTCGGACATTAAAGACAACCGAGAGAAATACAAATAAATCTATCCGGTTGATCTTACCGCCTATTAACATGCATCAGAGAGACTATTAATGAGATCATGTTCTCTTTTTTGGGGGTAGGTGGGGGTTATAAACCTTTCAAAATGGCGGCCGTGGAGATGGAGAACTTAATGAGGAGAGAATAAAAAAGGAAGATGCCCGAGGAAAAGAAAGAAATTTAGAAAAAAGATAGATCGAAAATAGAAAAAAGGGGAGATAGTCCAGTCAATCTAGCTGATTTTTTGGCTGAACCTCAAACAAATTGCTAACAAACGTTTTTAACTTGGATATTAAGCAGGAATAACCCCTCTTTCAGATAAAACAAAGTATACCAACATTAGCTTTGCGGAAAGGAGTCAACGGCGCCATCTTTAAAGATTTCGACCGATTCTAGCCTCTCCTCTCTCAACTCAATTTCTGTGAATTCATCTTCAAAAATACCAAATGTAGCAATTTGAAATTGGATAAAACTAACATTTTAAATAAAGTTAAATATAACTTATTATGCCTTATTTTTGGCTCTTTTGGTGTATTACTGCAGAAGCTTAATAACCTGTCATATTCTAATTTCAGGTTGGCCAAAGTGAAGTACAGATAATTATGGATGCTGACAAGTGTGCTATTTGCAACAATGAACTGTCCAGTAATGAAGAAACATTCATCGTCAGCCAGAAGGGCATCGATTC
>OY744519.1:14173933-14183933 GCA_963556195.1 Sepiola atlantica | reverse complement strand
ACCATTCTATGCAATGTGGAATATTTTTAGATCTAAGATTTTTAATTAGGCGAGTCAAAGATGTCTTATTATTACTGGTATCATTAAAAGAGTAAAATGAGTAGAGATGCGGGTTTTGATTAGATTGGCCGAAGGCCCTATATAAGTGTATATCTTAGGATTAGCCATTCTACTCAAGCTAATGCTATTCCCATCAACTGATGTGTTTGGCGGTACAATATTATTATTGTCTAAACTGAGTTGTCATCTATGTAAGGTCCATTAAACGACTGGATATTAGGACTATGATTAGTGTTAAAGACTATATGATGGGCGTTGTCAACATATTTGTGTGATGGAAGGATGCAAGAGATATTTGGTGTGGTATTAGTTATAGGGCGTAGGTGTGAAGATTGGTTCGAACTGTCATTACTTGAAGCTCTAGGGTTCGTTGTGTGATTATTTAATTCAGTTACCGTGCAAGCATGTACCACGTCAGTGTGTATACAGTTGTTATTTAATGGACATTGACGAGAGTGCTAGCAATTGCAAGAATATGTGAGGTTAGAATGTGTTGGATTGATCTAATTCTCTTATTATTGGCTGCTATAATTGTTTGGACAATGTTTGGCATGGTAGAATAAGAAATTTTTATATATTTTTTCATTGAGGATAGAACTATATTTATGCGGAGTTTTAAAAGTTTTCTAGAATTTTACAAAATTCCCTGGGGATGTTTGTTTTAAACACCGGGTCTTATTTATTATGTGCCTGGTATTAATTTACTACATAATATAAAGCAATACGCAAAGACTTAATGACCGCTCCCTTTCAATCCGATGATTTTCCGCGAATATCAGATTACTTTATTTCTAATTCTACCTATGACTTCTACATTTATATTCATTCCGGAATTAAGCGAATGAAATTAACGAACACTGTTCCTGCGACATTTATTCATTAAACATGGCGGCTACAATTTCTTAATCGACATTCTATTTAATTCAATAAGCGCCAAGATACTGGTAGACCCCGATACATTTACATTTTCCAAATCATACACCTTTAACACGCATATTATAAAACCTTGCTCAAATAAACCGTGTCATTGATGAATATTACATTTGGTCGGCAGAAGCTATGTCTTAACATAATACGCATACCAATTAATTGACCTATTCGACGTTCTTTACTAAAACAGCACTAGCTAACCATTATTGGGAGCTCAAAGAAAATGGACACTCACCAATAAATGAATGGAAAATAGTAAGACAGGCCAGTACATGTAGAAACTTAGACGACCCGTGTAGATTATGCCTGAATGAAAAATACGAAATCCTAAATTTTAAAGATCCCCGAAACCTGTTAAACTCTAGAAGTGAAATAGCAAACAGCTGTTTACACAGAATTAAATTTACCTTAGGATGATATATAATAAATAAAATAAATAAATAAAAATAAATAAATTAATTAATAAAAAACTGAATTAGTTAAAATTTGAAACCTAAAATAGAAATACAAGAAACCACGTGTTAAAATAAACTCGCCCACTGTATTGACAAAACAAAGGAAACAGGATATAGGAAAATCCATTGTTAACAAAAATAGGAGCGTCACCAACAATGCCTTTGTTCGAGGGAAGCCCAACGATTGGCTGAGGGTACAACAAAGAATCTGATTGGTTAACTAGCAAGCCACGTATATAAAAACACCTGACAGAAATAACTCCATGCATTTAGCCTGACGATTCCCCCGGGATGAAACACGGGATCCTCTGTGTAGCTTGATTGCCATATATATTTTCATTGCTTACTACCTAGCTCTACTTACGTATCGAGCACTGTTGAAGTAAATACTGAAAACTGACACATAAAAAATTATATCTCCTTATAATATTTTATGTGGATACATGAAGTACTAATATATATATATATATATATATATATATATATATATATATATATGAAATCGTAAGGCTAAAATTCCCTTCGAGAATGAAACGCTGAAGCTTCTGTGTAGCTTAAGTTCAATAAATATATTTTCATAACTTCACTACCTAGCTCTACACACGTATTGTGTACTGTTGAAGTAAATACTGAAAATCGATACAAAAAGATTATATCTCCTTATAACATTTTAGTGGATACAGTCTGAGCATTTCAGAGGTATCAATTTACTCATATTAAATTTGTGTTTTATATCCTGCAGGGTGAAATGCTGGGTTGTTCAGTGCAATTAGTATTGAAGATCTATGTGATTAATCACACGTACGTTATATATATATATATATTAGGGTAGGTCGATTTTACACTTTTTTTTAAATATTAAAAAAAGGCACGTTCCGAAAGTTGTATATAGACCTATTAAATACTCATGCAAAAAATTAGATCAAAAACTTCAGCGGTTTTTTGAGCGTTTGGTATCAAAGATCGTAGACAAGAATATACTGAAAATTCCTCGTTTTTGCAAGATTTGCTTGAATATTGGTGTGAAAACCAAATAGTTTTAGCATTTAAAAGCAGGGAATGTCCTTTTATTTTATAAAAATGATATGAATTAAAGAAATCTTCAAATTGAAAATTTGCCCCCCCCCCCTCATTTTCAGTATCTGCTTTTGTAAACTACCTTTTAACGTTATGAATTAAACAGTAATATTTGAATACCTAAAAAAATGATTTTTTCTGTTATTAGTGAAAATATAACAAGCAAAGAAATAAGGAAAAACCTAACACTATTTTAATGAAGCTTAATATAGAGAGTCAAATTGCTCCATATAAGACCCCTTAGACAAAAATGCTGGTCTAAATTTCTGACTCAAAACTTTGGCTGTAATGTGTTGATGCCTTGCTTCAAAACCATATGCAGTTTGTGAAGCTTCTGTTATTAACTTAACTGCCCGTTCCACACCCTGAGAATGTGAGGGCAAATCTGGCAAGTAAAGCTTGGTTCTATTCATCAACGATTCTCGAAGTTCAGATTCAGTAAAATCTTCCGTCATTGGTGGTTCAAAAATGCCGCATAATTTTAAATCTATTAATTGTGTCCAATGTGTGGCATTAAAATTAATAGGTAGTATTCTTTTTAATCTTTTTCTGGTTGACTCCTCACTCCTGAAAGAACAAATTAATTAATTGAATTATTAAAAAATTCCAATCTGTACTGCTTTAATAATTATGGTGAAATTAGATAAAATCTTTAAAAATCATTCTATAAATTGGAATAAATAATTGAGTCAGAGATATATGAATAAATATTACTTACCTAATGGCCAAAATTCTTTTTAAAGTTTCTTCTCTTACTTCAATCTCCTCAGATTTAACCATGGAATATAGAAAGTTTTCAGGCAGTAAACAAAATGTATTACCTTGTATATTTCTAAATGTGATATCTTGGATTTCCTGAGGCTGCTCCTTAATCCTCTGGATCATATTAAAAATGTGCACTTACTGATTGTGGAATTTACTATTTCTTTTAATTTCAAACCAAGAAGTGGCATACACATTTACAATAAAATTTACTACATAGTGTAATTTTGTTGTGTGCCTTTGTGGGTATGCACCACGAGTCCATAAACACATAAGCCTGATGGCCAAAGTTAACCATCTTGCTTGGTTTAAAGGACCAATTTTCCAGGAGGCATATCTAGAGTCAACCTTACCTCTAGAAATACCTACTGTGTATTCATAAAGGAGTCTTTGGTCAGAACTAAGATCATGTATTTCATCAATTTTAAAAATTGACTCAAGAGGATTGCTAATAGTGGAAAATGATATTTGGGGTAAATCATATCAATCATTTGAGCATAATTTCCCCAGAGGGCTACTGAATGTTGTAGGGCCCTTTGCGCAACCATCTATGTTTTTAAAAAGGGCTCTGAAAGGTAGTTCATTATGATGCAAAGAGCAACCAATTGTGTGAAGAGTTTTAAAAAGTGTTTTTTCTAAAATTGCAACCATTCCACCATCGCAACTTGTGTTGGTATTAGTGTTGTCAACAAGTATAGCCTTGATACTGTTCTCACTGTGGAATTCATGCAAAACATCCACCACTTGATCTGCATGAACAGCACCTGTTGCACCACTATTCGGAAAAACTTTATGTGTCAGATATTTACTTTCACATGGTGTTTCTTTTGTAAAAGTTAAATGGTGTTCTGGTCCCTTAGTTTTTTTCATAATTCTCTGTCTATTTTCATCCACAATTTCCTTATACATCAATGTGTCCTTATCCATTCTCCCATCAACTCCAATACATATATTTTAGGTGGGGTAAAAACTCCTGGCTGAAATAGTTTTATTTATCTACCTCCAACAAGGTAAGATGTGACACAAGGTCAGGAAAGTGGGATTAGATAACCCTGCGCTATAGAGGTGAGCACTCTGGCCATTAAATAATTGACTGGGCAGTCCCGTCGGCATTCCCCTGTAGGGGCGTCTCAGACAGTTAGCAATAAACTTACTCCTCCCCAAAGAGGAAAGGCAAAGCCTGGGAGGATGCACCTCCTAGAATTGCACAGGACGGACAAGCCCCAATAGACGGGCGTAAATCCAGACCCAAAGGCCCGGACGATACCAGTTTATTTGGTGGGGTAAAAACCCCTGGCTGAACTAGATTTTATTTATCTACCCCCAACAAGGTAAGATTGACAAAAGGTCAGGAAAGTGGGATGAGAAAGCCAGTGCTCGAGAGGTGAGCACTCTGGCCATTTAAAAATTGCCTGGGCAGCTTCGTCGGCATTCCCCGGTAAGGCCGCCTCAGACAGTAAGCAATAAACTTACTCCTCCCCAAAGAGGGAAGGCAAAACCTGGGAGATGCACCTCCTAGAACTGCACAGGACGGACAAGCCCCAATAGACGGGCGTGAATCCAGACCCAAAGGCCCGGACGATACCGGTTTATTTGGTGGGGTAAAACCCCCTGGCTGAACTAGTTTTTATTTATCTAACTCCCACAAGGTAAGGTGGGACAAAAGGTCGGGAAAGTGGGATTAGATAAGCCAGCGCTCGACAATTCAATATATATGTGTGATAATTAAACAGAGAATCAACACGGGAAGTCAAATTCGCCCGATGAATTTTCAACCGGTGAATACCATAAAAAATATCCAATAAATAAAACGCCTATGTAAACAAATAATTATTTATATATAACATTAAATATCATAGTGTTTTATTCCTTTTTAATTTGAATATGTACATTTAATTTCTTAAGAAAAATAATAATAAACTTTAAAATATTTATTATTAAGTAATGTATTACTTTTTTTTGTTAAAACCCGGGTTTAATTTAAGGCGACACATCTGCCGGTGAAATCTCGGCAGTGATAAAAAATCTCGATTTATTTGATCTTAAAGTTGCAATGCTCAAATAAATACAAAATTTTGAAGAAAAATATTTCTTGTGGTAACTTTTGACATTATTTGGCAACTTTCTTCGAGTGCGATAATTTACAGTTTCAAAATCGACCTCCCCTAATATATATATATATATATATATATATATATATATATATATATATATATATATATATATATATATATATATTGTATATATATGTATATGTATGTATATATATGTATGTATATATATATATATATCTATACATATATATGTATATGTGTGTGTGTGTGTTTGGTGTGATGTCACCTGAAGAGGATTCAGCGAACAATCGAAAACGTTCGTGATACATACAGAACATACATGTGTTATCTATATTACGATTACATCGACTGGTATCGCACAAATGGTTGCGAAGAGTCAAGGAGAATGGAGAGCACTAACCAGACCTCCACTGAATGGGTGCGAATAGTACTGGGAACTTATTGCCACCCTTATCTCAGATAACCAATGGTTGTTGCCAGCGATAAATAAATGGCAAGCTGCTCTTGCGATAACGGAAAATCATTTGCAATGATTATTGAAAGAGGAAGAACAGCCTGGAAATATGTGATAGTTTTTGGGACTCAGATTCAAGTGAACAAGCACTTATGATGACATGTGTGAAAACTTCTAGTAGGAACATACCACTACTGAGGATAAATAACATCGATAACAATAAACATATCAATAGTAATGCCAATAATAATAATGATGATGATGATGATTATAATAATAATGATAATATAAATAACAATAATAACAAATGATGATGATGACGATGATGATAATAACAATAACAATAATAATGATAATAATGATCATAATAATAATTATAATAATAACAATAACAATAGCAATGACAATAACAATAACAATGACAATAATAATAATAACAATAATAATAATAATAATAATAATTACAATAACAATAACAATAACAATAATAATAATAATAATAATAATAATAATAATAATAATAATAATAATAATAATAATAATAATAATAGCTCGTACAATTTTAAACTAAACTAACATATAAAAAATAAAAATAAAATAAAAAAAATAAATATTAAACTAATAAAAACACTCATCTGTACAATGGTCGTCTTTTAAATATTAAAAATACAAAAAAGTAATAAAATATGAAAATATATAAATAATAAAAATGTAAATAAGTAAAAATAAATAAAAAGTACATATAAGATTAGATAAGGGAAAATAAACGAAGCAGAACTATAAAATCTGAAATATTATTGAATAATTCAACAATTACATTAAAAAATATTAAAAAATATTTTTTAAAACAATAATAAAAATGTGATAAGTGAATAAATAAAAATAACACATTCCTAAATACGTATAAAAGAAAATTATAGATTGAAAATTTATAAATAATCTATATAGAAAAATTATAAATATAATTAAAGCTGAGTGCTACTCTGACGAAGTAAAAGGGAGATAACTCGTAATTAACCAATTTTTCTGCGTTGTCGGACGTAGAGCTACAACAGTAATTTCTTAAAATCATATAAGAATATGATTTTCTCATTTATAATCTCATTATTGATGGTTAGATTATGAATTACGTCATTATCCAATAACTTGTTGGGTAGTTCACAGTTCATGCATTTAATTTATCTTGATAAATTATCCATATTTTTATTTTAATGTTGTTCAATTGAAATTAGTTATTTAATTGTTTTCGTTATTGTTGTTTTTTTAATTATCATCTATATGTCTTTAATATATATTCTTTTATAACCTTCTAGCAGGAAGACTCGAAGTTGTCCGGGATTGAATGAAGATCACTATTATGTACATTTTCACTATGCCCATAACACCGTATTTTTGTTTTTATTGCTATCCGTCTCGTCCAGAATATAGTCAGAAAAAGCTGAAACATTGGAAAACTCTCCGAATTAGTGTCTTGCACGTGTTTCAATTTCATGAACATCGGATATAGGTATTTTTTTTTAACATAGTTCACCCCAAACAAGGCAGGCCGCCACTATAGACGTAAGGGGCTACTGAGAAAAAGAAAAGAGGAGAAGGTAGGGGGTGGTCAACCTAGATTGGGATCAGCGCAGCGAGGTGTCTGTTTACATAAGTTTTAAACTTCTGCATGTCTGTGCTGTTGGGGAAACAGGAGGCAGGGAGAGAGTTCCAAAGGCCAGCAGTACGAGGAAATAAGCTCTTTGAGTAGAAGGCTCTCCGACATCTGGGGACCTCCACAGTGAATGAATGAGATTTACTTGATTGTCGAGTTAGTCTAGTGAATTTACGTCCAGGGGGCACCAGAGTAGCCAATTCATTGGAGCATAATCCATTGAAGTATTTGTAAAACAAGCACAAGGATGCTACATTGCGGCGATGGGACAGAGGCTGGAGCTTGGCTGACAGTGAGGGACCTATTAGGTTGGCGATTCTTTTTTGGACCTTGTCAAGGAGGGAGAGACTAGTAGATGATGCACCAGCCGAGATGTGACAACAATACTCCGTGCATGGGCGGATGGTGGCTTTGTAGAGATACAGGATAATGTCAGGTGTGATGAGTTTACCAGCACGGTAGAGGGAGCAAACCTTCTTTGCGGCAGCCTTGGCAATGTCTTCAATGTATTTGTTCCAATTCATGTTACCTGTGAAGGTTAGGCCGAGGAGTTTGAATGATGAACTCTCAGGTAGGGTGTTATTTGCCATGACAATCGGTGGTTGAAAAGGTTCCTTGTAGTTATTGAAGGAAAGGAGTTTTGTCGTTGCGGCATTAAAAGTTACCAACCATTTATGACCTCAATCCACTACAGCCTGGAGGTCATTTTCTAGAGATTCAACCATTGCATCAGATATAATTGCGTCGGTTTTGCCAACATGGCGAGAGTAAAGGGTGGTGTCATCAGCAAATAAACCAATCTCAGACTCTATGCCATCAGGGAGATCGTTTATATAGATCAGGAACAACAAGGGTCGAAGGATAGGATCCTGGGGTACACCAGCATTTATGTCATGTTGCTTAGATGAACGGCCATCGAGGACAACCTGGATTTTTCTTTTGTCTAGGAAGGATCTAATTATATTAAGTAATTGCCCAGTAATACCGTATGATCGTATTTTCAGGAGGAGCCCTTTATGCCATACATTGTCAAAGGCCTTGGATATATCAAGCGCTACTGCTCTAGCTTCACCTGCCTTGTCGAGTGTATGATACATGCGTTCAGAGATGACCGTTAGGATGTCTGCAGTAGATCGTGCTTGTCTAAATCCATACTGGCGGTCAGAAAGCAGTTTAGCATTAACTAAGTGTCGTACTATTGCTAGATTGATTAAGGATTCAAAGATTTTAGCAAAGATCGGCAGCAGACTGATTGGGCGATAGTTCTGGGGATCGGTTCTATTTCCAGAATTCTTGTAGACTGGTACCACAGAGGCAATTTTCCAGCTATCGGGGAAGCAAGATTCAGCTAGACACTTATTATAGAGTTTGGAGAGGACAGGGGCCAGTTCAGCAGAGCATTTCTTTATTACTATTGTGGGTATAAGATCAGGCCCACAAGCTTTGGAGGTGTCAAGGTTTTTTATGATGTCTCTCACCTGGGATGGGGTGATGACTAGGTTATCAAGTGTGGCTTCGGTCAGCAAAGGGAATTCGGGGAGGAGGTGGTTATCTGAGTCCAAAGTAGAGTTAGAAGCGAAGCGCTGGGCAAGTAGTTCAGCCTTATCAGTGGCCGTGCAAGCGACATCATTGTGGTTTGATAGTGGGGGAATCGTTGATTGACCATTATTCACTACACTATTGTAGATTTTCCAGAAATCACGAGTACCTAATTTCTGTGACTGGATGCGTTTTTCTGTTAACTCATTAAACCTTTACTTCGCTTCACCTATTACGGCCTTGCAATTATTTCTTGACTCTATGAATTTATTTCTATTAGTAGCTGATCTATGTCGGCCGAATTTACGGAATGCTTGTTGTCTCTCAGAAATGGCAGCTGCACATTCCGAGGTGAACCATTGAGGAGAGTGGGGCTTGCTAAAGTATTTTCGCATGGGGACATAGGCTTCAATGCCTGCTTTGACCCATTCAGTTAATTCGTTTGCACACTGATTGGCAGGGAGTGAGAAGGTTTCCCTCCATGGGGCGTCACTGATGTGATCTCTGATTGACTCAAAATCAGCCCGCTCGTAGTATCTTGTTGTTTTGAGCAACGGTTCATCAGCTTTTGGACGACTTCTTTGACGTTTTAAGGGGGTTCTGTCCGCATGGGTCACATAGAGGTGGGGGTTCGTAGATATTCGGCACATAGAGGCTAAGTTAGAGATTGTGTTCCTGTAGAATTTCATACATATGATATGAATTTTATAAAAATAAGATATATTTCAAGTTTAAAAAAGGCTCGACCACTAAAAGTCTCTTACGGTAGGAGGGCATTAAGAAATTCGGGACAACTTCTGTTGTTTTACCAAGAAAATGTTATATATATGAATTAAATTTCATGAAAATATGATATATTTAAGAATTTTAGCGGGTTACGCCCTTATGCCTACTCAGAGATTTGGGAACACTTCCATAGTCTTTCCAGGTAAATTTTACATGGGAATGCACGATACTCTTATAGGGAACGCATAGCTACATACTTAGAAAAACGGAG
>OY744519.1:14148933-14166433 GCA_963556195.1 Sepiola atlantica | reverse complement strand
TATCTGATTTTTGAGAAAAAAACAAATTTAGGTCATTTTTGAGTAGGTCATCATTTTCATAAATGTTATTGTTTAAGTGATGCTGCAACGACCGGAAAATATGGCAGGCGAATGGAGCAATGTCAGGTGAATAAGACGGATGAAGCAAAACTTCCCAACTAAAACTCATGACCTTTACCTGAGTGAGTTTTACTGTGTGAAGTTTCGCGTTATCATGCTGAAGCACCACACCCTCCCTTTTTTGATAGAGACATTCTTAGATCATCCAGCTGAGAACAATATTTGACTGCTGTGATTGTTTGATTAGGCTCTAGTAACTCATAATAAATCAGTCCTCTCATGTACCACCATAAAGAGAGCATAACCTTCTTTGGGTGTAGTCCTTGGTTTGGAACAGGCTGTGCACTTTGGTTTCGGTCTAACAATTGTATTTAGCGTTGGGTATTCTTGTAAAGAAACCATTTTTCATGTCCAGCCAGAATTCTTTGCAAAAATGGTTCTCGATGATTCCTGGACAGCAATGATGTGCAAAAAGTCAATCTTTGATTTCATTGAGCGTCGGTCAAATCGTGGGGAACCAAGTGTCCAAGTTTTGAAACTAATTTAGTCTTTTCTGTTCCTTCTTAATTTACGTCATCTATTTATGTACACCATCCTTTAATGCTCCTAAAACTACTTTAGTCTGTTCTGTTTCTTTTTTACGCTATTTATTTACGCCATACTTTTATGCACCTAGTACTAATTTAGTATTTTCCTATTCTTTTTAATTTACGTTATCTATTTATTTATGTCATCTCTCTATGTTGCTACGATTACTCACGTCTTTTTCGTTACTTCTATATCATGTTATTTATCAATTTACGCCCTCCCTTTAAACGACTACTACTACTACATTAGTTTTTTCTTTTGTTTTTATTATTTACGCCAATACTTTCTTACTTCCTGTTTCCAATTGATTGCCGACGCATTCTGCCTATTTGCCTCATTCTCCTAAGAAAACAACGAAATAGTCAGTTCTTTTTTCTAATTTTCACTTGAGACGACTATTCCGATTGGCTAACCAATGATATAGCGTCCAAACCAATCGTTGAATTTTGTCCATTCCTCTGCCACGAGTAAGACCTCCATACGTCTTCATGCTTCTCATTAGCACCTGCTCAATAACCAGATCCGTCGACAAGCCAGCCCAGTAGAGATCACTCCGTCTAATCACATGGAATCCTTCGGAAAATGTCCGGTACACTTCAAGATGGCTTTTCGGCAGCCCCTCTATTTGCTGCAAGTCCAAGTAAGCCGACTTTGCATATAGGATGTGTCCTGCGGCAGTGAATATTGGCAGCATTTTCCCTACAGCGTTAAGGTACAATCCCCAGTTCCGGTGCGCTCTGCCTTGATAAACAATTGCCGGATCTTCACCATATTAAGGTATTGAATCTACAATGTTGCTGTTCGCTGGTCAACCATCGCATCCTCTACATGGTTGATTCTCTGGGCAATCCTGGTCATATACTCTGATGACAGAACATTATTTAATGTCTCAGTCCCATCAAGGAGACCTTTCAATAGCTCCTGAGCTTCTTTCAGGTCTTCATTTTTAGTAAATGACTCTTCTGCATCAGTGTTGGGTTGATCATCCTCAGTGACATGTGAAACTGGCAAATCATAGGCTTTAGCTAACAAAATAACATTCAGAGCAGCATCAATTAATAGGTTGCCACGAATAGCTCTTGCAATTGCTTTGCCACTTAGCATGTGCTTGACTGTGTTTTCAGCATACACAAGTTCAAAAAGTTCTTGCAATCCAGAACCTGTCATCGAATGACCAATTGACCCCAGAAAGCTCATCTGTGTATGAAGCCCACCAAATCATTTGCCTTGCACAAATAGTTTCAGAGGACTAGAACGAGACTTTGACTCGACTATCATCATTGCTTTGTACCAAAGTGGTTGATCGAATGTTAAAATTGGTGTAATGTTGTTTTTCTGGCTAAATCACTAATGTAACATAACGTTGAGTACACGCAGGTTGGGTTACCAGGCCCCATGTCGATCATTGGTAAAAAAAACTGTGGCTGATTTCCCAGGATATGTTATTTGTGCACTGACTCCATTAGGCTGACCATGCGGGTCTGGACGGATGTGAAATTAGTGAAACCTCCCAAAGGATGTCAACATTACCAGTAGAATCGACAACTTTCTTGGGTTGGAGCTCTTTAAATGTAACTGGTGGTTTGTTGGTGTGCTGTAAATCTAGGTACTTGATGTTGATCCTTCCAACCCTTATATCTGTGGAAAGGACCTGAATAATGGTAACTGGTTTTGCTTTAACTTTCCCGGGCGTAAATGATGCTATGATGCCCATACCGTGGAATGTGTAGAATCCATCAATACTCCTTACATTATGGTCCACATTATCAGCTACGAACTGAACAAATTCAGTTTAAACAGGGAAGAGAATTTCAGCGCCACTAACAAGAGCAGCACTTCTTTCGAATTTCTCGACTTCCGAGTAAGATGAAGAGAAGTCATACTTATTCAGAGTGTTAATTAAGAACCTCAATCCAAATTGGTCATGCATTTCCACTGCTAAACCAAACAGCAAAGGTGCAAGGAGAATTCTGGGTCTAGCAGCATGCATTATCGCTTGACCAACTGATGCAAGTTTCAAATCATTGTCTTTGTCTGCAATTATCTTCCTGAGAAAGATCAACAATGTTTTAGGAACATATTAAAAAATCGTATCCTGTTCAAGATCATTTTTAGACAAGTAATATTCTGAACTTGTCTGCATACCTTTAATGTCATTCTTGATAAGCTTGGCTGCCGTCTCTATGATTCTAATGGACTCTGATTCTGAATTGTCTGTTGAGCGGCTCTATGCATAGACTTCATGGAGAATACATTTTGCAGTACTTAAGAATGTAACAACATTTTGTTTCCCATTAATTTAAGTCACAATGATTTTGTCTTTGAAATGTTCTAACAATCGAGATTTCATGTATGAGAGACTGTATGGTTCAAAACCAGTGTCCTCGAGAATTTCCTCCATATTTTTAACAAATCGACAATGGTTAGTTGTTCCTCGTCATTTTGCTGCAAATATTTAGCAACCTCCAGAAATGCCTGCTTTCCTATGGTCTTCCAAAGTTTGTTTTCTTAGAAGAATCAGCAGTCTTAGGAATGTTTGTATTGGAATCAAAGTTTTCAAAACATGTTATGTGATGATATGCTTCTTCTGAAACAAGGTCAGCTACATAACCTATTCTACCGTTAACAGTGGATGTCCAGCCATCATTTTAGGATATTCTCACATACTTTTAACACTCTGTATTAAAACTCAATAGTTTCTACATGGGAAACATCAACGCCTCTTTTCTTTCTATCAGATTTTTTTCAAGAATGAAAAAAAAATGACAATGTTCCTTAAAGTTAAACACACACAAAGAGCGGCTTGCACGGGATAGCATTTCATCATGGGTGGACCTGTTTTTACGGTCAATTTCTATGTATTTGGGATTGATCCAACGCTGTCTGAATTTCTTGTGAAGACGTTAACCAATCTAAATTATGATCTTCTCTCCACGTTGTTCAGAAGCTCTGTTAATGGAATCGATGCCCTTCTGGCTGACGATGAATGTTTCTTCATTACTGGACAGTTCATTGTTGCAAATAGCACACTTGTCAGCATCCATAATTATCTGTACTTCACTTTGGCCAACCTGAAATTAGAATATGACAGGATATTAAGCTCCTGCAATAATACATCAAAAGAGCCAAAAAATAAGGCATAAGAAGTTATATTTAACTTTATTAAAACTGTTAGTTTTATCCAATTTCACATTGCTACGTCTGGTATTTTTGGAGATGAATTTACAGAAATTGAGTTGAGAGAAAGGAGGCTAGAATCGGTGGCAATCTTTAAAGATGGCGCCTGTTGACCCTTTCCGCAAGGTTAATTTTAGTAAACTATTTTTCATCTGAAAGAGAGGTTATTCATGCCCAATATCCAAGTTAAAAAGTTGGTTAGCAATTTGTTTGAGGTTCAGCCAAAAAATCAGCTAGATTTACTGGACAAATTTAAAGAATATTTTAACCCAAAATAATTAATATCTTAAAAAAGCAAAATACAAAGCTGTTAAAAATGTTATTAATTTTTATTTGAAGTATTTTAAAATACTGTAGAACTTTTACACGAAACGCATTTATTAGAAAGACAAACTAACTTTGTTAAAGCTTTAATGTTTACTAACATTTGAGAGGCCGCATGAAATATTTCGCCGACTAAATCGGTCCGCGGGCTGTAGTTTTGCAACACTCGTTATAGAGGGTGCGTCTGAAAACCTTTGGCACTTCTAAAAATGCAGTTGATCTTGGCCTTTTGGCTGAGATCAAAGTGTAGTATCTGTTCCGATGGACACTGCACCCCATAGACTGGTATACTCTTGGCCTTCGGGGCTTGATTTACGCCGGTCTATGGGTTTGTCCTGTGCAGTTCTGGGAGGTCCACCTTCCCAGGCGTTGCCTCCTCTCTTTGGGGAGGAGTAAGTTTATTGCTTACTGCCTGCGGCGCTCCTAAAGGGGAATGCCGACGAGGCTACCATATATATTTTCATTGCTTACTATATATATATATATATATATATATATATATATATATATATATATATATATATATATATATATATATATATATAGGTATGTATATGTGTGTGGGAGATATATGTATATATATCCCATATAGATTCAAATATACGACAAAATAAACATACTTGTTAAACAATAAATGTCACGTAAAATACACATCATCATCGGCTTTTAACATAAAGAACGTAAAATATATACACGTATTAGTACGAAAATAACCACGCTCACATACAATGTTTGTATATATATATATATATATATATATAAATAACAATATTAATTTTAAATATATAATATTTCATTATTTTAACCTACATACGCTAGCGATTCAAGATTTCGCTCTCATCAGTGCAGGGATGATAATCTCAGACGGTCGCGCGGTTCGACCCTCTGCCACAGAATCAACCTAGACTCCGTAAGCAAGCCCTGTATCCATTAGGCCACGAGACATTATCACGTCCAAGAATGGAATTTAAGTTCTATTTATTGAAGGCCGGCATATCTAGAAAGCCTGACTAAATATTCTACGAACGCTGTCGGAATCTGCCTTATAGCTACGTGTTAGTCTATTTTTAACTTCTCCGAACAGAACTCAACTTAAATCTTATTAAATCGGGCTTATAACAACATTAATTTTAAATAAATAATAAGTTCTATTTATGCGAAGGGGAGCATATATATATATATATATATATATATATATATATATATTATGGCATTGTTTTTATTGGTAATGGTACGTTGCTTACTTTTAGCTTACTTACTATTTAGTAATACACATTAATGCAGAAGATTGCATTATTAGTCGCCCTTAGCTTTATAGGACGCATTTTTCGTTAATATATATATAGTTTTTGTTACAATGTAAAGCGTAAAAAACACTACCATCGCCAACTAAAACAATTACATAAAAAATACATTGAATATTTAGGCGATAGATACAATACATTTCCAGGCAAGCATCATAGTCCAGAAGTAAAGTCCACACTACAGACATTAATATCGAAGGTTCGATCCTTGTTTAAGTTAGCCATGCTGATTACGTCTGTGAGTCAGAAACACGTGTCCATGGATAACTTTTTATGTACGTATACAATTAATATATCTATTTATCTATCTATCTCCCTCTCTCATAAATATATATATATATATATATATATATATATATATATATATATATATATATAAATAAAGAGACAGACACACAGACACACACAGACAGAGATTCAGTTCCGACATTTGGCTGTGTACGCGTCTGATGAGACCCATAAGAAATTATCTTCAACAGGTTCAATCTCCGTAATTTGTGTTGGATTTTCGATGTTATTATTCTCTGGGCATTCAAAGATTGGACCGTCTGAAGATCGCGCGCAAGTTCGTGAAATCATGCAAACGGGATAAAAAAACAAACCTTTTTTTATGTAATACTAGCAGGGTTATACGGTATTTTTCGGGTTCGAATATAGAATAACATCATACGCAACAGTATTTACTTCAACAACAGAGTTTACTTCAACAGCAACGTTGATGTCAGCCTTATGTCTTTACCACTACACCATTCTCAATAATTATAAAATAATGCTTAGAATTCGATGAATTTCAGTTTGCAATATTTTTATTGGAGGTTTTGACATATAAAAAAACTTATATTTAAGGTACAATTCCTAGTGCGTCTTCATATTAAGGGACATACAAATACACGGGCAAACAGACGTTCTACTTTATTATATATATATATATATATATATATATATATATATATATATATATATATATAGAGAGAGAGAGAGAGAGAGAGAGAGAGAGAGAGATATAGAGAGAGGGTGTGGGATGGGGAGAGGGTAAAAAGAGTACGGACGGACAGACAGACCGAGAGACGTTTTCACTTGCATTTTATTATATAAAAAAGAAAAAAGTATATTCTTTGTTTTTATTACAAGAAACTCGAGCTTGTTTGTCTGAGTCTTTCCTTACTTATCAAATGGAATTGATATTTCTCGTGCAAAATGTTGGAAAAGGTGCCAGTAACTTCCTTAAAAGAGTCCGTAGACTAATCCACTCATGTTCATAGAAATATCATACATATATTTCAACTTTTATATTTTAGAAACACTCTTTACTCTTTTATTATGCAGACTAGCAAATAAATGCATTTTTCTGCTAGGCTACCGCGTCACCCTATTCTCTCTCGCTGTCTGCGAGAGAGTGTTCCTATTTGCTTGTCTAGAATTACATAAGTGTGAAGAAACTACATACAATACATAGTTTAAGCCAAATAAATTGTTTAGGACTATTGAAATAATTTTCAACGCGATTGATTATGTTTACCCATTTATTTAGTTTTTTTTATAATTATCGATTACGTTTGAATTCATGTTTTGAAAAATGACGTAAGCCATACATCTATGATATTATTGTTATCAATAAATAAAAAGTAAACCGTATTTTCTTTTTATAAATGTCAGGTGGGAACGCATACCCCAACAATATTATTGTTATCAATAAATAAAAAAGAAACCCCTATTTCCTTTTTATAAATGTCAGGTGGGAACGCATACCCCAACAATATTATTATTATCAATAAATAAAAAGAAACCCCTACTTTCTTTTTATAAATGTCAGGCGGGAACGTATATCCCAACAATATTGTCTTAATTGGATTTTTCTGTGCAGCCATCAGTAAAGATTCCGTTTCTCTGTTCAAGTGTTCTTTTTCTTAGCCATGCCCAGCTAATTTTGTTGGTTTCTTCTCTTGTCAGTCTTATAAAGCGCCCATGTAGTTGTTTTTCTTCCCACTTTTCTTTTCTTGTCGTTTTGTTTCTGGTTTCGGTGCTTCCCGAATTGCTCGTTGGAAAGATATATTTTGCTGCGGTGATAAGGAATTCAGTCTGAGTTATGTATTTCTCAACCTCTTTCGTTGAGTCTTCCACACACTCTTCTATACTTACCAGTCCTCTTCCCCCCTTCGTTTATTTTCATGCAGAGTATGTCCGTATCGTCTTTTGGATGTAGTGCGTTGTGCATAGACATTAGTTTCTAGTCATCTGGTCAAGGTGCCTGAGTTCTTTATTGGTCCAGCCTATGAATGGTCCAGAGTATCTTATTAGTGCTACTGCCAGGTGTGTATTCCTGTTACTAGATTCCTGCTATATAGTTTCGTTTCTAGGAGTTTTCTTGTTCTTCGTAAATATTCTTTTCCAATCTTCTCTTTCATTTCTGTAGATTTGATGTTGTCTGCTTCCAGAGCTCCAAGATATTTGTAGCTCTCCTGTACGCCTACCGCCGTAATTTCCTCTTAGTTGGGGAGTTCCATGCCCTCTGTTGTCTCCAGTTTTTCTCTTTTCATTTCTAGTAGTGAACATTTGGATGTCCTGACTGAAGATTCTGGTCGTATTTATCAGCTTTTCCAGTTCCTTTTTTGTAAATAGTTTCAGGTCGTCCATGTACATCAGGTGGTTTACTTTTAGTTCTGTGTCTGTAAACTTGTATCCGGCATCACATTTTCTGAGTATGTTGTTGAGTGGCATCATAGCTATTATAAACAGTAGTAGTGATAGGGAGTCTCCATGTAAAATGTCTTTCTGCATCTTTATCTTAGTCCGGTGTTGTCCTCAAGCTGTCAGTTCCAGTCTCCATGTTCCCATTGCTTTCTTAATAAGATTAATTATCGTGTCGAGTATTTTGTATATTTTAAAACATTCAATTATCCATGCTTGAGGGATTCTGTCGTAAGCTTTTTTGTAGTCAATCCATGCCATGGATATGTTCTTTTTTTCTGTGTTTACCTCCTTCATGATCTTTTGATCGATGTATACAGATCATGCGTCCCTCTTTTCCCTTTACGGCATCTTTTTTGTTCTTCAGGGAGTAGTTCACGTTTCTTTAGGGATTACTAGATTTGTTCTCTCAGTTGTGCCGTCAGTATTTCCCACATTGTTGGTAAACAGGTTATTGGTATGTAGTTGCTTGGGATCGTTCCCTTTTTGGAATCTTTTTGCATAAGCGTTGCCCTTCCTTTGGTCATCCACTCTGGTATGTCTGTTTTGTGGATACATCCTCTCAGCTTTTGCGCTAGTCTTTCATGTAGGGTCGTGAATTTTTAAAACCAATATGCATGTATTCCATCATAGCCTGGTGCTTTCCAGTTTGCAATTTTCCTTAGGGTGTCCTGAATGGTTTATTTAGTAATTTCTATTTCCTGTAGTTCAGTTTTCATGTTTTTCAACCACTTCGTATTTATTCTTGTGTGTTTTAGGCTTTTCCCATATCTTGCTCCAGAAGTGTTTTGTCTCTGTCGGCTCCGGTTGTTCTGATGTTATTCGTTCTCCATTTACGTTTTTGTAAAACTGGCTTTCATTGTTTTCAAAGGTCCTGTTCTGTTTTTGCTGTTCTGATTTGTATCTATATCATCTCAGTCTTCCTTATATTGCTGCTATCTTTTGTTTTAATGCTTCATGTAGCTTATCCAGTCTTTCCTTGTGAACCAGATTTCTGCTCTTCCATTGTTTCCTATTCTCTTTCATCCTGTTTACGGTGTTAGCTTCTTTTCGAAGTTTGGTGATCTGGGTTTCCAGTCTGATTTCCCATCCGGGCATTGCCAGTCCATTCTTTTGGCTAGGCATTATTATTATTATTTATTTATTTATCTTTTATTTATGTATGTATTAGTGAAATTGAAGCTGAATTATTTCTACATTTGATTATTGGTGAAATGGTCATTTGATCAGTACCACTGGAGAGCCATGACTATTATAACTGTCCTGTTTTTAAATCTCCGAAACAGTTACATGCTAAACAGCTGATGATCCCATTTAATATTTCACGCTGGAGTAAAGGTCCCCTGTTTTTGTGTCACTCTTAGATACTTGAATCCCCTTTTTTATTTAAGAATTTTCCAGCGGTAAGTCAGCTTATGCAAGGGCTAAGTCTGCGATATCTTGGATTTAGTTAGTATCCCGGGGAATTAAAACTGTATTTTCTTCTTTTGTTTAAAATGACTCAAAACTTCTTTCAGATTATATCCATATATATGAGTGTATAGTTATTCCTTAGTTAGGATATTATCTTCGATTATATATAACTTTATTATCATCATTAAGAAGATGTCCACTATTTTTGTTTTCATTTTAATATTATTACTGCTTATATTATCATTATAATTGCTAAATGTTAACACCGAATTGGATATCCCTTGTCCTGCCTCTGCCTAAGGCATCGACAGATATGCAAACTATTAAAGATGTCTAAGTTTTAAATTGCAATAATTTTTACTGTAAATCTTAATTACAATTATTAAATTTTTAGTCCCAAAATAAATTCTGAAGATAGTAATTTTCCCAACTACTTAAACATTTAATTAATGTTTCTATTTTCTTTTTCTATAACTTCTAATCCATTGGAAATAGTTTTTGATATGACTTCTTACTAAAGCTACACGACCCAATTACTCTACTCCTAATAATAAGCAATTTGAACCTTAATAATCCTTTTCACTTTATGTTATTATATATGAGCATGATTCTCCATCTCCCTTATCATAACTTTTTTCGGTTTTTATTTAATTTTTTCTTCTTCCTGGTTGTGTTTCTACTTACATGTTATATTACATCCGTTTATTCTTTTTGTACATCCTAAATATTGTTTTTTACCCGGTCTATACTGATTTGATATACCCATACCACTACCTCACTGATTCTTTTTAATTTTCCTTACAATTGGGAGGGATGAACTCTATAGCCTCGATGTCTATACCCTGTGCTGATGAAGCAATCCGATATTAATAAAACATATGTGGTCTTAGAAACGATCTTACACATAATGTTGTTATGTTTAATTCTTAGAGCGTATATAAATGTTCATGCAATAAGGTTTACATTAGATCTATGTTTATATATATATATATATACATATATATATATATATATATATATATATATATATATATATATATATATATATATATATACATAAAACAATTAATACATTTTATTTGTCTAAAGCTCTGTTGAGGCTTATTACATCAAGCGAAATATTAGATAAAAAGTCAAAATGAAAAAAAAATGTTTTTTTATTTTAATAAAAATATCTGCATCTAACAGATGTTTTTTAATGCATTTTGCCTCTTTCTTTAAGTTTAACATTTTAAAGATGCTTAAAAAATGAACTTTCTGATTATTTATTTTGATTTTAATAAAAATATCTGCATCTAGTACATGGTTTTTGAAGGCGTTTTGCCTTTTTCTTTAAGTTAAAAATTCAAACGATGCTTTAAAAAATAAACTTTCCCAAATTATATATATATATATATATATATATATATATATATATATATATATATATATATATATATATATATCAATGGTAATTAGTGGTATATAAAGCATAAAAACTATGTAGTTCCTGTAATTATTTTTTATTTTGATATTTACAGCAGTCATCGGCTCTTTGTCAAAACTTATACGAAATAAATAAAATGCAAGACATTGAAAAAGTTCAGAAAACTGAAAGTTTCAATGTTGTGCAGCGTTCATTTTGTCGTAACGTTCAATTTAGTTCACGCGAAATCTCTTTACCGATTGGCAAATAAAACCGTTGTTTTTCAAAAAACAAATGTACGTGTGCGTTACTCCTGCCATGCATCGCTACATCCTAAATACGATACGGCCATACTCTGCGTGAAAAGAAGCGAAGAGTATAGAAGAATGTGTGTAAGGTACAAACAAGAGCTTGAGAAATATATAACTGAGAACACGGAAAAGCTGATCACCGCAGCAAGAGACATCGTCCAAATGTACAACTTGGGAAGCACCGACACCAGAAACAATAAGACAAGAAAAGAAAAGTGGAAATGTTTCATAATAGTGACTATAAAAAAGACCAACAACATTCTTGGGAATGGCTGAGAAAAGGACACGTAAACAGAGAAACGTAATCTCTACTGACAGCTGCACAGAACAATGCGATTAGGACTACGTACAGTAAAGCTGAAATAGATAAAACTCAGGAAAACAAAGAGACGAAACAGTAAATCACTTTTTTTAACATAGTTCACTCCAAACAATCCAGTACGCCACTGTAGACGTAAGGCGCTACTGAGAAAAAGGGTGAGAGTTTTTGTTGTTGTTTTTTTTTAGGGAGGGGTCAACCTAAATTAAGAGCTGTGCAGCGAGATGTCTGTTTACATTAGTTTTAAATTTCTGCATGTCAGTACCGCCAGGAAAACAGGAAGCAGGGAGGGAGTTCCAGAGTTTAGCAGCACGAAGAAAGATGCTTTTGGAGAAGAAAGCTCTTCGGCATCTGAACGGATGGGATTTGGCAGATTGTCAGATTGGTCTAGTGAATTTGCGTCGTGGGGGTACCAGAGCAGCAAGTTCATCAGAGCATAATCCATTGAAGTACTTGTAAAACAGGCACAAGGAAGCAACATTGCGGCGGTGGGATAGGAGCTGGAGCTTGGTGGATAGTGAGGGAGCTATTAAGTTGGCGACTCTTTTTTGGACCTTGTCTAAGAGAGAGAGAGAGACTAGTGGATGATGCACCAGCCCATATGTGGCAACCATACTCCATGCCTGGGCGGATGGTTGCTTTGTAGAGATATAGGATAATGTCAGGTGTGAGAAGTTTACTTTGCAGCAGTCCTGGCAATGAATTCAATTTATTTGTTCCAATTCATGTTATCTGTGAAAGTTAGGCCGAGGAGTTTGAATGATGAACTCTCAGGTAAAGTGCTATTTGCCATAACAATCGGTGGTTGAAGAGGTTTCTTGTAGTTATTGAAGGAAAATAGTTTTGTCTTTGCGGCATTAAAAGTTACCGACCATTTTTACCCTAATCCACTACAGACTGGAGGTCATTTTGTAAGGAGTCAACCATTACCTCAGATATGTGCGCGTCGGTTTTGCCCACATGACGAGAGTAGAGCGTAGTGTAGTCAGCAAATATTCCTATCTCAGTCTCAATTACATCAGAGAGGTCATTTATAAAAATCAGGAACAGTAGAGGTCCTAAGATGGATCCTTGGGGTACACCAGCATTTATGTCATGTTGCTTAGATGTACGGCCATCGAGGAAAACCTGGATCTTTCTTTTTGTTAGGAAGGATTAAATTATATTAAATATTTGTCCAGTAATACCATATGAGTGCAGTTTTAGAAGAAGCCCTTCATGCTAGACCTTGTCAAAGGCCTTGGATATATTAAGCGCTACCGCCTTGGCATCACCTGCCTTGTCCAGTGTATGATATATGCGTTCAGCGATGGCCGTTAGGATATCTGTTATAGATCGTGTTTGTCTAAATCCGTATTGATGATCAGAAAGAAATTTAGCATTAGCTAGGTGCCGGACTAAAGCACGATTGATTAATGATTCAAAGATTTTAGCAAAAATCGGGAGTAGACTGATTGGACGGTAGTTTAGAGGATCAGTTCTATCTCCAGAGTTCTTGAAGACTGGTACCACAGAGGCAATTTTCCACCTATCAGGGAAACAAGATTCGGCAAGGCATTTGTTGTATAGTTAGGAGAGGACAGGGGCCAGCTCAGCAGAGCATTTCTTTATTACTATTACTGATATAAGATCAGGCCCACGGGCTTTGGAGGTGTCAAGGTTTTTTATGATGACTTTGACCTGAGATGGGTGTATGACCAGGTTCTCAAGTGTGGCTTCAGTACGCAATGGCAAGTCCATTTGCCGAGTCCAAAGTGGAGTTTAAGGCGAAACGCTTGGCCAGAAGTTCAGCCTTATCAGTTGCAGTGCAAACAACATCGTTGTGATTTGATAGCGGGGGAATTGTCGATTGTCCATTGTTCATCACACTATTGTAGATTTTCCAGAAATCACGAGTATCTAGTTTCTGTGACTGAATGCCTTCTGCCTGTCAGCAATACCAGCTGCACATTCTGAGCTGAACCTTTGAGGAGAGTGAGGTTTGCTGAAGAATTTTCGCGTTGGGACATAAGCATCAATGCCTGCTTTGACCCATTCGGTTAGCTCATTTGCACACTGATCAGCAGGGAGTGAAAAGGCTTCACCCCATGGTGCGTTGCTGATGTGATCCCTTCAGCTTTTGGACGAGTTTTTAAAGTGATAAGTATCATTACCACAACGTGGTCAGAGTTTCCAAGCGGGCTACGGGCATTCGTCACACAGGCATCGGGTAGTGAACCCAAGAACAGGTCGAGAAGTGAGGATTGCAGGTCCACACGATCAGGAAGGCAGGTCGGAAAAGTGACAGCCTGTGAGAGGTTGTGAGCTGAGGAGAAATTAATGGTAGAGTTTCCAGCTGCATCAATAACGCTAGAGAATCCCTACCAGTCACGGTGATGTGCATTAAAAACCCCAAATGCATGCATTAGGGCATTCGAGTCGAGTGAGAGGGTTCTATCTAAGCTTTCAGAGACAGAGTCAAGCAGGGTACAGTCATGGGTCGAAGGAGAACGGTATAAGAACTATAAGTAACTAACTCTGTGATGTAGGGTCAATCTAAAGCTCATGTAGGCTTGGTAGTCTAATTCTAACCTATGTTCTCTAATCAAGGAAAGGGTGTTCCGAACATAAACTTGTAGCCCATGCATATGTTTGTCAGAGTCCTTACGGTAGAAGGGAAGGTAATCAGTCATATCAAAGTGGTGAGAGGGAATTGAGGATTGAAAGTTCGTTTCTCTTAGAGCTAAGATATCCGAGGAGTTTGTCAAGAAAAAAGTTTCTACGTCGTTAATGTTGGGTCTAAGTACCCGGATATTTGTGAATGTGAGCCTCAAGAGCGGAGGCGAAGATGTTTTTTGTTGGGTGTCTGTTTAGGCTTGTTTTTATTTTGTAAATTCATGTTAGTTTTGAGTTAAGGTAGCGAGGGCAAAGTGGGTGTTTGTTTGGTGCCAATACGCTCACACAACCAGTTTATTAGTCGGGACTTGGTCCATGGGGGTTATAGCCTCGGGAAAGCCCACCGGGGATAACTGTAGGGTCCCTTTCCATGCGCGACATGGCACATACAGTTACCCACGATATAATGCAACTGTTGACGGGGCAGCCGTTTTTAGCGCTACCTAAGAGTTTGGGCTCCTAACTACCAGTCGGAAACAGCAGCCAGACAAGCTGTCTAACCTGTACTCTTAACCTGTCAGAACAAGAGCGACCCAGACTAGTCATGTAGGACTTGTTGACAAAAAGCTTTCCCCAAGTTGCCCAGATAGAGAGGAAGAAAGACGGCGTTCATTGCCCTAGTCAGGAAACAAGGCCAAACACTAGGTGTTTTTAGAGGCGTTCCAGTTCTTGTACCTCTCCGTCTGGCTAATAGACAGAGAAGGAGTGCGAAGGCCGGGCGATAGGCAGAGCCGATCTACTCCTTGAGCAATTATAGGTTTGCAAACCGGATACTTTGTTCGAGATTCCAGCTCTAGGAAGGTTGTCGATCAAGGCTACAGAGGCCTCCCTCCCCAACGGTTTGCTGAGAATACATAAGTAGTTAAGTGAATTCATCAAACTATCCTAAAGAGAATACAAGAACAGACACGACTGCGTGGGGATGTAGTACACTGGGAACTATGTAATCAAATGAATTACGAACACAGACAAATGGTCCAAACATAAACCAAATACAGTATGTGAAAATGTATATCACAAACTCCTCTGGAACCTGGAGGTGCAGACAGAAAAACACATACAAGCAAGGAGATATGATGTCATAATAGTCAGCAAGGTGGAAAAATCCCGCCAAATCATAGATTTTGCCGTTCCAACATGAAAAGCGGGGAGAGAGAAAAACGAAGCAAATACACTGAACTTGCCAGAGAATTGAAAGGATGAAGCACGAAGAAAGTCAATATAATACCAATGATCGTAGGAGCAGTAGGAAAAGTCCCTAAAAACCTGAAAAAAAACTGGGAAAAATTGAAATCAAAGGGATTGCTGAGATCATGCAAAGGACCGCAATGATGAAAACAGTTAAACTCTTTAAGAAAACCCTGAAATGCGGAAACCAACTCGCAGAAGCTACGAAAAGTAACAAGTCACATAGAAGTTACAATAGGAAAAGAAAATAAAACACAGGAAGAACACCATCACTGGAACCAAGGAACAAAAACTGCAATAAATCTCATCAACTGGCCTTCCAAAATAGCACCAGCCTTGGCATATACTACACAAAATAGTTGCGAAGGTTCAAGGAAAATGGGAAAACCGAGGAGATAGAGTACGAGGGTGCGGAGAGTGCTGGGGCCTTAGGGGGGCTTATTGCCACCTAAATCCTAGAGGAAACCAATAGTCATTGCTTGCAATGGTAAGCGGCTGTTTCGATAACGCAAGGTCATTTGCGGTAGTTATCGAAAAGAAGTGAAGAATACTGGAAATCTGGGGAGGCTTGTTGCCGATAGAACTCCAGAGAACACCACCGGTTATTATCAGTGAGCAATCACTGACGATAATAATAAAAATATTAATTTAAAAAAAAAAAAATTAAAAAAAAAATAAATAAATAAATAATAATAATAATAATAATAATAATAATAATAATAATAATAATAATAATAATAATAATAGCGGGAAATCGATGGTAGGTGGCTGTTGCGATACCACAAGGTCATCAGCGGTGATGAGCGAAAAGAAGTGGAGCATACTGGAAGTCTGAGGAGACTTGTTGTCACTCAGACTCCAGGGAATACCACAGGTTGTTGGCAGTGGGCGATCACTGACGATGACCAGTGTGATAACTCCTAGTGAGTAAATAATAATAATACACGTTCATTTAAGTAACAAAATTTAATAAACAAAAAGATATATAAATAGATGCGTAGATATATCAATAGAAATACATGAAAAATACATAAATGGAGCATTTAACTGAGGTACCTTATAGTATTAAATATGCTTATGGAAGTAAGCTATACTGACATATATGTATTGAGTACTGTTTTATTAAACACTTTAACAAAAAAATTAAGTGTAAATATATATTTTATAATATAAGTTTATTAAACATTAGAGAGTGAGGTAAAGAATGAGAAAGAGAGAGATAGAAAGAGAGGGAAGGGGAGAGAGAGGGAGAGAGAGAGGGTGAGAGAAAGAGAGACATATACTTTAGAGTGTGTTGGTGCTCCTGCAAAGGAATGAATTAATGTCTACCTTTTCAGCCTCCCCAGCAAACGCCCAACCACCTCCGCTTCCGCTCTAACCCTACGAAGGACACGCCGGGCATGAAATTATTAACCATTGTTATTTTTGACGCGCACCGGAGTGACCCCGCCCCCAACGGATCTCGTTGACCCGCTTTGAGTAGAGCGACGGCTGTCCTTCTAATCGACATGTGTCAAGACAGCTTTAATGGACGTTGCAGAGAGACGTAACCCGAAGCCCCCAGGGAAGGGGGTAGATAAAAAGAAAGAATGTGCATGCCTGCTATACAGAAAGTAATGAAAAACTATACAAAAACGAATAAGTAAAATTGTATCTCTAGAGATAGATAGGCAGATGTAGATACACTGAGACAATGCGTAAGCTGATAACACACACACGTATTTATATATATATATATATATATATATATATATATATATATATATATATATATATTAGTAGAGGCTAATTCGGTTCTAACGAATGAACATGTATATTTAAAGAAGTGAGACTACCAACATTTACAAATTAAAAACATACGTACATTTTCATTTGAGAAAATGACCAGTAAAATGAATAACATCTTGGCCACTGGAATTTATCTAAATATTGTCTATTTATATATGCTCTGTTATATGTTGCTTATAATTGAGCTTTTACCTCGTAAATTTTGTTCTATGAAAACTAGAAAGTATTTGTACGAACATATATTTTTCTAACACTCACCCGCTCACACACACACACAGAC
>OY744519.1:14083933-14143933 GCA_963556195.1 Sepiola atlantica | reverse complement strand
ATTGACAAGTAGAGGTCCGGCCATATTTCAGTGATTAAACATGGCGTCTCTAGTCGGAGTGTCAATTGAGCGTCGTTTTTCTCTCAGACGCCGTCGCGGCTTTGAAGTAGAGCGACTTCAAACCTCGCCAGCAGACGATTAAAATAGTACGACGACACTGTCACGTACAAACGGGCGCTAAATATAATCGTCGACGTCTGAGCCGGAACAAATATAAGAAGTCGTTCTAGAGCGAAAATAATACTAAAACAAAACCAACAAAAACGAAAACAAACAAACGGAAATACTGAAGTATAAATCAGAATAAATAACTAATAACTATTTAGTATTGAGAACTATTGAATCGGATTTATACAACATTTATTAGAGAATAATCTTTTTGTTAATTATCTTATACAAGAAAAAAAACGTTACCCGTTGGAGCACCCATTGCTCTTGGGTTAGATTGTTTGACTACAAATGTGAGTTTTGAAAGACAGTTAAAAACAAAAGTAATAAAAGGGGAGAAAAAACATTCACCATAAAATGACGTCATTAATAATGTTAAATATGAATTTAGGAAAACTCGTCACAGGAAAATTGGTAAACGGAAAATTGGTAAACGGAAAATTGGTAAATGGAAAATTGGTAAACGGAAAATTCGTCACTTTTGGCCAAGTAGGAAAATTCGGCAATTATCGAATAAATATCGATTGAAAATAGATTTTAGAACCGTTTTTACAGGAGATATACTTGTAAATACGAGGCTACCAACCCCCCCAGTGGAGAACATTTTTTCATATTATTTTTTTGGTACTTGTGCAGTTTACTAACCGGGCTATTTTTTAGATAAGATTTTCAAGTTACATTAAATTTTTACTTCAAAATCACTGTGAGAAAAAGTGGTTAATCCATCGTTTCAAAACTAAAATGGCAGACAATAAATTGGCTGTATTTTTCTGATTTTTTTGTTCCGACCATACAACGATTTATTTGAAAGAAGAATTTCTTTTTTTAAGTATTAAATAAAGTTGTTAGTTAAAACAAGTTTTAGGCAAGATGAAATAAAAACACTGAATTAGTTAGAAAACAATTTTGCTTTTTTAAATACATGGACATTTTCTAAGAATTTAAAGCCAGTTACTCGATAGTTTATAAATTCCTTTCAAGTTTTGCAAACACACGAAGTAATTGATGTTTTGTCAATTAAAATGGCTGACTTGTTTACGAAGAAATCTAAATGAATTATGATGGATTTCATCTCGTAACTTAATTACGAACCAGTCTTGAAATAATAACATTATTTAGACAACGATTTTTTACATGAGGAGAATGGGGGGGGGGTGCTTTGTTAACTATTCTGTAGTTTCACGTAACGATTTAATAAACGGAAGATATCGTAAAAATTGAATTTAACTTGAAAATTTTATGTAAAAAATAACCCGATCCAAACCTTTAATTTCGTAGCGTAATTACGAACTTGGTTGAAATAACATTATTTAGAAAGCCATTCTTAACATGGAATGAGGGGGGGGGTGTTAACTATTCTGTACTTTTACCTAACAATTTAATAAACAAAAGATATCGTAAAAATTTCATTTAACTTGAAAATCTTATCTAAAAAATAGCCCGGTTCGTAAACTGCACAAGTACCAAAAAAATAATATGAAAAAATGTTCTCCACTGGGGAGGTGGGTAGCCTCGTATTTACAAGTATATCTCCTGTAAAAACGGTTCTAAAATCTATTTTCAATCGATATTTATTCGATAATTGCCGAATTTTCCTACTTGGCCAAAAGTGACGAATTTTCCGTTTACCAATTTTCCATTTACCAATTTTCCGTTTACCAATTTTCCGTTTACGAATTTTCCTGTGACGAGTTTTCCGGGCACCGTTAAATATGTATGGATAGGCAAATTAATTAAATACTACACTTATAATAACTAAAGAATATAATTGAAGCGAACACTTTTGAGGAACAAAAGTTTGAATTTCATCAAAATAAATATAAAAAATAGTTTAAAAGAAGTAACGATTTTTTGCTATTATTTTGTTTTATTGAATTTTATATATAGTAAAAAGCAAATTAAAAATAGAAAATTTTAAAAGTATTGTCATTTGTTAATGATTTAACAATATTATTTGTCAATAAAAAATAAATGAGATCATTTCAAAGTGAAAATAAGTTTTAAGTCACGTCGCATTTTCGCCGAATTAAATTAACATTTAAATATTGAGAAAAACATATTTTCAAAATAGATGTTTAAAATTTCAAATGTCTAAATAATGTAATTTAATGAATTAAAATCTCTGAAATATTAATTATTGTTTAGAACATTTATTATTTCCAATTCATCTGATCAGAGAGTATATCAAATGAAGTAAAACAATTCAAAACATTAAAAATATTGTATTTATTTCCACTTTTAATTAATGAATAAAATTAAAAGTCGAAAGAAAATGTTGAATGGATAAACCGTTTAATTTGAAATATGAAAAGTGATGAAAATTATATAATACTTACTTTTGTCGTAATAACAGAGTTTCTTATTTCAGTTTAAAGAATGTAAGCAACAAAAAAAAACTCGTAAATAGAATAAGATTATTAACACGTGCATTTGCCAAAACGATAACTTTCTCGTTAAGAGTAGGGGTTAACAATATCTATTATGATTTCCATAGTTTAACAATGTCAGCAATTCAACAAACTCGATCAAAAAACATTTTATAAAATAGCACAAATTAATCGGTCGAAATAGATGCCGGTCTTTTACGATTAATAATAGTTAGGTTTATATAATATTCAAATATTTTGAAAAATTGAGAAAACATTTTTTTTCAAAATACATGTTTAAACATATTTTCAAGATAGATGTTTAAAGTTCCAAATGTCTAAATAATGTAATTAAAATGTCTGAATGATGAAATTAAAATAATTTAAATCTCTGAATAATTTAACATATATTATTTCCAATTCACCAGATCAGAAAGTATATTAACAAGAAAATGAAGTAAAAAAATTCAAAACATAAAAAATCGTATTTATTTCCACTTTTAATTCATGAATTCACAGATACTTAAGCAAAAAGTGTATAGCATTAAAATTTCGATCGATCAGAATTTTTTTTTTCCAGATTACATAAAATGAAATAAGAGGAGTATCACGTAGAAAAATATTTTCTCTGATATATTTTACGAAAAAAAAACATTTTATAGATAAATTACTCGAATAATGAATAAGTTTTGGAATTTTCGTTAAAATTTGACTATTACTTGATTTTGCTAGATTTAGTAATCCCGTGTTAGCGCATTAAAATTGGTCACTACATTGTTTTAAGGCGTAAATAAAGTACGCACGTTTTTAGTTCTCATTTTCATTATTTTCGTACGCAAAAAATGTTTTTTTTAAATTATCAGCAGTTTATTTTATGTTTCTTCTTTTGAATGGTAAAAAAAGGTTATAATAATATAAACCTATATTAAAGAGAGTAAATTCTATGGTGAGCTTTGGAGGTCCCCACTGCTCACTATATACTCCTGTTTCTCTCTCACTCTTTCTTTTTTCCTCTTCTTCACAGCTATGGATTAAATTCTATTGTTTATAATGGATTCCAATATGTTGATTCTTTTATTTCTGTATTACATTTAATTATGAATACACCGAGAGGGATAGAGAGAGTATCGAAAGCGAGAGTAATAGATAGCGTATAAAATGAGAGCAAAGTTATGAAAAAGATAGTGACAAAAAGCAGAAAGATACTCAGAGATGGTAATGTTGTCAATTAACTGCAAATTCTGGCTAATTATACGAATTAAAATAGAATTCGTTTAAAAAATAACTTAATCCTTGAACTAAGTAATATTTTTGTATACATTTTGTGTGATTACAAAATATAGGAAAAACCCTTATAAGGAAGCAAACGTTGATTAATTCTTGAGTTTGACATACTCCAGATTACCGACAGGATAGAACCGATATCGGATTCGTTGTCACAGGGATCAAACTGTCAAAAGTGATATGCACGGTGAATCTCAAATATATTATTTTCATGCGCGGGTGAAAGAGACCACCGGAAGAGGGTAATCATTTTTTTACCGCATAAGAATGCTGGAAGATCATTTAATTGACAATTGTTGCTAGTTAGCTTGAGGAGGTAACTGTTTGGAAGCAGACGAAGATAGACGTATCAATATGTCGGTCTTTAAAACCTCCAATAGATGTAGCTTTCTCTATCTCTATCTCTGCCCGAAAAATGTATTTAACAATCTGTTCTATTCAATTATTATATTAACTGACATTGTATTAGGTTCACAAGCTGTTATCAATGATTTCCCTCATGCTAGCGGCCGGTGTCTTTCCATGTGTGACAAACGCCTCTTGAATATCCTTGTACACCTCGTTCCATTCCTATAAAAAAAGTATGAATGATTTAACCCATCCCCAGTCCCTCAGACTTTCTGCGACTACTATGCATATATGGTATCAACCGATGTTGGTACCATTACGTTTTTGCTGTTGTCGCTGTTGTAATTATATAGCGAGTCGGACTTCTGCATAGAGCTCACGAAAATTGTGCCTCATGACTTTTTGGTCTGCATAAAGTCCTCCTCGTTAGTCGAAGCGATTTGTCAACTTGCAAGATTGCAGGTTTTTACCCGCGACACCGAGAACGACATGGATCAGCAGTTGAATACGAAGTAAGTGAAGGTTTGATCATTAAAATATAGAGGAATAGCGCAGAAGCTATATAAACGTCATTCAATTGATTTGTAGTTCCGCACCTGATAGTCTGTACTTACCATAGACAGAGGCAGAGACGACCAGTGTGCGACGGATCCTGACACCGACACCCTGTTAGCAGGGTAACCCTGAATGTACCACGTTGCCACACCCCTAGTCGTTTTTTTTTATCAGTTTGTATTTTTCACTAGTTTCGTTTTATTTCAACCTACTTGTGGTTGGTCAGTTTCAGCTTGTTACGATAATTGTTTTTTACACTAGTGTGAAATTGCACCCGTCGTCTTCCTAACGCCGGTGTCTTTTTATTAGGAGCTTATCACAACGCTCATTGGCCATTACTGAACACTATTGTGACGTCAAATAATGATCGCACTGGATATCAAGACGTCCTGGGAGTCAGGGAAATAGGATTTAATTTAATTATTTCAGCTTTTTTAGTCAGTGCCATTAGTTTGTATGGTGTCAATTCTCACTCTGATTTACATTGCTTTATTGTTTCAGTTTTTTTTCGTGACTGTTTCGAGTGTTTATACAATTATTGGTATTAGTATAATCATGGGAGGTGATGTTGGTTAAGTTGATATCGACACGGTGAAGACCTGGATGTTCCAAGTTCGAATCCAGTCGGTTCTACAGTATCACTTTCACTTAGGGATGTTGACAACTTTCTTGATCCTTACCGTAGGTAGCCGATGTCTTTCCAGAAAGATTTCTAACTAGAAAAGCATTGGAGAAACTAATGCCAACACCAGAATCATCTGATTCACACGAAAGAAGAAGTAGCATAATCATAGTCTCTTCAGATGTTTAACTAGTTCTATGTATTTAGGTAGTCTGTGTGTCTTTCTTTTAGATTAATACTGTTATCAGTTGGTACTGCAAACCTTACTACATAGAAAGTGTATCCCCTTTATATTGACTATTATCATGTTTGGTCTTCTAGCTTGGATAAGTGTATTTTTGGTTTAAAACAGTTTAAACGGATTTCATACATTTCATTTAGCAATTTCGTCTCTGCTTTGTGTTTATAAAAAGTGCAGCTGTATCTTTAAAAGTGCAGCTGTTTGCATAGTTCACAGTCTTCTACCGACCCAAACTAGTCATATATGTTTATTGGTATGGCCTTTTAGACCAACTTGTAGCATTCACGTATATGGTTTACAGTTTAGTTTTTATTGTCCACACTATCTACATCCAGGGCCTTTTCTAGCTTTGCTTTTATGTAGTTTTTTTTTGTCTACGTTGTTTTGTGCAGCTGTGAAAAGAATTTCGTTTTTCTTTTCAAGTCTCCTTTTTTTCAGCCACATCCATCTTTTATTATATGCAATTTCGGTATTTTTTACTATCTAACCCGGCGTTGGTTACCACCTAAAAAAAATTAAAATCTACTTTTTTTTGGCGATTACATTTAAACAGCCTAAAAAATATCGCAATAAAAGAATAAAAAAAAGTTAATAATTAAAACTTTAGAGTGGGGGATCACTTTCCTTTATAAGTGTAACGTTAAATGAGCACCAACTTCCTGGACAGTTTTTGTTTTTTCTCATTTTATGGGAAATTTATTAAAGAACACGTGGTCACTAATAAAAAAACATGCGTCAGTTGCCATGTAGGGAAAGAGAGAGAGAGAAAGAGTAGAAATGTATGAAAAGAAAATACAGTGCCAGAGCACCTGTCTAATTTCGCCTTAAATTGCTGAGTCGTTTATTACATTTACTACTTATGCAAATCGGCGGTGAAACAGTTTCCTGTAAGGTGTGCTGTTTTTGGCGGCAGTAATCAGCCTCACCCTACGCATTACTCTGGTCATTTCATCACACCGTCTACGCAATTTTCAATAATTATGATTGTTCTTAATTACTGGCTTCGAAAGGAGGGCATAGTTTGCCACAACGTCAGTTTTTAATGTAGAGAAATACAACTGCCTAGAAAGGGACACTCTGGATTAGAACAACAAAATAAAATTACGCTAGTCTAAAACGACTCTTCTTTCACTGACCAGAGACATAAAAGATTAAGTAAAGCCCAAGAACAGATACTACACTTTTCTTCTTGTAAGATAAGTGTTATTCCACCTATTTTTATTTTATATTGTCCGTCAGCACAATTCCCTCGGCGTGGTGTCTTGTGTAGTTGATCAAAGTTCGTTAGTTCTTCTTTTATGCGGTTTACGAAGGGTATTGCGTAACTTTTCAGGGATAATTCCCGTTTATTTATTCCGTTTTAAAATGTGTGCTATATAATTACATTTTATGTAGTTCACGTTCTACATAAGTATTTTCTTGTCATTCCTTTTTTCATCTTTGGTTTTGTGGTGCATAATTCAAAATGCTCAGGTATTTGTAGTTAAGGCGTTTGTTCTTCGCTAAGTGATCTTATGGCTTCTTAATTGACGAGCTCTGAACCTTCGAGTTTTCCCTTCTTCACAAGTAGTACATATTTTTAACAATTATTATTAGTAGTAGTAGCAGTAGTAGTAGTAATTGTATTATTAGTAGTAGTAATTGTATTAGTAGTAGTAGTAGTAGTAATTGTATTAGTAGTAGTAGTATTAGTAGTAGTAGTAGTAGTATTTGTATTAGTAGTAGTAGTAGTAGTCGTCTCTAATTAACTCGCGAGTGAGCGCCATAACAGAGGCAGTCGATTAGAACAATGTTGTCGGTGAGACACGGATCTTTCTTTTTTTTTTTTAATGTTTATTCATTTATTTGTCATGTAAATAAAAATGTGTTTCCAAATCTTAACTTGTCTTTCGCTTGTTCGTTTTATTCCTTACCTCTATATCGCATAGATTTGAACTAGAGAATCCACCCGTTTTCTGTTAAAAGGGGTTAGGTAAAAGACAGTCTCGCACAAACACAGCATAATGGACTGGTGCCCCGTCCTGCCGACAGTACTAACCCTCTGCACTATTCTGCTCTTTTAATAGCGGTACAAGCTGCTACTGTATCATAGCTAGATACACACACACCCACATTATATATATATATATATATATATATATATATATATATATATATATATACACATATATATATATATACATATATATATATATATATATACATATATATATATACATACATATATATATATATACATATATATATACATATATATATATATATATTTATTTTTCGGCTTTTTGACCAAGATGAAAGTATAGCATCTGTTCCGATGGATGTTACACCCTGTAAACCTGTACCATCTTGGCCGTAGTTGTGATGGTTTAGTTTGTGTTTATTTATACTTATATATATTTACATACATAATTGTATGCATGTTTATATATATATTCCACTTTATGTGTGTTTATCCTGGTTAGTTTCTCTGTCTTCTTCCCTCTTATCGCCTTTACCCCCTCCGCCTACCGCCACTCTATGCTAGCTCGGTGAGTGCGAAAATGGAAAAGAAAAGGAAAATGTATGAATGTATATGAAAAAGAATAGGAAATAAAGAGGAATATGTCACCTACTTGTCAAATTATATTTCAATGAAGCTAAGGGTCTTCTCATATGGTCCCAATCGGATCATCTTTTCCTTCTCCCATTGTGTCCATTCAAAATAAATAAAAAATGTTTCCAAATCTTCACATTTTCTGAAGACGTTCGATAATACGAACGAAACCGGTCAAATCTCCTGTTTTTTTCTCCTGCATTCTAACCTGTTTTTCGTTTGTCTTTTTTCAAACATATATATACACACACACACATATATATATATATATATATATATATTTCGGCAGCAAGTCATTTATTATACACGCGTCGTTGAAGACCACGGTTTTTGCTTTCTTCGCTATCTTTCTTGTTAATGTCTCGACGCGGCGAACGATTCGTCGGTTTTCTGGTGGTAATTGGTGGATTATGACACCTAACGTTGTATCGTGGGCCATTCCTCGAGCGCTTTCGGTCTCGCGACCGTCTTAATGAGGTTGTGTCTTATTATCATATATATATGGATTCTCCCGTTGATTTCGACGTATGAGTGCCCCGCTAGGGGCTGCCCGCGCGTGAAATTGTAATTGTAAGGGTTGCGCAATCTCCAACAACACCTCTCCTGAGTCGGCACTGCTTGATTCCAATGGCAAGTAGTTCAAGACGACTGGAAACAATGCCGAGATAAGCAGAGAGCAGATACAGCACCTGGTATTCCCAAATGGTCACCCATTCAGTACTGGCCAGGCTTGACGTCGCTTTAATATATATATATATATATATATATATATATATATATATATATATATATATATATAGTTACTTATGGCGGATTCTCTCTCTCTCTCTCTCTCTCTGTTTCTCTATCTGTCTGTCTCTCTCCCTCTCTTCATCAATGTATCTATATATATATTCAGCGAAAGAGAGAGAGAGAGAGAGACAGAGACAGAGACAGAGACAGAGACAGAAAGAACGAGAACGATAATAAAATAGCTTCAATGTTTGTTTAAGATCAATCACGAAGAATGTGTCACTTCCAGACGCTAAATTCCCACAATTAGATTTCGAATAATTTTATTTGAACTTTGTCAGCAATTTCTTCTTCTTTTCAGCCTCCGAACATTATTCTTTTATTTTGCTTTTTCATCTATTTATTTGGTCTTTAAAAGCTAAAAAGATCAGAAGCAAATCAAGTAATTAACTGATGTTTAAACGTAGACGATACAGTTTCCCGCCATCTTTGATTTTTGGTTACTCCTCTCTACAACGTCTAACTATCAACGCAAGCTTCCGACGTCAGATCTTTTTGATACCTCCTTCAAAATAAGAGTAAAGATAAACATCTAAAATGAAATGAAGAAAAATTGAAAAGAAAACATTTGGTATTATTAGCTTGACACTGTCAAAGACCAGGACATCAAATTTAAATGTCGTCTGGATTTTCTTTTCATCTTTCTTTAGTCTTTAGGAACGCCATTTTCTTCTTTTTTTTTCGGAAGCCATTTTCTTTTTTTTACGGACAAATAATCGGTTATTTTCCCAGTCGAAGTGTTCTTTTCATATCTTCTTTCAACAAGGCTTCGTTGTGAAAGCTTCGCTACGACCTTAATCTCTATATCAATAAAATTGTGTGACAAATTCTCGCGTGTGCGTATTAATTTATTATTTGTTGGAATAAAAACAAAAGCAATAGTAAAACGAATTAAAAAATCTTAGTTGATAAAAACTTTAATTACAAAATAAAATAGATTATAATGCATGTTGGCTTCTTCGTAAACAAGTCAGCTATTTTATAGGTTTTTAATAGTTGAAAAGAAAAACAGGATGAAGGATTTTGAAATTAAATGTCAGGTTTTGCTTTTAAATTCTTAGCATATCCTCATGTAATTAAAGATTAAAAGATTGAAAATTTTGGAAGCTATTTGACTATTTGGCAATTATATTTTATGACGAACTCTTTATGTAGATGTAAACAAATAAACCACGCTGAGTACCCTGTCTATCGATCAATTCAATCGCTACGCGTAGGAATACATTTCTGTCGGACTTCTTTGTCGATGTTCGCGCAAAAAGTTACTTTTGAGATTTATCACGCTAAAATGGAAAACTTATATGCAAATCTGTTGCTAAGGTCGCTGGAAAATAGAATTACCTCACTCATGACGACATCCTCTACCCTTATAAGAGCCAGACACGTCCTCACATGGAGTGCTGTTATGATATCTGGGGAGAGGCAACTTGGAGCACTTTTTCTTGCCTTGACAGAGTACCAACTCAGAGCTCTAGTACTTGGTGCCATCCTGTACACAGGTTCTACTACAAGAACTCGTCTGGCTACAACCACAGCAAATAAATGATCTCTCTCTCTCGCTCTCGCTCTCTCTCTCTACCAAAAGAAAAACAAACGAATCTTTCATTAACAAATTTATGTCCTAGTATATCTCATCCTACAAGTCTGCTTCCCAACCAACCATTGTAATGTCGTCTTCAAGTCTAATGTGAACAAATTCTAGTGGGGGTTGATCTATTCTCATAGACATTTCCTCTTACTACATAATTACATTTCCCATCGTTCATATGTTTATGTAACTAAACAAGTTTAAAAAGATGTATACGTATCAAGTAATACCATATAATGCATTAAACGAGGAGGGCGTCCAAAAGTTATTGTCTTGTGCCAGACATTTACAGGTGCAAATCATAAATAAAACAATATCAGTTTAAGATACTGACATACAAGTTATAGTGTTAAAATAAACGTCGTAGTCACGGGCCGTTGTGACAAGCCCTCGTGGCGTGCAGAGTCTGGGAGCCACGTGTGTCGCCTTCGCTTTGGCCAGTTGCTTGCCCAATAACCCTTGCACACATGTTGTGAATTTAGGAGCAGTGAAACTGTTATATTGATGATAGCGATCCGAACGGTGTAAGCGTCTGTTTGGTATTACTTCGTTATATAGATTTCAGGGACGAAAAAAACCCATGATAAGTTTGCTATCTGGAAAAGCTATCAACGTGTTTAGCTTAGTGATCTCACCTGTGTTTACCTAAAACCCACCTGGTGACGTTATCGATTATTTACAAAGAGGTTCTACGCTTCTCTCTTGCCGTATGCATCATTGCCCTACAAAAGAATACGCGGCTGGGTATCAAACAAATTCCGAAGATCAAGAAATAATATCCTGACCCTGCGCATAAAAATAAAAATAAAACGAACGTGAACGAAAATTTGAATCGGCCTCTTTTCTTTTCAACGCTTAACAGACCGGTCATCAAAAACACTCACCAAGGTTCTATCTTACCTTTTGCATCAGGACAACGGACAAAACTTTAGGACGCAATAAACATGTACTATTTGAATTATATTTCTTCTTTTTTTTTTTTTTTTACTGTACTTCAATAACTACAAGAAACCTCTCTAACCACCGATTGTCATGGCAAATAACACCCTACCTGAGAGTTCATCATTCAAACTCCTCGGCCTAACTTTCACATATAACATGAATTGGAACGAATACATTGTAGACATTGCTAGGACTGCTAGTAAACTTCTCACACCTGACATTATCCTATATATCTACAAAGCCACCATCTGCCGGTGCATGGAGTATTGTTGCCACATTTTGGCTGGTGCATCATTCACTAGTCTCTCCCTCTTAGACAAGGTCTAAAAAAGAGTAGCCAACTTGATAGGTGTCTCACTACTCAAAAAAGCTCTAACCCCTGTCTCATCTCCGCAATGTTTCTTCCTTGTGCCTGCTTTACAAGTACGTCAATGGATTATGCCCTGATGAACTTGCTGCTCTGGTGCCCTAACGACATAAATTCACTAGACCAACCCGACAATCTGAAAAATCCCATCCATATACTACAGAGTTCCCCAGATGCCGAAGAGCTTTCTACTCCAAAAGCTTCTTTCCTCGTGCTGCTGGCCCATGGAACTCCCACCCTGCTCTCTGTTTTCCTGACAGAAGCGACATGCAGAGGTTTAAAACTAATTTAAACAGACATCTCGCTGCACAGCTCCCAACTAAGGTTGACACCCCCCAAAAAAACTCTCATTCTACAGTGGCGGCTTGCCTTCTTTCGGGTGAAGTATGTAAAAAAAAAATTATTGTTCTCATCGTTAGTATCTATTTTCGACTATGTTTTGGCTGATGTGTTCTCCGGTCTGCTTCAGGTATATTTTTCATTCAGGGCTATGTTTTTATAAAAATAATTATATTAATGAGAAAGGCCAAATACTTTCGAGGATAATGGTTTATGGGATTGTCAACCGGACGACGAAACACCATGGGAGGATTTAACAAGATGGAATTTGACTACGTAAGAGAATGGCTGGGCAACTATTTGTTGACATTAGCATTGAAGATAAGCATGTTTTAGTCTGCGAGGAAGCAGTCCCGTGGTAATATTGATAACCTGGTCGTCACCCCATCCCAGGTCAGAGACATCATAAAAAACCTTGATACCTCCAAAGCTTGTGGGCCTGATCTTATACCAGTAATAGTAATAAAGAAATGCTCTGCTGAACTGGGCCCTGTCCTCTCCAAACGCTACAATAAATGCCTATCTGAATCTTGCTTCCCCGACAGCTGGAAAATTGCCTCTGTGGTACCAGTCTACAAGAGTTCTGGGAATAGAACACATACTCACAACAATCAGTCTGCTGCCGATCTTTGCTAAAATCTTCGAATCTTAAATCAACCTAGCGATAGTAAGGCACTTAGATAATGCTAAACTTCTATCTGACCGTCAGTATGGATTTAGACAAGCACGATCTACTGCGGACATCTTAACGGTCATCTCTGAACGCATGTATCATACACTTGACAAGGCAGGGGAAGCAAGGGCAGTAGCGCCTGATATATCCAAGGTCTTTGACAACGTATGGCATAAAGGGCTCCTCCTGAAAATACGCTCATACGGTATTACTGGGCAATTACTTAACATAATCAGATCCTTCCTAGACAAAAGAAAAATCCAGGTTGTCATCGATGGCCGTTCATCTAAGCAACATGACATAAATGCTGGTGTACCCCAGGGATCTATCCCTGGACCTCTGTTGTTCCTGATCTATATAAACGATCTCCCTGATGACATAGTGTCTGAGATTGGTTTATTTGCTGACGACACCACGCTTTACTCTCGCCATGTTGGCAAAACCAGCGCGGTCATATCCGAGGGATTGGCTGAATCTTTAGAAAATGACCTCCAGGCTGTAGTGGATTCAGGTCACAAATGGTTGGTAACTTTTAATGCCGCTAAGACAACGCTCCTTTCCTTCAATAACTACAAAGAACCTCTCCAACCACCGATTGTCATGGCAAATAACACCCTACCTGAGAGTTCATCATTATAACTCCTCGGCCTAACCTTCACAGGGAACATGAATTGGAACAAATACATGGAAGACATTGCCAAGACTGCCACAAAGAAGGTTGGCTCCCTCTACCGTGCTAGTAAACTCCTCTCACTCGACATTATCCTGTATCTCTACAAAGCCACCATCCGCCCATGCATGGAGTATTGTTGTCCCATCTGGGCTGGTGCATCATCTACTAGTCTCTCCCTCCTTGACAGGGTCCAAAAAAGAATCGCCAACCTAATAGGTCCCTCACTGTCAACCAAGCTCCAGCCCCTGTCCCATCGCCGCAATGTAGCATCCTTGTGCTTGTTTTACAAATACTTCAATGGATTATGCTCTGATGAACTGGCTACTCTGGTGCCCCCTCGACGTAAATTCACTAGACTAACTCGACAATCAACTAAATCTCATTCATTCACTGTGGAGGTCCCCAGATGTCGGAGAGCTTTCTACTCAAATAGCTTCTTTCCTCATGTTACTAGCCTCTGGAACTTCCTCCCTGCCCCCTGTTTCCCCGACACTACAGACATGCAGAAGTTTAAAACTAATGTAAACAGACATCTCGCTGCGCAGATCCCAAACTAGGTTGACTGCCCCCTACTTTCTCCCCTCTTTTTTCTCAGTAGCCCCTTACGTCTACAGTGGCGTCCTGCCTTGTTTGGGGTGAACTATGTTAAAAAAAAAAATTTAAAAAATGTCTCAAACCGTTTGGAAGTTTTTGGAGAGAAACTCTGTTCATGGAAGTTCCGTTTGGCTTTAGGTACACAAAGGAGGAAAGGAAAGTTATTTGCAGTGGTTGTAGGAAGACGAGAGACGAAGAGATGGAGCTCAGTCGAGTATCTACTTTGAAAATAACGATAGAGTAGAGGAAGACTAGTAACATCTCTTCTGTGAGAAAGAGGCTGTAGGGAAGAATAGCGATGGAAGATGTGTTGCTATAAAAATGTTATGTTACCGGTCCACTTGTGATAAGGGGTAGAATGTTTGTTAATGGCGTAGCAGATCGGTAGTCAATCCTCGTTCAAGTCATACCAACGACTATAAAATGATACTTAAGGCCTCTTTGCTTACCATCTAGCCTTGTAAGAAAGCAATTCAGAGAAAAGAAGTGGCACCTTCCACTACACAGTGTTGCAGGCAATTAATAGGGAGTCTTCTGGTCGTCCTCGGATACAGTCGACCTACTTACTTAATGGATCAGGAAATCGGGGTTCAATCTTCGTCTTAGTCATAAAACTCAAAAAATGATACTTAATGACACCTTACTAAACACTCATATTTAAAGAGTAAAGTCCAATGGTAAGTGGACTACTCCAAGGATAATAGTCAAATTGTATTTGTGCATCCGTCCTAATACTACAAAGCTACTACAGTATGGTCATCTTCAAGTCTGATGTAAACAAAGACTTGTTGAGTCTTGGACAATTAATTCTCTTAGGAAATCGTCTGTTGATTCAACCCGTTGTTTCCAAACTTCGAGTGAGTGCGTTCATCGCCCAACTGATGATCTTTTTAATATATATCCTCGAGTAGCTCCAGACCTTAATAAGCGGTGATCCACTACTTTCCTTCGTATGTCTAATGGGAAATAACTCTTTCGATTTACCATACACGACCGACAATAATAAGGGTATATCGACAGGACCAATATCAAAAGATAATTAGCAACGGCGCGGACAATAATCTGTATGAAACAATACAAAAAAACAAAATGTTATTATCCCCCCAAAAATCACATGAAAATATGTCAATCTATTTTCGTTGTTCTTCGAATATCCGATCCACAAAATGGTTTCTAATTCAAGACGTGAGTTGTTTACATTCCAATATGTGATCTACTCATTAACGACCCAAAACAACACATTTCATTTGCTTAAAAACACCCAGAATAAATACATATAAAAACATATTTACTTTAAAACAGTAAAAGGCGGTATCGGTTTAGGTTTGAATGGTAGGTTAGGGTTTTTAGTCTTCATATAGAAAACATGGTTAGATCTTATTTTAATCACTTAAATTACTTACAGTGAAATAGGTTCGGTTAATTCCTAAACAACTGAACCCCTGTTTTGCGTATTTAATTGGTAGATCACATATTGAAATATAAACGGGGGGGGGGGATATCCACTATCAATGTAGTTTAAGAAAAGGGAAAACCCCACTGTAGCCCTCTTGGCTGTGTTTTAAAAAGCCACGTGTTGATCCATTTATATCAGCGTCCGTCGAGCGATGAAGATCCCAAACTCAAATGTAGCTTGCAGGCCGGGTTTTAGAAAGGAAAAAAAAACAGCTAAGTCTAAAATTTCCTCACTGTCTTAGCTCCCTCGACCGTTCCCTAGCACTCAATTTTTATTCCTCTTATTTATACCTACTTGCGAGAGGGACACCTATCTTAAACTCATTGTTTCCTTTTTAGTATACAATGAACTTATTCTATCTACATATGTACATATATATACATACGTAATATTGGATTTTTTATTTTTTTAATACCTGCGGGGGACAGGAAATAGCCGACTAGTAAACGGGCGCAGGATATTTTCACCCTTCTCTGAGTGTTGGACCCGTTAGGCCTTGTAAGGCTATCCATCTAACAGAAGGTAACCTCTGACAAAATAACCTTGCTCTCAGCTACTTACGTCGTGGCAGTAAACCGTTGGGGAGGGAGGCCTCCTTAGTCGTGATCGACAACCTTCCTAGAGTTGAAATCTCGAACAAAATATCCGGTTTGCAAACCTACAATTGCTTAAGGAGTAGATAGGTTCTGCCTATCGCCGGCCCTCGCACCCCTTCCTTGTCTATTAGTCAGGCGCAGAGGTAACAGTGCTGGGACGACTCTAAACACTCAGTGCCTAGCCTTGTTTCCTTACTAGGTCAATGAACGCCGTTCTCTTTCTCTCTATTTAGGCAACTTGGGGAAAGAATTTTCGTCATTAAGTCTTACATGGCCAGTCTGGGTCTCTCTTGTTCCGACAGGTTGAGGGTACAGGTTAGACAGCTTGTCTGGCTGCTGTTTTCGACTGACAGGACAGGAGCCCAAACTCTTGGGTAGCGCCAGGAACGGCTGCTCCATCATCAGTTGTATAATACCGTGGGTAGTTGTATGTGCCATGTCGCGCATGGAAAGGGACCATGCAATTATCTCCGGTGGGCTTTCCCGAGGCCACAACCCCCATGGACCAGGTTCAGACTAATAGACTGGTTGTGTGAGCTTATTGGCACCAAACAAGTACCCACCTTGACCAACCCACTCTATAATCAAAATAAACATGTCCTTACAAAAAAATAAAAGCAAACCTAAACCAGACACCCAACAAAAAACACTTTCGCCTCCGCCCTTGAGGCTCGCATTCACAAATATCCGAGGACTTAGAACCAATATCAACGACGTAGAATCCTTTCTCCTGACAAACTCCCCGCATATCCTAGCTCTAAGTGAAACTAACCTCCAATCCTCAATCTCCTCTCACCACTTTGACATGAGTGACTACCTCCCACTCTACCGTAAAGACTCTGACAAACATATGCACGGGCTAGGAGTTTATGTTCGGAACACCCTCCCCCTTACTAGAGAACATACGTTAGAATCAGATGACCACGACTACATGTGCTTTAGATTGACTTTACATCACAGCATCAGTTACTTATATTTCTTATACCGCTCCCCGTTGACACAGGACTGTACTCTGTTAAACTCTGTCTCTGTAAGAATAGATAGAGCACTCTTAATTGGCTCGAATGCCCACATACTTGTATTTGGGGATTTTAATGCCCACAACCGTGACTGGTTGGGATTCTCCAGCCTTACTGACGCAGCCGGCAACTCTACGTATAATTTCTCCTTAGCTTACTCCCTCTCTCAGACTGTCGATTTTCCGACCCGCATCCCCGATCGAATAGACCAACAAGCCTCACCTCTTGACCTTTTCTTGACCTCAATGCCCGAGGCTTGTGTGACCAAAGCTCATCGCCCACTCGGGAATGCTGATCACATTCTGCTAATGATACATATCACCCTAAGAAGTCGTCCAAAAGCTGATGAACCGTTGCTCAAAACAACAAGATACTACGAGCGGGCTGATTTTGAGTCAATCAGAGATCACATCAGTGACGCCCCATGGAGGGAAACCGTCTCACTCCCTGCCAATCAGTGTGCAAACCAATTAACTGAATGGGTCAAAGCAGGCATTGAAGCCTATATCCCCATGCGAAAACACTTTAGCAAGCCTCACTCTCCTCAATGGTTCACCTCGGAATGTGCAGCTGCCATTTCTGAGAGACAACAAGCATTCTGTAAATTCGGCCGACATAGATCAGCTACTAATAGAAATAAATTCATAGAGTCAAGAAATAATTGCAAGGCCGTGATAGGTGAAGCGAAGAGAAGGTTTAATGAGTTAACAGAAAAACGCATCCAGTCACAGAAGTTAGGTACTCGTGATTTCTGGAAAATCTACAATAGTGTAGTGAATAATGGTCAATCAACGATTCCCCCACTATCAAACCACAATGATGCCGCTTGCACGGCCACTGATAAGGCTGAACTGCTTGCCCAGCGCTTCGCTTCTAACTCTACTTTGGACTCAGATAACCACCTCCTCCCCAAATTCCCTTTGCTGACCGAAGCCACACTTGATAACCTGGTCATCACCCCGTCCCAGGTTAGAGACATCATAAAAAACCTTGACACCTCTAAAGCTTGTGGGCCTGATCTTATACTCACAATAGTAATAAAGAAATGCTCTGCTGAACTAGCCCCTGTCCTCTCCAAACTCTACAATAAGTGTCTAGCTGAATCTTGCTTCCCCGATAGCTGGAAAATTGCCTCTGTGGTACCAGTCGACAAGAATTCTGGAAATAGACCCGATCCCCAGAACTATCGCCCAATCAGTCTGCTGTCGATCTTTGCTAAAATCTTCGAATCTTTAATCAACCTAGCGATAGTAAGGCACTTAGATAATGCTAAACTTCTATCTGACCGCCAGTATGGATTTAGACAAGCACGATCTACTGCAGACATCCTAATGGGCATCTCTGAACGCATGTATCATACACTCGACAAGGCAGGTGAAGCTAGGACAGTAGCGCTTGATATATCCAAGGCCTTTGACAAGGTATGGCATAAATGGCTCCTCCTGAAAATACGATCGTACGGTATTACTGGGCAATTACTTAATATAATTAGATCCTTCCTTGACAAAAGAAAAATCCGGGTGTTCCTCGATGGCCGTTCATCTAAGCAACATGACATAAATGCTGGTGTACCCCAGGGATCTATCCTTTGACCCTTGTTGTTCCTGATCTATATAAACGATCTAGAGTCTGAGATTGGTTTATTTGCTGATGACACCACACTTTACTCTCGCCATGTTGGCAAAACCGACGCAATCATATCCGATGCAATGGCTGAATCTTTAGAAAATGACCTCCAGGCTGTAGTGGATTGGGGTCATAAATGGTTAGTAACTTTTAATGCCGCAAAGAGAAAACTCCTTTCTTTCAATAACTACAAGGAACCTTTTCAACCACCGATTGTCATGGCAAATAACACCCTACCTGAGGGTTCATCATTCAAACTCCTCGGCCTAACCTTTACAGGTAACATGAATTGGAACAAATACATTGAAGACATTGTCAAGGCTGCCGCAAAGAAGGTTGGCTCCCTCTACCGTGCTAGTAAACTTGACAAGGTCCAAAAAAGAATCGCCAATCTAATAGGTCCCTCAGTGTCAACCAAGCTCCAGCATCTGTCCCATCGTCGCAATGTAGCATCCTTGTGCTTGTTTTACAAGTACTTCAATGGGTTATGCTCCGATGGATTGGCTACTCTGGTGCCCCCTCGACGTAAATCCACTAGACTAACCCTCATTCATTCACTGTGGAGGTCCCCAGATGTCGGAGAGCCTTCTACTCAAATAGCTTCTTTCCTCGTACTGCTGGCGTCTGGAACTCCCTCCCTGCCCCTTGTTTCCCCAACAGTACAGACATGCAGAAATTTAAAACTAATGTAAACAGACACCTCGCTGCGCTGATCACAATCTAGGTGACCGCCCCCTACCTTCACCCCTTTTCTTTTTCTCAGTAGCCCCTTACGTCTACAGTGGCGGCCTGTCTGGTTTAGGGTGAACTATGTTAAAAAAAAAAAGAAAAACAACCCTAAACCCTAAACCTAACACTCTTTTACGTAAGTGATTGGTAGATCACATATTGAAATGTAAACAACCCTACATCCTAACTCTAAAACGGTTTTGGGTAGTTAATTGGAATATCACATATTGAAATGTAAACAACCTTAAACCCTAACTCTAACTCTGTTTTGGGTAAATAATTGGAATATCACATATTGTAAACAACCTTAAACCCTAACTCTTACTCTGTTTTGAGTAGTTAATTGGAATATCACATATTGTAAACAACCTTACAACTCAACCCTAACTCTGTGTTGGGTATTTAATTGGTATATCACATATTGAAAAGTAAACAACCCTAAACCCTAACCCGAACTCTGTCTTGGGTAGTTGATTGGTAGATCACATATTGAAAAATAAATAATCCGATAGATCATATCATTCGGTAAAACGCATATTAGATTAGAAACCATTGTATAGATCATACCATTCGGTAAAACGCATATTAGATTAGAAACCATTGTATAGATCATATCATTCGGTAAAACGCATATTAGATTAGAAACCATTGTATAGATCATATCATTCGGTAAAACGCATATTAGATTAGAAACCATTGTATAGATCATATCATTCGGTAAAACGCATATTAGATTAGAAACCATTGTATAGATCATATCATTCGGTAAAACGCATATTAGATTAGGAATCATTGAATAGATCTTATCATTCGGTTAAATGCATATAAGATTAGAAACTATTCCGTCGAGCATATCATTTTTTAGATCGCATATTGGATTTGAAACCATTCGGTAGATCTCATCATTTTGTAGATTTCATATTTGATTAGAAACCACTCGGTTGATCATATCATTCGGTAGATCGAATGATAGATTTGAAACCATTCGGTTCATAAGATCATTCGATAGATCGAATATTGGATTAGAAACCATTCGGTAGATGATATCATTCGGAGATCGCATATAAGATTAGAAAACATTCGGTTGATTATATCATTCGGTAGATTATATCATTGGAAGAGCCTCCTATTTTATTACTGCCCCCCGCCCCCCCCCCCGCTCATAACCGTGACATTTGGCTATGTAATCAGCAAAGGTAAACGGCACAAAAGTAACGAGTTCTAGTCATTATTTCAACAGTAAAAAAAACGAACACAAGTGAAAGGTTAACGACGCGGACTGATGGGCCTGTTGTGTCGGGTTCGAATACAGTTTGATTCATAGAAACACTTTCATCAAACCAAACACCTGACCTTATGTCTAACCTCCTGGAAGGGAGATACATAACATATCTTTCTATTTTTCGCGGTTGTAGGTAAACAGTAAACCCTAAAAATTGAAGCTTTTTTTTAAGTAGTTTCACATTATCGACACGCTTGAAATGACAAAACACAAAACGCCTTCGTCGTTTGAAATGCGTTCTAGTCTGACTGGCGATGAGTCTTCCAGACAATAAGGCAACAACTGAAGCGGAAAAGAACAACAACAGAAACACTTTTTTCCACAAGGGTACACTTGAATACAAGGTTGGGCTTTAATGTGAGGAAAATCAAACTCCCCAAAATGACAAACTTTGGATAGAGACATAAAAATTAAACGGGGGAAGTTTGGAGATGACGAAAATGAAAATATGGCAGAAAGACAAAGATGTTTTCATATTTTAGTCATTGTCAACCTGATTATTTTTCGGAATTATCATTTTAAGTGTAAGGGTTAGGGTTAGGTTGTGGTATAAACCTATTCGAGTAATTTTCTAAGACATCAGAGAATGTTATTATGAAAGTTTATTTCAATTTAATCAACATACCCTTCCTTCCACGTTTTAAATTACAGCCAGACGTACAGGTTAACTGAAACCACGCTAATAAATAAGATTCACAAAACAACATATATATATATATATATATATATATATATATATATATATATATATGTGTGTGTGTGTGTGTGTGTGTGTGTGTGTGGCAGTAATATCAACTACAAAAACATCGAGCGCTATTGACATCTATATATACTAACATAATTCATAATAATAAGTATAAACTTATAAACTTATATATATATATATATATATATATATATATATATTAGTATGAAAATGTGTGTATGGCGATCAAGCTACACAGTCGTCCACATTTCATCCCCGCGGGAAGTTCGTCAAGATAAGGTCGCATATTTTCATTATTGAATCAATAACAAAGATCCGTTTACTTATACTGACGATTTCTTTCATATATATATATATATATATATATATATATATATATATATATATATATGTATATGTACTAACGCTTCAGCAAAGGCAACTCGAGAATAAAAGTTAATGAGTTTGTAAGGTGGACAGTGAGACCTTGAGGATGTGTAACGATGTTTGAAAATAGGCAGAATGTTTTTTATTTTTTTAATTTATAGATATCGCTATAAAAATAATACTCCTGTCTTTCCGATACACAGTGCGCCCAGCAGTGGAAAAAATAAATTTTTTACTCTGCTCAGATGGCCGTTAAATTGTTTTAAAGTGAAACTAGAAAGCAAATGTTGATCAACAAAAAAATTAGCTCAAAAGGTCCACTTTTGGACTTTTTACAGCAAATTGAAGTTGGTTGTTCAAAATCATCATTATTTTTTCTGCAAAAAAGCTCAACAGACAAAAAGGGCATTTTGGGATGGAATGTCTTTAATATGGTACATTTTACAATCTTAAGTATGACTTTTTCATAAAACACATCTAATAATGTCTTAAATAAGCCACATATATATGTATATAAAGGGGATTTAGAATTTCTGATAGCAAAAATGTTATTGCACCATTAGAGAGTGGCCGCACACTGTGAATTTTGCCTTTTTTTGTGAAAATAAAAAATGTTGATGTCAGAAGTTTTTTTTGCAAGGAGATGCAGGCCTGGGGTTTTCAGATGTTTAAAATACACCATCTTTGCTAACAGATGCACATAGCCTACTACCTGCCCCAAAAGTTGATGGACAGATCAAAATGTCAATTATTATGCAAAAATCTGGCAAAATGGGCTAAAATCAGCTGAACTCTACGAAAACCGTCGATCTGTTGTAAATCTGGTATATCATACCTTTATATGATATGGAACTGAAAATAAGGTTGAAAATTAATGGAATGATGTTATTTAAAGAAGATCAGTTGAATAAATTGTAATGAATGGGCATTATTTGTCAAAATGGCCCACACGGTGTGAATTTTGGTTTTTTTTTGTAAAGCTAAAAAATTTTGAGGTCAACTTTTTTTGCAAGGAGATGCAGACATGGGTTTGTTTGTCTGCTTCTCATTCATCCACTTTGTTTGAGAACGGTCGACAAGCTTGTTTAGTAGAACTTCTGGATCAACGTCTTGCTCTGCAGCTAGATCCTCGAGTTGTCGGATGGTCGGATCCAAGATTTTGTTTTCCGTCCGTGCTCCAAGGCTATCACTTAACCGCTTCCGCCGACGACCCCTTCCTTCGACGAACTCAGTTACAGGCACCTCAAATCTTTCTCCTCTCCAACGCTCCAGTTCTTCTTTAGTTTCCTCTCTACCTGAGTGCCTCATCAGGTCTCTCCGTTTTTCCCAGATGACTTCGATTCGTCTTGAAATCAAGTAAACGTGCTCAGGTTCTGTTAAATCACTAGCAACCTCTTTGAACTTTTCCTTAACTGAGTGAGCAGTACTCTTCAGCATCTTCACCTCAATATCCCTGTTCTGAACTGTTGAACCACTGCTGTCTGCAATAAATACTGCATCTGTTCTGCAATGCACGAAAAAGCAGGAAACAGGTTTAGGCAGGATTACCATCTGGGAATGCTGTTAATTATGGAAATAGCATTCAATTTACTTTGAGCTTTTGAATATATTTTATCTCATTTGTAAATAAATACGCTTTGTATACTTTTATCTCAATTGGAAATACACAAATTATATACTTTTATCTCAATTGGAAATACACAAATTATATACTTTTATCTCAATTGGAAATACACAAATTATATACTTTTATCTCAATTGGAAATACACAAATTATATACTTTTATCTCAATTGGAAATACACAAATTATATACTTTTAACTCAATTGTAAATACATAAATTGTATACTTTTATCTCGATTGTAAATACATAAATTGTATACTTTTATCTCAATTGGAAATACACAAATTATATACTTTTATCTCGATTGTAAATACATAAATTGTATACTTTTATCTCAATTGTAAATACATAAATTGTATACTTTTATCTCAATTGTAAATACATAAATTGTATACTTTTATCTCAATTGTAAATACACAAATTATATACTTTTATCTCGATTGTAAATACATAAATTGTATACTTTTATCTCAATTGTAAATACATAAATTGTATACTTTTATCTCAATTGCAAATGCATGCATTCTCTGCCATAATTTTATCACAGTCTGCCATAATTTTAGGTTTTCACCGGAAGCGCCTTGTTAATACGCTTCCAACTAGTTATCAGCCACTTCCTTATTTCGAGTTATGGCGAAGTTATGCTCAAAAAGGGTGTTTATGAGAAAATGCCCAAATATGGTAATTAGGGTTCAGTCCTCCAAATTTCAGTGTTCTAAAACAAATTGTTATTGCATCTGAAGCGCCTTGTTAATACGCTTCCAACGAGGTATCAACCAGTTTCTGATTGTGAATTATGACGAAGATATGCCCAAAATTGGCGTCTTTTGAGAAAATGTACAAATATGGTAATTGGAGCCCAGTCCCCCAAATTTCAGTTTTGTGAGGAAATTTATATTGCATCTGAAGCGCCTTGTTAATACGCTTCCAACGAGGTATCAGCCATTTTCTGATTTCGAGTTTTGGCGAAGTTATTAATTTTTTTCCACTTTTTGGCTTTCTGGGCGCACTGTGCGATAATCATATTTCATTCTTGTTAGCTCAAAAAGGGTGGCTTCATGCCTTGTCTGGAGCGATTTCCATAGAAAAAAGCTATTTACTTTATTCAAAGCTAATGGTTTTATGTGTTTAGTCTTGGACAGCAATCCTTTATTAAAGTTAGGAGGCTTTAACATGCAGAGGCTTATAACAAACAGAATCATAACAGGAAGCCGTGTGCACGTATGTCTGCGCATGCGTGCTTGTGAATACAGACAATCAATAATGGCCGCGTTCTCTTTACTGACGTTAACAAATCTTATAATTCTAATGTGAATTGAGTGAGCTTAGACATGTTTACTTGAAACCTTTGATCTGAACGTTTGATAGTCTTTCATCACGAAGTCAGGCGAGCTGAAGATAAATGATGCCTTGACTTTCTTTTGAGGCTCGATGAGAAGAAAGCCGGATAAGTATAGAGACATGAAAGAGACAAAGAAGGAAGGAGAATGGAAACGAAAGAAGGGCGAATAAGCGAAAAGAAGGATGGAAATGCTAACGAACGAATCAGAGAATAAGAAACGATACGGCGGGAAGAAAAGTGGCGGACAGGAGTAGAAAAAGGAAAGAAAGGCAGACCAATAATTGTAAAGAAATGAAGTATATGTGGGGAGAAAGAATATGTGAGAGATGAGAAAGAATATGTGAGAGATGAGAAAGACTGAGGGAAGAGATGAATGAGTGACGGAGTGGAGAGAGACTAGGAGATTAGTGCGCATAATTATATATAGATATCTTGATAGATAGATAGATAGAACTGATATAAAACGACAATAATAATAATAATAATAATAATAATAATAATAATAATAATAATAATAATAATAGTAGTAGTAAGACGGCAATGATCAAACAGCTGCAATCTTAAGGAAAATCTTCAAATGCGGAACCCTAACCCGCATAAGCAACAAACGGTAACCATTCACATGGAAGTTACAATAGGAATAAAACAAAACCACAGAAAGAACACCAACTCACAAACTAAGGAACATGAAACTGCAAGAAATCTCATAAACTGCCCCCCCCCCCCGAAGTGATGCACCGATCTCGGCTGATACCACACAAAATAGTCGTGAAGGGTCAAGGAGGATGGGAGGACCGAGGAGAGACAGCACTACCAGACCTCAACTGGAAGAGTACGGAGATTACTGGGAGTTTGGCGAGGTTTATTGCCACCAAAATCCCAGGGGAAACCAATGGTTGTTACCAGCGAGAAATCAACGGTAGGCGTCTGTTGCGATACCGCAAAATCATTTGCAGTGAATATCAAAAGAGATGGAGAGTACTGGAAATCTAGGGAAGCTTGTTGTCATCCAGACTCCAAGGAACAATCACTGGTGAGTACAAATAATAATAATAATAATAATAATGATGATGATGATGATGATGATGATCATAGAGTACTGGAACTTTGGAGAGGCTTATTGCTACTTAAATTTCAGAGAAAGATAACGGTCGTTGCTAGCGAGAAATTAATGATAAACGGCTATTGCGATAATGCAAGGCTATCGAAAAAAGGTGGAGAGTGCTGGTAATCTGTGGAAACTTGTTGTTACTCAGACTCCAGGGAAGGCGACTGGTTATTGTCAGTGAGCAATCTCCGATACTAAAAACTCATAGTGAGTGTAGTAATAATAATAATAATAATAATAATAATAATAATAATAATAAGAAGAAGAAGAAGAAGAAGAAGAAGAAGAAGAAGAAGAAAAAGAAGAAGTGGAGGAGGAAAAGAAGAAGGAGAAAAAAGAAAAAGAAGAGGAAAGAATAATATGAAGGTAAAGAAGAAAAAGAAAGGGGAAAGGAAGAGAAGAAGAAGATGAAAGGAGAATGCGAATAATAATAAGACAAACATCGACAGAACGAAGGAGACGACACATAAGTAGAATAAGAAATAAATAAAGAAGAATGCCATGACAAAGAAGGTGGGGGAGAAGGGGTGGGGAGGGGGGAGGTGATGAAAAGTAGAAAAAGAAAAGGAAACAGAAGTAAACGAAACAGAAGAAGAAAAAAAGAAAGTCTTTTTCAGAAAAGTAAAAAACAGATGCAAAAATGAAGAATAAGTATTAAAAAAACACACACACAAAAAATAAAAAAAATAAAAGTTTGTAAAAAGAATAGATGTACGAAAAATGTGGATGGAGACAGACACGATCGACTTGGCCCCTTATTTACAAACATTGTGGCCTTTGAAAAAGTGCGTCATGGCGATTCCAAAAGAAGAAAAAAAGGGGGCAAAAGAAGTGAAAAGAAGCAAAGTCGATGACGACGGCGTCGACGCGCGATAAGAAACACACACGAAAGATAGAAAACCCTATTAAAAAAACTGACAATATAATGGACAAGTACAGACAATTTTTTGTTAATTCTTTTTTACGCCATATCAAACCCTTTTCTGTCATTTAATGCGAAATCTAAAACCCGTTGTAAACGATGGATTTACGGTTTTGGTTTGACAGTTTTACGGAATATTTTTCGGGGGTTAATTGACGTCGGGACAAAATGTTTATTTTAAACGATTGAGGGTAGACGACTAGCTGAACACAATCTGATATTTTACCCATAGCTGGAGTGCAGAGTCATGCTTTTCTCATCGATAGTAGTGCCTAAGTTAACACACCATATTTTATAGGGAGTGAGTGAGATACATAGGTAGAGATAGAGATAGATAGATAGATAGAGAGAGAGAGAAATAGATAGATAGAGAGAGAGAGATAGGGAGAGAGAGAGAGAAGAGAGAGAGAAGAGAGAGAGAAAGAGAGAGGGAGAAAGAGAGAGAGAGAGAGAGAGAGAAAGAGAGAGATAGGGAGAGATAGGGAGAGAGAGAAAGAGAGAGATAGAGAGAGATAGGGAGAGAGAGATAGATAGATAGAGAGATAGATAGATAGATAGATAGATAGATAGATAGATAGATAGATAGATAGATAGATAGATAGATAGATAGATAGAGAGAGAGAGAGAGCGAGGTGTCCGGAAAATTCGACAATTACGGAATAAATATCGATTGCAAATCGATTTTAAAACCGTTCTTGCGGGGGATATAATACGAACGAACACTTTTTGTATTATCTTTTTGGTACTTGTGCAGTTTACGAACCAGGCTATTTTTTCGATAAAATTTTCAACTTAATCCAATTTTTACGATATCTGTTGTTTATTACATTTTCAGGTTAAAGTACAGAATAGTTTACAAAGCCCCCCCCCTACTATCCCCATTTTAAGAATGGCTGTCTAAATAATGTAATTATTGCAACTAGGTTCATAATTAAGTTACGAGATTAAATCTATCCTAATGCATTTAGGTTTCTTCGCAAACAAGTCAGCCATTTAAATCTTTAATTAATAATATGAATAAATATCAATTACTTCGTGTCTGCTCGAAAATAGTCTGGGGATTGTTTTGATAGACAGTATCTCTTAAATAACCCTACTTTTAGTGAGATTTTATATTTTTCCGTTGTTCGGCCCTTTTTAATATTCTTCGCTCTGCCAAGGAAGTATTTTATTGGCAATGGATGTATTTATTTTTTTGAGAGATAAATACATTTTTTGGGTGAGTCATTTATTATCAAGTGACTTTTATCTTGGACTCTGAATCTTTTAACATTTTGGACTTGGAATTCTTAATGTTGGGAATCTATGGATTACAATGCAATGTTCACCTTATATTTGCTTCCTCTATCCAATCACCTGGGTATTGAAATGGACACATTATATTTGCATATCTTTCATTGAAGATAGTCTTTTTTGCTCACTACTGATTATATTTTCAAATATTTCTTAAATAGTAATACAATTTTTGCTAGTTTTTTTCTTCTGGTTTTCCACTGACGAAAAGAGCTTATTTTTGAAAATCCATGGATTAGGAAAATAATTTTTTATTTATATTCCTCATTTGTATATTTGATGAATCAACACATATTGTATTTTATCCGATTTTATATGTCATCATTCATTTTCTTATATTACTTCTCTATCTAGTATATCGAGCTTAAACTTATCACGATTAGATATAATATAAAGATCTAATATTTATCTTAATTGCTTCATTATATATATATATATATATATATATATATATATATATATATATATATACATAGAGAGAGAGCTTTTTATTAATTAACTTATAAATTAATTTTAGGTGGATAAAATGGGGACACGGGCACCTGTTTCATTAGCATGACTACTCGGGAAGGAAGCGAACCCTCGATGTAAATATTCGTAGTCTAGCACTTTTCCCCTAGACTAGAATGACCCAAAACAATGACTAAAATCAGCGTGTTACGTATATATATATATATATATATATATATATATATATATATATATATATATATATATATATATATATATATATATATATATATATATAACATGTATTATATTAGTTTCTGTAGATGTAAATCTGTTGAAATTCCAGTGTTTATAAAAAGTGTTCAATAACAAGTAATTATATATATATATATATATATATAAAGAGAGAGAGAGAGAAATTAGGATGGATATATAAATATTATATAGATAGATAGATAGATAGATAGATAGATAGATAGATAGATAGATACATAGATAGATACATACATCAAAAGATAGATAGATAGATACATACATCAAAAGATAGATAGATAGATAGATACATACATCAAAAGATAGATAGATAGATACATACATACATCAATAGATAGATAGATAGATAGATAGATAGATAGATAGATAGAGAGGAGTACAGCTAGAAAATAAAAACGAATGACTGACAATGTTTGTTTATAGTCGTTTGCGAGCGACCTGACTCAGCTGAGGAATGAGCGACAGATGCGGCGTACGTCCCCGACCCTCTACCGAAAGAAGAGGCAATAAAGAAGCACAGGAACCGGAAATGGGTAGGAGCAAGGAGGGGGCATGACGAAATCAAAAGGATAAAAACCAGGCTCTAGCGCGTGAGTGTGTACTCGAGTCACTGTGAAGATGAGAAGATGGGAAGAAAGAAGATGAAGATGATGATGAGAATCGCCGAGGACGACCGCGGTGGCGCTGGTTAGGGACGGCTGGAATAATTTGATATATTAGCGGCCGACGGTGGGGCCACGGTAGGGATTAGATAGGTCGGTTGTGTATGGATGTCTAGTAGGGAAGGCGACGGTTTGAATCGTTTCATCGTGGAGGCCCTTGCATCCTGCTGATACTTGATGAAATCGGAAAGACGTTTGTGTAATGAATAATAAACAAGAAAGGCCACAGAGAATATCACTGAGAGATCAAGAAACTTAAATAATCGGCTCATGTGCCATCATACAATGACCTATTAAAGTGGATGTTCGGGATTTACGGCACACCAACCGTCGTTGGTTCATTTTATGTCGAAACCGTATATATTTTGGGGATCTTTTTAAGAAGCCTTCCGCCACTAGTGCTAAAGTTCTAAGAATAACCTCGCTGCTATGGGAGGCAACTTTTCGGCTTCCTAAATTCTTTACGCGTTAACCCTTTTCACACGTGTTTGAGTGCACCTTTCCTTAAAGTTTTCTTTGCTCATGAATTTTCTAAGACTCGCAACTCTGGTCCACGACAAGGAGTCTGCTGTAGTTTTTTTTGCAAAACCACGGAGTACTACATCAGCATCGTCTCTGCAACAATGGCCACCAAATAGTTTTATCGAGCAATTGGTCCAGATGTCGATGTAATTCACGTCAATGTCGGACAGAAGTTACTCTCCGAAATAATAAAATATTCTTATTTTGTTAATTCATGAAAAATTTAATTACAAAAAAAATAAAATCCATTAATACTAAAATCGTATATAATAAGTTATACATTCTTATTTTGTTAAATGTTTTAAACAGAAGTGACTGAAAAGTTGTGTCACTTGAATAGCGGGGCCTTATGTTTTAGTGGGAAGCTTCTTAAAAAGATCTTATTTTGGTAATCATGTAGTTTCCCGACCCATGTATTTCTTTTGGAAAGACGATATGCTATAGCAAAAAAAAAATGTATTTTTGTAAAGATTATGACTTATGTCATTTTATCGGCAAGAAAATATGCAATACCTCAACAATTGTATTTTTTTAAAGATTATGACATGCAGAACGTATCGGCGTTATAATAAATTTAGCATTGCGCATGAAATTTAAAAAAAAACAACAACCCTTTTTAAAATAGTCATGTTGGTCATGGCAAAAAGACAGACACACATTACCTAGGTTTATTGATCGAATATTTTGGAACGTGGAATGGTTAATCCTCAATATATCTCGTCCTAGAAAATGCACAATAAACGCTACTGTTGCACGCATCGCGGAATTATGAACGGTCTTCTGTTTGTTTACAAAAATCTAAAGGAAACGATCTTTTTTATGAAAATGTAAAATGACACGAATGGATTCCATCCTCTTGAGTAAGTAATAAAGCGTTTAAGCGATATTGAATTTTCTTGCCCACACGCTCCTATTCCCAGTTTGGCCGTGGGCCGCCATCAATGGATTTTTTTTTCTTGTACCAAACGGTAATAAACAACGTTTTAGATGTAATTTAGAATTTTTCAAACAAATATAAATGATTGCACACTAAAATTAATCAATTTTTTTAGTCGAATTATTTGATGGTTTTTAGTAATCAATTAAAAGTTCTATTTTTAGTTGATACTTAATTTTCATTTTAATTGTAATACATTTAAATTTTAACATTTTCCCTGAAGAAGAATCCATGTGACATTTTTTTTCATTATGACCGTTTGGTGTAGGAGAGGCAGACTATTGATGGCGGCCAACGGCCACGAATTCGGAATAAGGGCGTGTGATTAAGAACATTCAATATCGCCATCATTTATATTACTTACACACCGCATCCTCTCGCCACACTCTAAAATTTGAATTCTATACAATGTAAAAAGAAATAAAGTTAATATGACGATATAGAGTGACGGCAAGAGAGGATAGGGTTCCACGTTCAATCCTGGGTAACATCGGGTTTCGTGCTAGTCATTTTTAAAGACACAGATAATAACTAGTGATGGAAAGATTCCGATATTTTCCCCGATTCCGATGCAATTATCGATTCTGTTCTAAAATCGTCCACAAAAAAAGTGGAATTTCGTTCGGGTGAGGGGAATCTAGCGGAGAATCCTAATCTACTTTTAAATGTAGACCTAATTTTCTTTATAATTTGACAACCTTCCTAATGTTATCCCCTTATGTATCGTATCGAAGAATTTGATAAACTCATTATGAGATTGGCATCAATAGTTTGCACTTGTACCAGCAATAGAAAATTAAGTTTTGAACAAAAAAAATAAATAAAAGAATATTTTTGGAATCGGAAATTAGTCTAAAATTTTTCCGATTCCGATACCGATTCCAATACCTCAAAAAGTTCCGATTCCTGATTCTCGATTCCCGATTCCGATTCCGATAAATCATCGCAACACTAAAATAAGAATTATATTCAAGTTTTTCCGATACGTGTATATAATGAGAATCGGACCTTTATAGTTACGGATGATCCTAATCTAAGCTATAAAGTTATCTCGTCGGATTTTTCCAAAGAGCATTTAAGCTGACAAATATAACTTTGCTTCTGTGTATCCGATTCTTATTTGTTATTGTTGTAACGTGTTATTTGCAACATAATAAAGCACTACGCTAAAATTTATTTATGTTTTCGACCGGCTCGACTCTGCTTTTGGCATTGGTTTCTCTATTCTTTGTCGAATCTGATACTTGCAGAAGGGACCAGATTAACGTTGCTTACATGCATAGTGAATTACCCGGCACAACTTGAGTCGGTGTCGTTCGTACCGTTGCTCTCTGGCTGAGGTATGGTTCTGTTTAGTTCTAGGAGGTTCATACTCCCAGACTTTAAAAGATTTGCTTATTACTAAATCAAAGACCCACCAAAACCTTGTGTCTAACATCCTGCAGAAGAGGTAAATAAACATAGTGAAAGTGATGTTATGGAACCGAGGCACCCCAGGTCGTCAGTCAACGTCGGTAGCAACTTCACCACTGTAACCTTCGCCCGTAGACTATAACATTATCAGACGATGTCACCTCAATGTGCGTTTTCGCGCGCAAGCCTTTCATAATTATGTTGGATTATTATTTTTTAAATTAATATTAATTGAATATTTGTTGAAATCTCAAAAGTTTTAATGCAAATGAAAATAAAAATAATAAAAATCCTATTTAAAAAAAACAAAAAAAACTTGCAAACACAATGCATTTCGTAAGAGGTTAATCTCTTCCTATCCTCGGTGTCAAAATTTAAATTGGATTTGTATTAGTCGGGGGGGGGGATACATTATAAAAACAACAAACAATAACATGGGGTTCAGTGCTAGGTCAAAGATGACACAGAGTCCCTCATTAATTCCCGGGCAACGCCGGGTATTCATACTAGTCAGTAATAATACTCAAATGCCTGAACCTCTACGGACCATAGATATCACGTACGCCACACCAGACATATGCATTTCTTTTATTTATCAAAAAAACACAATGGGCATCATGAACAATTGAGTAACTTTGAACTGGTGTCGCTAACTTAGAAATGAAAATCAACTCGACAATGATATGTGTAAAAAATTGATAGCCGGGATTGTGAAGAGAAGACATGTGCGTCAGCAGACAAGGAAATATTATCAAGAGTATACGTACATGCCATCGTTACTGCTGGTTAAGTACTATTAGACGTGGCTAGTGCTCGGGAGAGCTGGAGAAACATAATATTTAAGGTTTGAAGATATTCCGTAATGTTATAAACATTCTATTTGTTTCTATATAAATGCTATATAATATAGCTGCCTCACCAGCTGGGAAAAGTTAGACACAAGGTCACTTTTGAATGTTGCGGCTATAAAGCTCCCCTAAACAGGGACACTCTGAACCGAGATAAGAATTAAAATTACCTTAGTTTAGAAGGAGTTCTGTCCTCTGTCCAAGGATGGAACATATATTGCAGTTTGATCCTGAGGCATGTGGTTCTGAGGACTGTGTAGTAGGTCACCGTGTGTGTGAGGCGGGCATCTGTTTCTTTTGGGACATAATGAACATTTTTTGAACAATTGGGTAGATTTGAGCTGATGTCGCTAATCTAGAAATGAAAAACAACTTGAACACACGTCGAGAGAGAGATAGAGAGAGAGAGAGAGAGAGGGGAGAGAGGGAGCGATAGTAAGAGAGGGAGAGAGGGAGAGAGGCACAAAAGCACTGCCCGGAATCATGTTTAATGGCGTAGGAAGCGCTTTCTCCCGCCACGGCTACTACAACAAAGAAATTGATACTCGAAACAGCCATTTACATCCGCGATTCAGTAGAACGAACGGTCACATAATACAGAATGCCCGCAGATGAACAAAAGCAGCGACTTTACAACGGCTTTTAGTTCTTCTACTCATTTGAATGAAATTAGCTTTAAGCGTTTCTACGGCATGTCAACCCTATTTGAGGATATTTCAACTATTATGACAAATGATCCATTGAATGATTTAGTTTCTTTGTCTGAAAATATATCAAGGGTTCTTCTTTAATGATCTATTCTGAAAGACATTCTTCTTTTTTATACTTTTTCTTCTTCTTCTTCTTCTTCTTCTTCTTCTTCTTCTACCTCATACTCTTCTTTGTTGCATTTTTCTTCTTCTTCTTCTCCTTCTTCTTCTTCTTCTTCTTCTTCTTCTCAATCTCATTGTATTTTTCTTCTTCTTACCTATTTTCTTTTACCTCATCATTTTCCATATAGCATTCTTCTTTTTTCCTCCTTCATCTTCTACCTCTACTTTATCAACTTCATTTTTGTCGTATTTTTCTGCTTGTCAATCTCCTCTTTCTTCATCTCGTGTTATTTTTCCCCTCCTTCTTCTTCATCTTCGTCACAATATCTGTAAAACATTCACAGCAAAAACTCGTCTAGTTACAACCACTGTAAAATGTTTCCTTTCATCCTCTGTGTACCTGGAGCACAACATAACTTCCATAAGCAGAGTTTCTTTCCAATAACTACACATATGTAAAACACAATACAACGGGTCTTCTTCCCAGCTGACTACAACATGGCCATTTTCAAGTACAATCTAAACAAATTCTTGTTGAGCCGTCACCTTACATAATCAAATGTTAACCAGATCAAACAATCGTCTGCAATCTTCAAGGTGTTTGTTTAACTATCCACCTGACATAAACTAATAACCCTTGTCTTCGAGTGGCTTTTTAGCCTCGATAAGCGGTGACTCGTTACTAAAGAATCTTATTCTATTTCTTTTCTTCTTCTTCTTCTTCTTTTTATTCTTCTTATTATTTGTACTCACTAGGAGTTCTCACACAGATCATCGTCAGTGATTGCTCACCGACAATAACAAGTGGTATTTACTTGAGTCTGAGTGAAAACAAGCCTCCCTAGATTTCCAGTATTCTTCACTTCTTTTCGATAACCACCGTAAATAACCTTGCGGTATCGCAACAGTCTCTTACCATTGATTTCTAGCTGGTAAGAACTATTAGTTTTCTCTGGGATTTGGGTGGCAATAAGCCTTCCCAAGGCCCCAGCATTCTCCGCACTCTTCCAGTGGAGGTTGAGTTTGTGCTGTCCCTCCTCGGTCTTCACATCTTCCTCGTATTATTATTATTATTATTATTATTATTATTATTATTATTATTATTATTATTATTATTATGTGTACATAGGTCATCATTAGTTATTGCTCATTGATAATTACCAGTGGTGTTCCCTTAAGTCTGAGTGACAACAAATCTCCCCAGATTCTCAGTACTCTCCCAATTTTTCGACAACTATTGCTAATGACTGTGTTATCACAACAGACGTTTACCATTGATTTCTCGCTTGAAACGATCTTTTGTTTTCTCAATGATTTAGGTGGCAATAAACCTCCTCAAGGTCCCAGTCCTCTGCGACCATTTCTGGTGAAGGGCTCGTTAGTGCTCTCTCTCATCGGTTTTTCCATACTCCTTGACCCTTCACGACTATTTTGTGTTGTATCAGCCGAGGCTGATTCCATCACTTTGGGATGAGGTAGTTTATGAAATATTTTGCATTTTCTGTTCCTTGGTTTCAGGTAGTGATGTTCCCGATGTTTTTTTCTTCTTATTGCAACTTCCATGTTACTGGTTAGCATTCGTAGCTTATGTGGGTTGGTTTCCGCATTCAAAGATTTTCCTTAAGATTTCAGTTGTGTTCATCATTGCCGTCCGTTGTATTGTCTCACTCTACCATATAATTCCAATTTCACCCCGTTTTTTTTCTAGTTTTTTTTTTGGGGGGGGAGGGGAGTGTTCCTTGTGCTTGTACAATTGTTGGTATTATATCGATTTTCTTCATACTCCATATTATGACCATCATCATCATTTGTCTTTTCTTTTTTCTTTTCATGTGTAGTAATCTAATGCCAAAACAGAACACCCGTTGTTAAGGATTAATAGCGTGGGGTTGTTTATTTAATATATGTATTAAGTATTTTCGTGCAAATTATCGAGGTTAAGCAACGTTGAACTTGTTAAGTTGGTTGACCATTTGAGAATAGTGTTTTATCTAAAACCTGTTCCAAGTGGCCTTGTAAACCAGAGGTCGGCTGGCAATCTGCAACAAAAACGAACTGTCATGGACCGTTCACTGTACCCTGCACCCTGCGCTAACAAGACACTAACCGACGATAACATATCGATTTCAGATTTCAGATTTTAGATATAATGATACGTTCACTTCATGGAAAGAGAAACAGAGAGAGAGAAAGAGAAAGAGAATGTGAAAAAGTGAGAGAGAGAGAGGGTGAGAGAGAGAGGGTGAGAGAGAGAGTGAGAGATTGAGAGAAAGTGTGAGAGAGAGACAGATAGAGTGAGAGTGAGAGAAAGAGAGAGAGAGTGTGAGAGAGAGAGAGTGAGAGAAAGTAAGAGAGAGAGAGAGGGTGAGAGAAAGTAAGAGAGGGTGAGAGAGAGAGTGAGAGAAAGTGAGAGAGAGTGAGAGTGAGAGAAAGTGAGAGAGAGAGGGTGAGAGAGAGAGTGAGAGAAAGTGAGAGAGAGAGAGAGTGAGAGAAAGAGAGAGAGTGAGAGTGAGAGAAAGTGAGAGAGAGAGAATGTGCTTTCACCGACACGTTTTTGTCATTCATTTCTGTCGTCTGCTTTTCATCTGTTCTTATTTAGTTGTTTTGTTTTACGGCATATCAACCCTATTCAGGTTATTTAATGTACGATTATTTTTGGTAACAGTTTTATGCTTAAAGTTCTCTATATTCAAATATTTATTCATTCTTTTCTTGTTTTGTAGCAGAAAATTGTAATTTTTGTTTTTCACTTTGCAGAACATGATTGAGTTTTCACAAGGAAAGGGAAAAAAAACAATAACGAATTTCTTTGCCATGACGTCAGCACTTTCAGACAGTCTGATCTGGTAGCATCAGATGTCCTTATCTACTTGTCCCCCCCCCCACAAGGGCAGAATTAGACACAAGGTCGGTTTTTAACGTGGTAAAAATTAAGCATCCCAAAAAGAGGCACTCTGGATTGGGACAACATTTTTAAAAATTACACCAATCCTTCATTGAAAGAGGACAGCAAAGATCATATGTAGTATCAGTATAACACCTACACTTTGCTCCTATCTGTCTTGATTCCGGTTGTTTCACTATTTTGCGTATCTTAACATAATATACGGACATATATACAGATGCGCTCTCCATGAAGATGGACAAGAGTAAGAGGGAGACAAAGCGAGCTTAGGCACAACTCCCCATCCCTAGGAACGGGAGAAAGCTATCGATAACCGTCCCAATATACGTTCATATCTTGTCAGTTTAACTTTGGGAGGTGACGGGTTGTTAAGTGGATATCGACACAGACAGAAGACCTGGGTGTTCCAACTTCGAATCCAGTCGGTTCCACAGTATCCTTTTACCTTAGGGATGGTGGCAACCTTCTCGTGGTTCTTCCTGTAAGTACCCGATGCCTTTCCAGAAAGATTTCTAACTAGAAAAAACATCGGGGAAACTAATGCCTACACCAGAAGAATCTGATTCAGACGAAAGAAGAAGTTTAACTTTGTTTGGCACCATTCCTTGCCAGTGAACTATATCCCTATAAAGCCACCATTCGTCTATGCATGGAGTCTTGTTGCCACATCAGGGTTGGTCCACCAACCACTAGCCCCTCCCTCTTAGACAAGGTGCAAAAAAAGACACTCTCTGCCAAGCTCCATTCTCTGTCACATCGCCGCAGTATTGCAGCGCTGTTTTGTTTTACAAGTGCTTCAACAATATGTGCTCCTATAAACTCACTGCACTTGTACGCCTCAACGAATATACCTATGACCAACTGACTAGCAGTAAAGTCCAATCGATTCACCGTAGAGGTCACTAAGGGCCGGATTATTTCCTACACTAATACCTATTTTCTTTAGACCTTTGGAATTCCCATCCTGTTCCTAGATAGGTGCAAGTACAGATCATTGGCGGACTTTTGACAATACATTTTCATCCACTCCAAGTTTCCTCAAACTCTTCAACATTTATTTTCCTAAATAAAATTGCCTCCAGTTTTCCAAAAAGTCCATAAATTAAATAAAAATAATTTCATCAAAATCTCGCGGCCATTTTAATAACTTAGCGATTTCACTGTTTGAAAATGATTAACATAAACAGAATTACGAAGAAAAAATAAAAGCGAAATTCTTTCACATTCCAAAACGAATATTTCGTCGGGTCATTTCGTACACTTGTGAAGTCTTTTAGAGAGCTTTTGCCACAGGACGAAATGAATGACCGGTAAATTGTAAAAATGAATTATGAATGTGTTTTTAGTATTTTATCATGAGACGCTATCGGCGATCACACCAAAAGACCAACATTTTCCGCTCGCCATTTAGTTCAGTAAATAAAAATGGCGCCAAAAGTTTGGCGCCAGATATTGCGGCGCCAAATATACCCGCCAACTCTCTTAGCAAATACAATACGATTTTTTTAAGTTCAAAATGATATATATTCAAAACGTTGTCATTACCTACGTACATGCCTATCTACCTACTTACGTCACGCGAGAAACTGGTAAGTTATACCATTTTAGTCAGAGTTAAAAAGTCTAATTAATGATGGCTTCCAGTTTTTAAATAAGAAATTGACAAGCGGTGTTTATCAAAACTAGTCTCTCATAATTTGTACCGCTTAGATTTCGGCGGAATTTTTAATTTCACTTCTTTGTAAACATTTCGTTATGAAAGTTAACCAAATTTCTTTTACTACTAACCCTAAGTTGGAGTTGCAAGGTTGTAAAACCACGCGTAATCGCCTAAAAAAGTAGAAGCCCTCCCATCCAATAAAATATTTTATTTGATTATTTGTAATAAGAATAAAATAAACTTTCCAATTATAAAAATACAGTTTAATTTTTCTTATGTGTTAATAATAATAAAAATGATTAAAACAAATATTTTATTCCCCCTCGTAAAAAAAATCATACCTTAAATATAATGGGTAACTGTTATTTTGATAAACACCGTGTGTCAATTTGCGATAAATAAACCGGAAGCCGTCAACTAGTAGACATTTTCACTTTCATTTTTCGTACTAATAGGTCAAAACTTATCAAGGCCAAGTAGCCACTTGAGGATAGGAATCAAAGAGATCGTCAGTTTTGATCGCCTCTACTGGAAAAGTTCGATGAGGTGGGTAGAACATTACTTTAGGGGAATTGATTGCCCATGAGGAGAGCTCAAGAAGGGTTTGGTCACATTAGACTTGAAGACGACCATGTTGTCGTCAGTTGGGAAACAGACTCATGGTGTTTTGTTCCACAGACGGGATGTTGTAAGAAAGAAGCGTTTTTCATTGAAGTTTCGTTTAATTATCATGAAGTAGAGAAAGAGAAGGAAATGCCCTTGCTGTGGCTGTAGCAAGACGAGTTCTTGATGTAAATGTTTTACAGTAGTACGAAGTATTGAGTTCCTACTATGTACGTAACGATACAGAAGAGAGAGTATAGCAACATCCCTTTTGTCCGAAAGAGATTGAAGGGACGAGAAAAGAACATTTCTCTCTGGATTGCAGAATCGACTTTTCATTCTGTTAGGACAAGAACACGTGATCTGAGCGACACATCACCAGATATGACAGCAGTATCGCATCTTGAAAGTCAGTCCAAAAAGCCTATCAAAGAAGTGGGTTTCCCTCAAGAGGGAACCATTCATTTCAACTGGGGAGAATTGAGGATCCGAGCGTTCGTAGTGCAAAGAGAGAAGCTTTGTTTTTCTTTTTTCTCATTGCATTACGTGTTCTAAGTCAGAAAAGAGATAGAAAGAGAGAAAGAGATAGAGAGAGACAGAAAGAGAGAGAGAGAGAGAGACAGAGAGACAGAGCGATAGAGTAAATAAGATCATAATAACTACTGCCCTTCGAAGTGTTTTCATAAATAGTTGTGTCATCTTCATTGATGTCAACGAATAATCTCAGAAAAGTATTTGGAAGATGGTTTAAAAACATCAGGCAGAGAGTGGGGCTTAAAATGGATCCTTCATTGATGTTATGTGCTTCGAATGTTTTCCCGTCAACAATTACTTTTCTAGACGTATCAAGTTCAAATAATTTAATGGTTGCGAAGACATTTCCAGATATTTGTAGCAAACAAGTTTGTGAAACAGACCTTTGTGCAAGACCCTACCGAAGGCTTTTATATATCAAGAGCTATCACCTTAGAAACGAAGCCCTCGTCGATAGCTTCACTGATCCTGTGCGGTTTCACAATCAGTGCGTCAGCTGTAGATCTTGCAGGACGAAATACGTATTGCTTGTTACTAAGACGATTGTTTTCATTGGAGTGGTTGACAACTAATCGATTTATTACAGATTAAAACAATTTACTCATGACGCACAGGAGACTGCTCGGTCTGTACTCGAATGCAGAGGACCTGTCTTCAGTATTTTTAAATATCGGGCAGACCAACAAAGTCTTCCAATGTGATGGAAAACATTTCTCTCTTAAGCAACGATTTGACAGCTTAGTAAGGATATGAGCTATTCTGGGTTGCAGTTTCTTGAGTACTAGGACCAGAATCTTGTCAGGAACTCTTGCCTTGTTGACACCAAGGTTCTTGATCAGTTTGGTGATATCACCGACAGTTATTCGGATGTCGCTTTCTTTTTTTTTACTGTTTTCCGGTCATGGGGAGAAGACTAGGGATATATAGCCGTCATCGCAAAGGGTGGAATTTGCGGTAAAGTTATTTTCGAAATTTTTGGCTTTCTCGGATGTTGAGGATATCAACTCAGGTCAATTAATGGTGTTTGGGAAAGAGGCATTTTATCTGTTCAGCACCTTGTTTGCTATTTTTCAAAATCTATGGGAGTCAATCATCTGATCCGTCACTCTAGACTTAATAGATTTGGCATAGGACTTTTAAGCGTTTTCAATAACCCATGTGTAGTGGTTTCGGGCAGTATTAAAGGGGGCTTTTATTCAAGGGCATCTATATCATTGAAGACATTTGAAATAGAGGTTTCTGTAGGCATTCAAACGTGTACTATGGCTCGCTGTCCGATTTCTGTTGGAGTGTTTTGGTATGTATACAGATCTAATATCAGCGATAAACCACTCAAATATTTCAGATGCGATGAAGGACACACTCTTTTTTTAAAAATGGGTTTAAGAGGGATTTCAGATATGAAGGATCTTATGCTGCCCAAATCGATAAACTTGGCGGTTGAAAGAGACATCGGAGGGCATGCTGAACTTCGTTTTCACTTTAATTTAGATAACTGAGTGGTCGAGAGATCCCACAGGAGACAGGAGAGTAGATGTCCACTGTCCCCCGTAATCAGAAAATGATTATTAAAATTCTATACATATATTACAATTATTTTGATGATATCGGGATTGAAACGCGTAAGATTGATACAAGCAAGTCAAACCTAACACAACTGAACGATCTGAAAAGAACTTACATAAAGTAATATGACTCCCATTCTATAACCCACTCTAAAGTAAGTTAAAGTATTGGGTTTCTTGCTTATGTTTCATGCCTGATAGAGTTTGATTCCCTTTTGTATTTCATGAATTGTTCAACCGTAAAAGGTCGGGTTATACATTTGCTAAGTCTGAATTATGCAGATTTAGTCAGTATCCCTGATATTTAACCGTCTTGGAGGTGGTATATTAGTGTTATGATAGAACTGCTGTCACTAGGAATACGGCAGATGGGAGTGCTTCTGTATTGTTATTAGTGGTAGCTGTTTCTTTTGATAGCGTTTCTTGTTGATGGCCTATATAAATTGGTGTGAACTGTATGTTTAATATATATTTGTGTGTTTATTTTCTTACTTTGTGTATAAATAACTAAAAGTTTATACATATATATATATATATATATATATATATATATATATATATATATATATATGTATATATGTATATATATGTATATATTAAATATTATTAAACAATGATTATCAAAATTTGAAGAAATATAAATTACTGGAGAGTAAGAGTATGCGTGTAAAAATATGGAGTCTGTCCAGTAACGGACATTCACCAACTGGCAGACACCATATTTTTTACACGCATACTCTTACTCTCCATTACTTTATATTTTTTCAAATTTTGAATTTTTGCGTTTCCACTGACAACTTATCCATCTTTGTAATTCTTCTGATCATAAGAGTTAGATCTTTGAAAAGCCTTGGATTTAGGAAAGAAAATAAACATGTTTTTACCGAGAACATTGCATTGAACAATCGAAGTAGAAATAGATTTGTCATTCGTACATCTTTATCTCTCTCTTCTTTCATTTATCTCATATATATATATATATATATATTAATATTTCATGTATTCACATAGAATTTTGTAAGGAGATATCATTTTTTATGTATCGATTTTCAGTAATTACTTCAACAGTGCTTGATATGTAAGTAGAGCTAGGTAGTAAGTTATGAAAATATATTTATGGCAATCAAGCTACACAGATGCTCCCGCGTTTTATCCCCGGGGGAATCTTCAGGTTAAAATGCATATATATATATATATATATATATATATATATATATATATATATAGGGACCAGTTCAGTAGAGCATTTCTTTATTACTATTACTGGTATAAGATCAGGCCCACATGCTTTGGAGGTATCAAGGTTTTTTATGATATCCCTGATCTGGGATGGGATTATGACCAGGTTATCAAGTGTGGCTTCAGTCTGCAATGGGAATTTAGGGGGGTTGATGAGTCCAAAGTGGAGTTTAGTTGAAACGCTGGACAAGTAGTCTAGCCTCATCAATTGCAGTGCAAACGACATAATTGTGGTTTGATAGTGGAGGAATCGTTGATTGACCATTGTTCACTACGCTATTGTAGATTTTTTAGAGATCGCCGGTACCTACTTTCTGCGACTGAATGCGTTTTCTAGTAATCTTATTATATCATTTTCTTTGCTTCACCTATCATTGCCTTAAAATTATTTCTTGACTCTATAAATGTCTGTCTATTCGCTGTTGATTTATGCAGCCGAATTTTCAGAATGACTGCTGCCTTTTATCAATAGCAGCTGCACATTCTGACGTGAACCATTGAGGAGAGTAGGGTTTTCTGAAGAATTTTCACATGATGAAATGCGCTTCACTGTCTGCCTTGACCCATTCAGTTAACTCATTTGCGCACTGATCAGCAGGGAGTGAAACGTTTTCACTCCATGGCGTGTCGCAGATGTGATCTCTGATAGAATCAAAATCAGCCTGCTCGTAGTGTCTCGTAGTTTTGCGTAACGGCTCATCAGCTTTGGGACGAGATTTTATGGTTATATCAATCATAACCACAAGGTTATCAGCCTTCTTAAACGGGCTATGGGTATTCGTCACACAAGCCTTTGGCAATAAGGTCAAGAATAGGTCGAGAAGTTCGGCTTTCTGGTCCACACGATCAGCGAGGCGGATCGGAATGTGACAGTGAGAAATTATATGTGGAGTTACGAGCTGCGTCTGTATAGCTGGACAATCCAAGCCAGTCACAGTGGTGTGCATTTTAATTCCCCAATATATGTATTTGGACATTTGGGTCAAGTGTGAGAGTTGTATCTATGCTTTCAAAGACAGTGTTAAGCAGGGTACAGTTGTGGGTCGAAGGAGAACAGAATAAGGAATATAAGTAACTAACTCTGTATTACAAGGTTAATCTAAAACATGTACGCTTAGTCATCTGATTCTAGTCTGTTTTCTAATAACGGGGAGGGTGTTCCGAACATAAACTCTTAGCCCGTGCAGATGTTTTTTAGAGTCTTTACGTCAAAATGGTGTGAGGAGATTGTGGATTGTAGGGTTGTTTCACTTAGTGCTAGGATATCCAGGGAGTTTACTCGAAAGGAGATTTTGTACGTCGTATATGTTGGAGCCATCTCTGGACTCTGGAATACTGGTCTTGATCGTAGCAGCGACTGGTGGACGATTCCATATAAGGGAAAACGGTGGGGTTTAACTGTTTGTGAGATGGAGACCGTGCGTCTGGAAAGCAATTTGCAACCTACCAGACCTAATCTTTCTGCTGAGACATCTACATGATGAATCGAAACACGGTCAACGAGATTCAAAGTTGCGGACTGTGACGACTGTCACGCTGATATCTTTAGGTGCACCAACCGTCTGTACATACACGAGATAAACTGTCATGGACACCTTTCTGCTGTCATAATAAAACAGTATACGTTAGTTTATGTTATTTAACGGTCGATGAGTCAACTAAAAAGATTGAAAACGAAACTAATAATGAATGGAGAGATGGAGAAAGATAGAAAAGAAAACGAAATGCATGAGAAAGCATTGAAAGAAAGAGAAGTAGAGAAAGACCAGGTGCAAAAGTAATTCTATTTTTTATTTCAGTTTATACTAAAACTCTGTGGATCTTGTTTGTTTGTTTTCTTGTTTGTCGCCGTGCACAATTACATTTTCACATTAATCTTTACATGGTGGGAGGAAATACGAATAAGGTAAATAAATGGTTAATCATAAAAGAAGTTGGGAGAGGAATGGAATGATGTAAATAATTTAAAGAGAGTCAGAAAGAAAAGAGAGAAAAGAGGATAGAAAGAGGGTGAAGAAGAAAGGAGGGAGATAGAGAGAGAAAGGAGGGAGAGAGAGAGAGGAGGGAGATAGAGAGAATGTCTCTCATCGCATTGGTATTGCTATTTTGACTTTGTGAAATCCTTTGGCATTTTAATCTTGAAAAACGTTATTCACAAACAATGACACATTTAAGAATGTACATATTTCTAATTAATCTAACAGTTTCTAACTAAACGGGTCACAGGTTGTATTGTCTCGTCTCTCTCTCTCTTTGAATCTAAACTGGTATTTAAAAAAAACAGAATAGTTTGTATATAGATGGTATATAGTTTCAGAGTTGCTGTGCAAGCTGCGATAACCTTAACAGGCCATGCTAATTACTGAACACTATAGTTAGGGTTAGGGTTAGGATCAGGGTTAGGGTTATTTGGCCAAAAAAATGTATGTAAACGATAGTTTCTATTTAATCCATCGATCGTTCCCTGATAAGTAATACAACTCTTGGTCAGAATGAACCTGGGGGTAGTGGTATCAAAGGATGACTTCATACTCCCCTCAGCTACAATACTGAGTCCTCATCACTTTATGCCATACCAAGAATTGTTAGGGAGGGGGGTAGTGGGTTTCGAAATAGGGTAAGCATAAAAAGAGTAGAACGGCGTCGAAAAGATTAATTTCGCTGGTGTAGTAGGGGTAGAGACAAGGACCTTAAACAAGCGTCTATAACAACCTTGATTTTTGTTTTGGTAAAGAAGGGTCTTATCAAATTAAATATTTGGCCAGTAATACCATATGAATTAATTTTAGGAGAAGCCCTTTATGCCATACCTTGTCAAAGGCTTTTGATATATAAAGCGCTACCGCGCTAGCTTCACCTGCCTTGTCCAGTGTATGATATATGCGTTCAGAAATGACCGTTAGGATATCCGCAGAAGATCGTTCTTGTCTAAATCCGTACTGATGATCAGAAAGAAGTTTAGCATTAACTAGGTGCCGGATTATCGCTAGATTTATTATAGATTCAAAGATTTTTACCAGAGATCTGGAGTAAACTGATTGAGTAGTAGTTCTGAGGCGCAGTTCTATCCCCAGAATTCTTGAAGACTGGTACCACAGAGGCAATTTTCCAGCTATCAGTGAAGGAAGATTCAGCAAGGCATTTGTTGTAGAGTTTGGAGAGGACAGGGACCAGTTCAGCAGAGCATTTCTTTATTACTATTACCGGTATAAGATCAAGCCCACATGCTTTGGAGGTGTCAAGGTTTTTATGATGTCCCTGGCCTGAGATAGGGTGATAACCAGGTAATCAAGTGTGGCTTCAGTCCGCAATAGGAATTAAGGGAGGCTGTGGTTTGCTGAGTCAAAAGTGGAGTTCAGGCGAAACGCTGGGTAAGTAGTTCACTCTTATCAATTGCCGTGCAAACGACACCATTGTGGTTTGATAGCGGGGAAATCGTTGATTATTTCCAGAAATCGCGAGTACCTAGTTTCTGTAACTGAATGCGGTTTTTTGGTTATTTCAGTATACCTTCTCTTTGCTTCACCTATCACTACTTTACAATTATTTTTTGACTCTTATTATTTTTTAAAACTTAGATCGAGTTATTCTTACTTCCCAGGCATTATCCTCTCTTTCGGGAAGGAGTTAGTTTATTGCTAAACGCCTTAGGCGACCCAACGAAAGAATCTGATTATCGGCTATTATTGTACACATCGCAGTTCTTCTCGGGGGAGCCAGCTTCTGTTGAACTGACGGTATGCTCCTTGAAGAAGAAGAAGAAGAAAAAGAAGAAGAAGAAGAAGAAGAAGAAGAAAAGTATGAGGCAGAAGATGAAGAAGATGAGGCGGAGAGGAGTAAGGAGAAGAACACGAAAAAGAACAATCGACACGAAACAGAATGGATGTTATAATTTGTGTTTTCTGGCTCAAATGCAGACCAACAGAAATAAATTGAAGAACGCAATAAAACGATATCAGTTCATTTTCTTAATACGTCGATCGATTGTTACTTCCCATGTATTACCCCTTCCTTTTCAAAGTGTTTGTGTATTGCTAGTCGTCTGAGAGAATGCCGACAGACCCGTTCTTGGCTATTTTTGTATCAGACAGAGTGCTCTTTCCCCCAGTGAGCTGCCACCCACTTTAAACTGACTATGTCTAAATTTGCTAGAATAGAAAGCGAACAAATAGCGATTCTCACCTTAAACATAAAACCTGTATTTTACAAAAAAATCCTTTTCGATGTTGTTCGTATTCGTATGTACACGTGATGTCGATTCATTTTTTTTTTCGTACTAATTGGCTCCAAGCTCTTTAGCGCCAAAGAAGGGAATGTTTTTAGTACAGCGCTGAGTCACTTTCTGTTTGTGACATCTTAATTTAACTTTTTCTTCCTTGGGCCTTTTGAACCGGAAACGGAAGTGTGGTCATTGATAACCGTTGTTGGCACGATTCTCGTTTTAAAATCAAACAGAAAAAAAAACAAGAGGTGGCACATCGGCCCCTTTTACTGTATCTTTTAATCTATCGGCCGAATCAGTCTTTGATTTGGTATTGGAACGGTTTTCCGGATCAACAAGATCGTGAACGGCAACAAATATAGAGAAATATATTTAACTGAAGTCGCCATATTTAACAAAACGTGGCCTAAAATATCAGTTGGTTCTCGTGATTCTAACATAAGATTTTATATAATATATATATATATATATATATATATATATATATATATATATAGATAGATAGATAGATAGATAGATAGATAGTTAGATAGAGAGAAAGAGGGGGAGAGAGAAAGATAGAGATATCTGGCCCTAAAGTCACCATTATGTCCTAACCTTGGCATTCCTATGTAAACTGAATAACTTACATCTATACTAAAACAATCTTCGCATCGGAAATAAACCAAATTTATTGCTGAATAATTCTGGATACGTCCCCCCTCTCTCTCTCTCTCATATATATATATATATATATATATATATATATATATATATATATATATATAATTATTATTTCATGTATACACATATATTATAACAAGGCATAATATATTATGTATAGGTTTTAGGTATTTATTTCAACAGTGTTCAGTACGTGACTGGAGCTAATTAGTAAGTTATGAAAATATATTTATGACAATTAAGCTACACAGAGGGTGTCGCTTTCATCTATGTAAGAAATCGTCAGGCTTAGTAATATAGGGTCTAATTTGTTTGTGGAATATATATATTATATATATATATCATATATATATATATCATATATATATATATATATATATGCAGTTTTGAATTGGAAACAAAATAACAATAAACATAATCAAATCTTGATAACTGGAATTTAGCCTAATTTTCTCTCTCTGTGATATATATATATATATATATATATATATATATATATATATATTCCACAAACCAAATGAGACCCTCACATACATTACTAACATGTCAGGCCACCCCACTGTTTTAAGAACATGATCACTAACATGAGCAAAATGATCTCAGATCTTTCATATAGACCTGCAATTTGCGAACTACTAAGCACTCAGTAATAACGGATTTAAGGATAAGATGCCAGCCTAAAACAAAACACCTTGCAACCACAATAAAAAGAGGATGATTATCTGGTTTTCACCCTCATTTTCTCTTGATACCAAAACACGTGTGTGCCACATTTTCTAATAATTTCTAGATAAAAACCTTCCCCCCCCCCCCCACAACATAAACTACACAAACTATTCAATAGGAATACAGTCAAGATCAGCTACTCTAGCATCTCATCTATAAATGGTATTATCTCCGATAAACCAATAACAAATGAAAGCGCCGGCTGTAAACTGCAAAGTTAAGTCATTAGTATACGAGGCAACTGTTACAAGTCAACCCATCAGAGTGTAGTATCTGTTCTGGTGGATGCTCACTCTGTAGACCGGTATTGTCTTGGCCTTCGGGCCTTGACTCCACCGGGCTGAGGTACTGTCCTGTCCAGTTCTAGGAGGTTCACCCTCCCAGGCGTCTCCTCCCCTCTTTGGGGAGGAGTAAGTTTATTGCTTACTGCCTGTGGCGCCCCTACTGGGGAATGCTGACGGGGCTGCCCAGGCAATTTCTTAATGGCCAGAGTGCTCACTTTCTCGGGCGCTGGCTTTTCAAGTTCCACTTTCCCGACCCGACCTTGGGTCACATCTTATCTTGTGGGAGTAAGATAAACCTGGCTTTGTGCCTAACCTCCTGGGGAGATAAATAAAAAGTTAACCCAATGACAGAACCGAAACGTTAATAGGTATGACGCAGGGTACCTTTAAACAGAGACTATATGCACATAAGTACGCATTTAATTATAAGGACAAAGCTACAACGACACTAGTAACCTGAGTATGGCAATTGAATAATGAGGGTACACTCTTCACTATCAAATGGAAAACAGTGGGGAGACGGTCCGCATATTCCCCAGTCTCGAACTTTTGCTTTCTATCCAAAGTTTCGCATATCACAAGCTATCAATGACCCCAACAAGAATTGCATTACTAAGAGAGGAGAAGTGTTCAAGGGGTGTATTCACAGGAGGTAGGCGCTCTTTATTAACTGGTCGGACCAACAAACATAGAGAGACATTTCCCGAAGAGTTCTAGGGGAACACAAACGCTAATTCCATGCATAAGTAGAGTTTATAAAAGATAAATACAAATGTGAGGATATAAAGTGAACAAGCATAGAATAGAATGAGGAAATTCATACAAGTACATATACCATTAAGATGGTTCTTTCCTTTTTATTCTTTGGCCGGGTTTATCATATCATTCAATTCCCTTTAACTAATCCACCTATCCACATTTTATGCGTTATTACTTATTATATTCCGTTATCTTAGTTTATATATCTTTTTGAATTAATCTTAACTGCATTTATCCAACATTTTAATTATTTAATTAACTAGTTTGATGAAATTTATGTTAGTTTATTTAGTTGATCGATTTTTTTTCAAAATATTTATTTATTTACTTTTATTTTCTTTCTTCAAATAAAAACGTTTAAAAATACAATTGATCGGCATTACATAACCTGAAGAAGGTTGATATGCCGTAAAACAAAACAAACAACAAAGTTATAATTTACTTATTTATAGACTTAATTTATTTACTTAGATATATTTAGATTCATGCTCGTGATTTACACATGTTTACGTATATCCTCGCATTTTCCAAAAGCGAATCAATTTATAGAGGCATGTAGAAATAATTCGTAGATTTGGATGGATACCTCAGACAAAACTGGAGAGAGTCTTAAATGATCAACTAATTAGCAATAATTACAATTTACTTATTCATTATTCTCAAACGGCGTTTATATCGGGGAATTGGACTGATTTACGCACCAAAGGTAGAACAAGGAGTTTCTATCCTAAACCATGGTGGAAAAATATGGATTAGACAATTGGTTCGAAATAGAGATACGAGCTGGCTCCCCTTCACCGTGTTTTTTCGTAGAGTGAACCTGACTGAAAAAGATGTAAACAACTACAGCCGCAGAGAAATTTCATGGATATATATAGTAATTTCATGGATATATATAGTAATTTCATGGATATATATATAGTAATTTCATGGATATATATAGTAATTTCATGGATATATATATAGTAATTTCATGGATATATATATAGTAATTTCATGGATATATATATAGTAATTTCATGGATATATATATAGTAATTTCATCGATATATATATAGTAATTTCATGGATATATATAGTAACTTAATGGATATATATAGTAATTTCATGGATATATATAGTAATTTCATGGATATATATAGTAATTTCATGGATATATATAGTAATTTCATGGATATATATAGTAATTTCATGGATATATATATATAGTAATTTCATCGATATATATATAGTAATTTCATAGATATTCATTGTGGTTATTATTAGTAACTTTAATTATCAACAATAAGATTAGTGTCTTATTAGTATACTGTGCCTTAATCCTTATTGTTAAAATTGGTCATGGACATTGGCACGGCCGTAGTGATTATTTTAGTTGTTGACGTTGTGCTTGATCGGTGTTGTTGTTGTTGTAGTTTTAAATCTGTCTTATTATTAATCGATAAAAAAAATTATGACTTCCACAATTGTTTGAAAAACATGCTGAATTAATCCCTTAAAGAGAAAAAAATAGGCAGCTAAATAAAATATTGTATAAGTTATCGCAGTACGTAGTATCCTGTTTTCCAAACAAGATGCACAACAATGGCTGAAAATAGTCAATGAGACTCGATCATTTGTTGATAGCTATGCTATTTGAAACCGACGGTACCATATTTTTCTGATCTTTGTAATATAATATATAAATCAATATTACACTCTTATTATGAATTTAATTTTTAATAATCGAGCACTCGGCTCGGTTTCTAACAATTGGTTTTACAAAAGTATATATATATATATATATATATATATATATATATATATATATATATATATATATATGAAATTAAAATTGAATAAGCGGAAGACCTAAAAAGCTCAACGTTTCGCTCAAATGTTATATTGACTTTGTCAAGAGCGAACGAAAAAATGCAAAAAATGACAAAAGAACTCACAAATCATATAAAATGTCTTATTGTCAAGCCTTAATAACATAATAAGTGGCGCTAAACATTCACACTTATGCAGAAATTGTAACACCAGTCATTCCAAGATGTTCTCTTAACGACAACACAATAAATGTCGAAAATAATCCTTCAATCAAAGTAATTTTCCCCTCGAGATCAGACTTATTAAGAACATATTAGATAGAATTATTCCAAACAGAAAAAAAATCCATTTCAGTTTGTGGCAATTCTCCGATTCTGTAATACAATTGTTTTTAAATTTAAAAGACAAATCTAAATTTAACTTCACTTTTAACATTAATAAGTATTACCAATCTATTTCCCCGATCCAAATAAATAAGGCACTAATTTTGGCAAAAAGTAATTCTCATTTCACTGACTTAGAAATTAAATTGATCCTATTATCCAGGAGTTCTCTTTTACATTTCAACCACACATTTTGGACGAGGAACGACATATAATTATGACATCATTATGGGTGCATTGACCCAAGTTAATCATTTAGTAAGCCTATATTTATTAAATGAACTAACATATGAATAAAACAATATCAAAGGAGGGTTATAGTAAGATTATGCCTTTTTGTTTCAAAGATGTATAATAAAACCTAACATATAAGCATAAAACTCATACCCCCATACAAGCTCAAAGTCTATTATTAAGCATTAAAATAAGAGCAAACAGACTAAACAATAGAATATCTGCATTGACAATGCTAGACTCTCTAATTTTCAAATCAGCACAGACAACCAAACCCCCCAACAATTAAACCATACAAACACATAAGGAGAAATAAAAATATCTGGTTTACCCACGTACAATAATAATGTCAACACTAATATTCTTTAAATTTAGAGAAAACTCATTTAACTACTTACACAGAATTATCAGCAGTTTAAATAAAAATTATATTAAAATATCATGCTTCACAATGTCTAATTTAACCCAAATTATAGGAAAATCAAATTCCAACACCTTCTATCCCACTTATAATTCTACCATACAAAACAAACAACAATGTCCACTTCCGAATGATTTTATACATAAAGACGGAATCTATGCCTGTACATCCGCTAACTAATGGAAAAACACAGTTAATTTCGTTTCACCCTTATGGCATCACAATACACAATCCCTAACACCCAATGATAATCCATCCGACTTTTCATTTAATAACGTAATGTTTAATGAATTATAGCTACAACGAAAGTAACTAACATCAAATTTGAAGTCCAGCTGATAATACCGATTTACCTTCAAACAAACAGCAATATTTTACTTTTACGAGGACAATGAATGCCGTTCTCTTTCTCTCTATTTGGGCAACTTGGGAAAAGTTTTTTCGCTGCTAAGTCTTACATGACCAGTCTGGGTTTCTCTTGTTCCGACAGGTTGAGGGTACAGGTTAGACAGCTTGACTGGCTGCTGTTTCCGACTGACAGGACAGGAGCCCAAACTCTTGGGTAGCGCCAAGAACGGCTGCTCCATTATCAGTTGCATAATACTGTGGGTAGTTGTATGTACCATGTTGCGCATGGAAAGGGACCCTGCAATTATCTCTGGTGGGCTTTCCCGAGGCCAAAATCCCCATGGACCAGGTCGTGACTAATGGACTGGTTGTGTGAGCTTATTGGCACCAAACAAGTACCCACCTTGGCCAACCCACTCTATAATCAAACCAAACATGTCATTACAAAGAAATAAAAGCAAACCTAAACCAGACACCCAACAAAAACACTTTCGCCTCTGCCCTTGAGGTTCGCATTCACAAATATCCGGGGACTTAGAAGCAACATCAACGACGTAGAAACCTTTCTCCTGACAAACTCCCCGAATATCCTAGCTCTTAGTGAAACTAATCTTAAATCCTCAATCTCCTCTCACTACTTTGACATGACTTACTACCTATGTCCCCATGCGAAAATTCTTTAGCAAGCCCCACTCTCCTCAATGGTTCACTTCAAAATGTGCAGCTGCCATTTCTGAGAGGCAACAATCATTCCGTAAATTCGGCCGCCATAAGTCAGCTACTAATAGACATAAATTTATAGAGTCAAGAAATAATTGCAAGGCCGTGATAGGCGAAGCGAAGAGAAGGTATAATGAGTTAACAAAATAACGCATCCAGTCACAGAAACTAGGTACTCGCAATTTCTGGAAAATATACAATAGTGTAGTGAATAATGGTCAATCAACAATCCCCCCACTATCAAACCACAATGATGTCGTTTGCACGGCCACTGATAAGGCTGAACTACTTGCCCAGCATTTCGCTTCTAACTCTACTAAGATAACCACCCCATCCGTGAATTCCCTTTGCCGACCGAAGCCACACTTGATAACTTGGTCATCACCCCATCCCAGGTCAGAGACATCATAAAAAACCTTGAAACCTCTAAAGCTTGTGGGCCTGATCTTATACCTGTAATAGTAATAAAGAAATGCTCTGCTGAACTGGCCCCTGTCCTCTCCAAACTCTACAATAAATGCCTAGCCGAATCTTGCTTCCCCGATAGCTGGAAAATTGCCTCTGTGGTACCAGTCTACAAGAATTCTGGGAATAGAACCAACCCTAAGAACTACCGCCCAATCAGTCTACTGCAGATATTATCCAAAATCTTTGAATCCTTAATTAATCTAGCGATAGTACGGCACTTAGTTAATGCTATACTTCTATCTGACCGCCAGTATGGATTTAGACAAGCACGATCTACTGCAGACATCCTAACGGTCATCTCTGAACGCATGTATCATACACTCGACTAGTCAGGTGAAGCTAGGGCTGTAGCGCTTGATATATCCAAGGCCTTTGACAAGGTATGGCATAAAGGGATTCTCCTGAAAATACGCTTATACGGTATTACTGAGAAACTACTTAATATAATTAGATCCTTCCTAAACAAAAGAAAAATCCAGGTTGTCCTCGACGGCCGTTCATCCAAGCAACATGACATAAATGCTGGTGTACCCCAGGGATCTATCCTTGGACCTTTGTTGTTCCTGATCTACATAAACGATCTCCCTGGTGACATAGAGTCGGAGATTGGTTTATTTGCTGACTACACCACGCTTTACTCTCGCCATGTTGGCAAAACAGACGCGATCATATCCGAGGCAATGGCTCAATCTTTAGAAAATGACCTTCAGACTGTAGTGGATTGAGGTCATAAATGGTTGGTAACTTTTAATGCCGCAAAGACAAAGTTCATATCTTTCAACTACAAGAAGTCTCTCCAACCACCGATTGCCATGGCAAATAACACCCTACCTGAGAGTTCATCATTCGAACTCCTCGGCCTAACTTTCACAGGTAACATGAATTAAAACAAATACATTGATGACATTGCTAATGCTGCCGCAAAGAAGGTTGGCTCCCTCTACCGTGCTAGTAAACTCCTCACACCTGACATCATCCTGTATCTCTACAAAGCCACCATCCGCCCATGCATGGAGTATTGTTGCCACATCTGAGCTGGTGCATCATCTACTAGTCTCTCCCTCCTTGACAAGGTCCAAAATAGAGTCGCTAACCTAATAGGTCCCTCACTGTCAACCAAGCTCCAGTGCCTGTCCCATCGCCGCAATGTAGCATCCTTATGTTTGTTTTACAAATACTTCAATGGATTATGCTCCGATGAATTGGCTACTCTGGTCCCCCCCTCGACGTAAATTCACTAGACTAACTCGACAATCAACTAAATCTCATTCGTTAACTGTGAAGGTCCCCAGATGCCGGAGAGCCTTATACTAAAATAGCTTCTTTCCGCGTACTGCTGGCCTCTAGAAACTCCCTCCCTGCCCCCTGTTTCCCCGACAGTACTGACATGCAGAAATTTAAAACTAATGTAAACAGACATCTCGCTGAGCTAGATCCCAATTTAGGCTGACCCCCCAACCTTCTCCCCTTTTCTTTTCCTTCAGTAGCCTCTTAAGTCTACAGTGGCGGCCTGCTTTGTTTGGGGTGAACCATGTTAAAAATTTTAAAAATAAAAAAATATTCCATATACAATAAGCTGGTCTCTTTTGAAAAAATCACATTCTTAGAAGCTGTAAAATATGCCAATTATGCATTTCCAAATCAGTTATGTTAATTAGATCAAATAGTAATATAATAAATCATTAAAATGAACTACTAACAGCTTGTAAGGGTAAAAAAATATAAATATATTATAACACATTTGAACAACTTTTCCTCAAAATATATTTCCCCGATAGACTTTTTTTCAATCATATGACTAATAATATTACTTTAAATTGACACTTGAAAAAATAAAAAGGTATAGTTAAACAGACGTATTCTTATATTTTTAACAATGTTTGTATAAATATATATATATATATATATATATATATATATATATATATATTTAAACTATAAGTTTGAATTAATTTAATACATAATCTTTCTAATATTACCCACTCTAATACACATTTTAGTTTAATCTTACCTTCAGATTTTTCTAAATTCTCTATAGTACATTTATACTAAATTGTGTCCTTAAATAGCGTACGCATGTCGCATATATCGTTTTTAGCCCCCTCCCTCTGATGTAATTTCAGGCTGAATTGTAAGGAATGACATTCATTTTTTCTCAAATTAAAACATGTCCTCAAATCGCGTACGCATGTCGCATATATCGTTTTGGCCCTCCTCCATCTAAGGTCATTTCCGGTTAAATTGTAAGGAATGACTTGCATTTTTTTTCAAATTAAAATAAGTCCTCAATTAGCGTACGCACGTCGCATATATCGTTATTAGCCCATTGTTATCACAGATCATTCATAGAAAATTAATATTAAAATTCAGAATTCCCTTTTACACACCAAATAGCTTAGAATAGATGCTACGTTTAATTGATACATTATTCAAATAAACTTTATGATAAACTTCCCGTAATATCTTTAGTATTTGCTTACATTATCAAGGATCTTGTAGAGTAATTAGTAGTGAATTTTTTGTTTACCTACGAATATATTTTAATAAAAATAAATACATATGATATTTTCTTATCAACCTAAACTTAACATATTTAATATTGTTATATGCGATGGGACTTATAATTTCTTAAGATTAAAATTAATACAATTATCGAATAATTCTACTCTATTTTAATATATGTTTTTTTCTCCATTTTTCTATTTAAAATTACTTGAAGTAACACCTTAATTAATAATGTAATTCCTTATTCTATTAAACAATCTTTATTTTAAATTCTTTAGATATTGTTTCTCCCAAATGCTATGTATTTGAATATTAATCCTCCTAATATATTAATTTATTCATTCTTTTTTTGTAATTTATCCAAATTTTAGTTTAATTACGCTAAAAAAACATCTTTTTAAAAAAGTCTGTCTGATTTTTTCAGTGACATTTCTTTTCTAAAAAAACATCTTTATATGAATAGTGTTTTTTTTTTGAAAAAAAAAGATTGTTCAAACATTTGCTTTAAAGTCCCCGAATACCCCCATCATTAAAAAAACAGAGCCAATCGATACAAACAGAGGACGATGATTATTTAGGTGAAGGAAAGGTCCGAATTAATAAGCTTCCTGTTTAGTCTACCCTACTATATAATTCTTAGTGTTATGGTGGATGTGTGGATACATTTAGTAAACTTGATGCAGAAGTAAAGAACCTGGACCTGTCAGGTCGAGCCTACAGTCCGCGCCTATACTCGTTGCACCATGCCATATCCATATATACATACACGTATATAAATGTGGCCTTCTACGTATTGATATTTCATATGTGAGACTAAACAATGCGCATCGAATCGCATTTTGTTTGAAGCAAAAAAGTGACTGTCCATTTTTGTCGTAGGGCTTGGGGCTTATGTTGACGGACAGTCGAATGAGCATGGGAGGCTGGCAATAAGCGTACGAGTTGGATGGGTTCGGGAAAATCCGAGGAAGAATTGGAAAACGTCTCCGATTGAATTGTATTGAGTGACAGTTAAAACAGACACGGTAGCGTGGTTTGAGCGAGTGACAGTGGTCAAGCAATGGGCGCGTGACAGGCGGGAAACAACAGGCAGGATGGGACAACAAACAGCGACGAATCGTGAAGGGTGCAAGCGGTCGACGAGGGCGTGTGCGTAAGATGAAGAAACGCAATAGAAAATAAATGGATCGGGATGATAGATGCACTTGTTTAGTAAGGGAATATATACACAAAAAACTTCTTAAACACGAATACACGGGCGATATATATATATATATATATATATATATATATATATCTATATATCTATCTCTATATATATATCTATATATATATATCTCTATATATCTATCTATATATATATTTATATCTATACATCTATATATATATCTATATATATATATATATATCTATATCCATCTATATATATGTATGTATATATATATATGTATATGTATATATATATATGTATATGTATATATATATGTATATATATATATGTATATATATGCATATATATGCATATATATCTATCTATATATATATATGTATATATATATATGCATATATATGCATATATATATCTATATATATATATATCTATCTCTCTCTATATATATATGTATATGTATATATATATGTATATATATGCATATATATATGCATATACTCGTGCTGGTCAAAAAAATAGAACATATGTACAAAACTGTAAAAATCATTCCGTTTGAGATAATTTTCGGCTTTTAAATTGTGTAGGCGAAATATTCTATATGTAAATAACAATTACAACTATTTTTAATCATTTGTCATATTTGCATATATCAGACTTGATTGTCACAGAGTAGTAATTGTCACTACACACAATATAACAGACCCTACAACCATCCCACACACCAATCGATACAATCAAAATACCCCAAACACTTCACACATCATCAAACAAAACCATCATACAATAGTAGCTACCTACACAACCCCACACAGTATTACAAACCCCGTCACCACTTTCAACAAACTTCACCAAGATTCCCCAACCCGAAATAATCAATCCACAAATACCACACATACAAATATATCACCAATCCTTCCCATAAACAGCACTACCCTCTAAAACACACAAAACGTATAGAAAACAATCACCCTTCGGGAACCCCGAACGAAACAAACAGTATCCATCATCATCATTTTTCAGGAATCCCTCCCAAAGCAACAATCGCAGACTAGACAACACAAAACCGAAAATAGTCAATTTATCCACACACTAATTAACAAAGAAAGAAATCAAAATACTTAAATTAGGCCTCAAATTCTGCCCGACTTCCAAAAGCAATATCACCGAATTAAAGAAGGACCTTACAGAATTTGAACGTAAACGTAGACTAATAGAAACTCTAAATAATAACGAAAAAAAAACAGATGATTCATTAGTAAAAAACAAATCAACATATTTCCCTAACAAACACAACAATACAAAAGAGCTAAACACCTTCTTCGTAAACCTCTGGAACATCAACACCCAGAGAAAAACTAAACCTACCAGTAACCTAACATCTAAACAAAACCAGACACTAGATAACCTCCTTAATAACAATAACATAATCATAAAAGAAGCAGACAAAGGCAGCGCTGTAGTCATCATGGACAAAAACTACTATAAATCGAAAATTATAGAAGCACTAGGGATCAAAGATTACTATAAACAAATTAGCACCAACATTGACAACAAAACCATTTCAAAAATCACAAAACTTTGCACAACATACAATAACATTCTAATAAAAAAGGAAAGAGATTTCCTAACCAACTTCATGACAAAAACAAACTACTTCTACGGACTACCCAAAATACACAAATCAAATGAGATTAAAAATGCCATCAACACACAAAAATCAGAATACATTAGTACCCCAAATCCAAGTGACCTTACATTCAGACCCATAGTAGCAGGACCAACACGCCCAACAAGCAGACTTAGCAACCTAATTGACATTTACTACAACCTTTCATCGGACAAGTAAGAAGCTACATAAGAGACAACATACACTTTCTAAGCTCCTTACCACAAACAGTAAACCCAGGAACTGAACTAGTGACCTTTGACGTTAGCAGCCTGTATAGCAACATACCCCATTACCTAGGTAAATAAGCAATCTCATACTGGATTAACAAATATCCACAAATTTTACACCCAAGGTTTACTAAACAATTTATTATCGACAGTATAAACATTATCGTCAACAATAACTCCTTCGAATTTAACAACAAGAACTTCATCCAGACCTTAGGTACGGCAATGGGAACCATAATGGCACCGACATATGCTACCCTGACACTAGCCTACCTAGAAGAAATATTATACACAAAGATAGAATCAATTTATGGAACAAATACAAAATCCCTATTTATAAAATCTTGGAAAAGATATCTGGATGACTGTTTCATTCTTTGGGATACCACATGGGGAGACATCAACGAATTACACAACACACTACAAAATCCACACCCCAAAATAAATTCACACTAGAACACAATCACACAGAGCTACCCTTCCTAGATATACTAGTTAAAATTAAGAACAATCATATTATCACAGACATCTACCACAAACTCACGAACACCCAACAATACTTCGACTTTAAAAGCCATCACCCAAAAAACTGCCTAAAATCTATACCCTATTCTCTAGCACGCAGAATATGCATTATAGTCAGTGACAAAGACCTCCGGATTGTCTGACTGGAGGAACTACATTATACATTAGCAAACAGAGGATACCCCGCACAAATAATACACAAAGGAATAGAATTAGCAGAGAAAAT
>OY744519.1:14071433-14078933 GCA_963556195.1 Sepiola atlantica | reverse complement strand
CTTGGAAAGAAACTCTGTTCATGGCTGCTCCGTTTCGTTATAAATACACAGAGGAAGAAGGGAAACTTATCTACAGTTCTTATCTGAGTACTCTGGTTAATGAAGTTCATGATTATATCTGTTTATGGGGGTCTATCTCCAAAATGCTTTTAGAAGTTTGTGCGATATTTAGGTTCGAGAAATGCGAACTTATCTGCGTGTTTATATGCAAGAGAGAAACATATCGCGCTTACATATATATGTAAGGTACTACTCCAGATGAAGCGCCTAATTTCCGTGACTGCTCGGCGGCAACGATCGGGTAGGTCGCGGGAGCGCTCGAGAGACGAAAACGAGGCTGAAGCAGACTGACCGATCAGGTTGCTGCCAATCATCTGCGCTCAGCACAACAAAGCAAGCGGTAGAAAGAGCTTTCGAACCGGCAGCAAACGTATCCGTTAAACCTGACCCTCGACGAGAAAATATATGAAAGTCCCCCGCCCCCCCCCCCAAATATATACAAAAAAAACTTGCCTAAATATCCTAAGAAAAATAACATACTTCTTTGTTTTATGTAAAAAAAAACAAAGACACAAAAAAAGTTGCCTAAATATCGTATAAGAAATAGCATTTACTTCTTTGATTTATGTAAGAAAAAGACAAAAAAAAATTAAAATGGTTCATTTGACTCACGAAAAATTTTTTTAAAGTTTATTTATAGTTCTTCAGCTATGGTTTGTTCATTTTTTATTTTTATTTTTTTTTTTAAATATATGTATTTTTTTCTTTTGTATTCTTCGTCTTATACTGTCGTCTGCCACTCTTCCATTTTTACGACTTTCAGTTTTACTTCAGCCTCGTTTTCGTCTCGCCAGCTCTCGGGCGCTTCCGCGACCTGCCCGATCGTTGCCGTCGAGCAGTCACAGAAATTAGGCGCTTCATCTGGAGTAGTTCGATATTTACGAATTAGCGGATACAATTATGTATGCGTACTTGTGTTGGAATAATTAATCGAAATCGGAAATCGGAAAATCGGAACGTTTAGAATTGGTATCGGAATCAGAAAAAAAATTGTGCCTTATTTCTGATTCCAAAATCGATTCTTTTAATTTTATTTATTTATTTATCTTTTGTTTAAAACAAAATTTCACATTGCTGGTACAAACTATAAAATGATAAGTATTTTTTTTTTTTTAAACTACCAGTGAAACTAAAATCCATAGATAATAATAACGAATCTAAGTAAAAATGACACCGAAAAAAAATGGCACAGTAAAAAATGACGCATGTAAAAATGTCACAAATAGAAAAAAAACATGAAGAAAATAACACAAAAGAAAAATATAGATGAAAATTTAACAATAATTTATCAATATACTGGATACAATACATGAAAAGTAAAGAACAAGTATAGTTTTACTTTTGCGAAAATATATGCACACATTGACCGGCTTCTTACGGTAATGCGGACATTTGAATAACACTTGCTCGATAAGTAAATATTTCGAAATTTAAACAGAATGTGAAACAGAATCGGTAATTATATCGGAATCGGTAAAATATTGGAATCGTCCCATCATTAATGCGTAGATATGTGCTTCTAATAGTTGGTTATATTCGACGTAATCGCTATGAAGAATTAACGCGCACAAATAAAAAAGAGGAAGTTTTTCTCACTCATAACAGTTATAAGCTACTCTCTGACCGTTCTTGGCCTTTTGGCTAAGATCAAAGTGTAGTATCTGTTCCGATGGATACTGCACCCCATACTGGTGTTGTCTTGGCCTTCGGGGCTTGACTTACGCCGGTCAATGGGGCTGTCCTGTGCAGTTCTAGGAGGTGCACCCTCCCAGGCTTTGCCTCCCCTCTTTGGGGAGGAGTAAGTTTATTGCTTACTGTCTGAGGCGCCTCTACCGGGGAATGCCGACGGGGCTGCCCAGGCAATTTTCAAACCCCACTTTCCCGACCCGTCCTTGGGTCACATCTTACTTGTGGGAGTAAGATAAAAACTGGCTTTGTGCCTAACTCCTGGAGAGGAGTAAATCAATACTCTCTCCAATAACGAATTCACCATTCTCGCTCCAATCTGTATACTGCAAAGAACAGCTGTATTCTAGTGTAGTTGGGTTAGCGTTAGGGTTATGGCTCAAGAAAATTAAAGGCAAAATAATAAGAAACACAACAATTATATTAATCAAGGATTAAAATAAAAACAAGAAAATTAATTATAAGTAAAATAACCGGCCTATTTTGGCATAATGGTTAGGGTGTTCGCTAATTGGCCCGGAGACCGGAGTTCAATTCTCGATTGAGTCATACTAAATACTTAAGAAACCGCACTTGATGCACTTCTTGTTAAAGCACTCAGCATTAAAAAGTGAAAATCAAGGGTAAGTCGAGTAATGCTAGTAAAGGAGTGACGGCCTCCCCCACATCTCTTTGTAGTTATCAATGAAAAGGGAACCTTCGGTGGCCTACGACTACTTTAATTAATTTTCTTTTAAGAATCCAAGCCACGTGCTTATATGTTCTTTGTGTTTTGATTCAAACATTACATACAAAATAGATGTTATTTTTATATGAAAAAAACAAACAATACCGTTAGCTAAAATATAACAATATAACAGGGATTATTTTATATATGTGTATATATAGGTCCGAAAACGCTTTGTTTCCGAGTTATAGGCCATTGAAACGAACACTGATCAACAGTTTTATTGTTGACATCTAACACGTACAAGGTGTGTGATAGTGCATTGTTATTTCTACATATAGTATTTATACACACTATCCCTATGACAGTATCACAAGTAAAATAAGTCTGGGCTTGGTGTTGTTACACAAACAAACAAAACAATGAAAGAATTACACCAAATAAATATACAAGCCTTGAGATTCAGCATAAAAATCTGAGAGTAATGATCAGTAACAAACGTGGGGGGGGGGGGCTGGTCGGCATGCTGCGACTTTAGACCCTAGTTATACAACAGAATAAAACAGAAGAAATATAGGTAAAGTAATAGGATCAGTATAAACCAAAGACAAGGGAGAGAAAAATGGACCATTAAGGAAATTGGACTAATACTGGGGTACTATTAGAAAAGCAACGTTCACAAAAATAGTTTCTCGTACACATATAGAAGATAATCCCAAGTTATGCCATCAATTTTCCAAACACCCTTTATATCAATTGACTGAGGCAATTACATAGTTGAATAAACAGATAGACTATATACAGATTCATTTATGAAAATATAACATTTACAATTACATATGGACGACATAACCTTTCATTTTCTCCACATCTCCGGAACCATAACCTAGTCTAATAATTTTTATCCGGACATGCAAATGTTTGTATAAAAGTAGATGTGATACTATAGACTGCTCCACCTCCAGAAGTAAATAAATGAACGACAATAAAAATACCAGCAGATCTATTGAACCCCCTAGACGAATGACGCCACGACAATTAGTTGATAGCTTTCTGAGTGACCGGATTACGATAGGGAAAGTGAGCTGGGGAACAGGCTGGTGTAACCAGTTCCGGTGGTCAGCTGATAAAAAACGGATGTGGTCAGTTCCAGTAGTAGGCTGAGTGATAACCGGACATCAAGAGTAAATATATTTTGAGACATTGGTTGTTTTGAGCAGATCTGTTCGAAAAGATCGCAAAGACGGACAACGAGACGAATTAGATGAAGGAGATGCGGACAATTAGATTCGTTCGAGCTGACGGCAGCGAATTGTCTCGACAGGCAGATAGGTTGATGAGATCTCAGTAAAGTTTTAAACTTGAAAGACGAGAACTTAGCTAAGACGTTAAAGTAAAGGGCCGGCATGGTTATACATTCAATATAAATATAGATTTAAATAAATGATACTGAATGCATTATATAGGGAAATAGAATAATTAAAAATAAAACAGAAGAGTGAACGCCGACAAAAGCCAGCAGCAAAAGAAGGAACGAAGAGAAAAACAGTGCAAAATAAACTAATGATAAAGAGTAAACGTATTTGTGATTGATACTGCTGGATCAATATTATAGAACTGGACTAAGGTTCAGGAGAGCTAGGGAAATGTACAATATTAGCAGTTATTATTGCACTTATATGACGCATGTGCAGCGTAAGTTAGGAATGCGGACGAAGTCGTCCTAACTCGAAGCCACGTGAGAAAAATTAGAAGAAAAACAGAAAAATCTCGAAATACATTTTTTGAGAGACATTAAAATTTAAAAGATTCCTTAAACCGTGACGAAAAATGAGCAAAAGAGAAATCTTTTCAAATGAATGTAATTTGAAATTCTGAATAGGAAAATTAGTTTCTGGAGAAAAGTGGGTAAAAAGATCTGACGTGATATGACGTGAAACATAAGACAACGTTGTTGAATAAAGAATAACAAAAGAGAGATTACGTTTCGGAAAAAAAAGATGTGCGGGGTCAGAGTTTACGCAAAAGTGTGTGAAAAAAGAAGATTCCCCCGGGGATGAAACGTAGGAGCCTCTGTGTAGCTTAATTGCCATAAATATATTTTCATAGCTTACTACCTAGCACTACTTACGTATCGAGCACTGTTGAAGTAAATACTGAAAATTGGTGGGGGTGGTTTAGGTGGAAATATTTTTTCGGAATATGTCCCATTAGTCAGTAGATCTCGGAGCATAGGGTGGGGGTGGTTTAGGTGGAAATATTCTATCGGAATATGTCCCATGAGTCAGTAGATCTCGGGGCATAGGGTGGGGGTGGTTAAGGTGGAAATATTCTATCGGAATATGTCCCATGAGTCAGTAGATCTCGGGGCATAGGGTGGGGGTGGTTTAGGTGGAAATATCCTATCGGAATATGTCCCATGAGTCAGTAGATCTCGGGGCATAGGGTGGGGGTGGTTTAGGTGGAAATATTCTATCGGAATATGTCCCATTAGTCAGTAGATCTCTGGACTTAGGGTGGGGGTGGTGTAGGTGGAAATATTCTATCGGAATATGTCCCATTAGTCAGTAGATCTCGGGGTATAGGGTGGGAGTGGTTTAGGTGGAAATATTCTATCGGAATATGTCCCATTAGTCAGATCTCAAGCATAGGGTGGGGGTAGTTTAGGTGGAAATATTCTATCGGAATATGTCCAAATGATCAGTAGATCTCGGGACATAGGGTGGGGGTGGTTTACGTGGAAATATTCTATCGGAATATGTCCCATTGAAAGTTAACAATAGTAAATACTTCCTCAGCGAAGTAGAGTGGGGGAATTTGGAAACATACAAATAGATAATTGCATAATAAATCATTGGGGGAGGGGATGAAATGGGGTCTTCCCGGAATGGTAAGATCAATACCATAAATTAGACGGTATTTTTTAAAATAGTAATGGAATTTGGAAACAATATGCGGCATTCATATATTTTATTTAAGGGATATATAAGATCCTTCAAGGTGTTTTCTGCGAAAACGGGATCACTCGCTCATTCATATGGGTATTGCGGACAGGAATAGATCAACTCTAGGAATAAGTAAAAAAAAGAAATAAATAACAACATTGAAGCCATCATCTATTAATTAAATTAGGTTAAATTAAATTAGATTAAATAAAATAAAATAATGCGTGCCAGGAATGAAAAAATAACTAAAAAAAACATCCATGCCTGGATGTACTTAAATTTAAAAAAAATAGAAACTAGGTTTTTGTAAACGGTTTTTTGTATTGGGAATTTTAATTTTTTTAATTTTTTATATTTTATTATTTTTAATTTTTTATTTTTTTATTTTTTTTATTTTTTATTTTTTAGTATATATTTGATTTCTCAGAATGTTCTTCTGCAGAAGTATAAGTATAATTCAAGAGCGTATGAATCACTCCTAAAATGAGAAACAACAAGGCTATCGCCGTTAGGGAAATATTTTTAAAATTATTTAAAATAGAAACTAGATTTTTTTTAAAGAAACTTTTGTAGTAATACTTTATTGATAGCATATGAATGATTTTTTCAAAATGATTACTGTGGGACTTAGATTATCCTCTCCGATAAATAACAACAAGTAAATTAAGTAAAATATATTTTCCCGGACTGAAAAAAGACGTCCCAGACGTTGGATAATTAGTTTTTATGAAGAATAATTTTTTAAATAGAAACTAGAATTTTAGAAACTGTATTTTATGTCTACTATTTTGGGAGCTTTTTCTTAAGAGGGGAGTTTCTGCTGGATCGTTATAAATTTGCCATCTCGACAGGAAGTGAGCCAGCCCTGGAAATATGGCTAGCACGACCGCATGCATTAGAAACGGACATTTTTGTCGCCTTTCCTTTTGATGGAATAGATCTGGAATGCCAATACTATCAGTGGCTTGGAATGGTAACTTGGGAACGGAGTTTTGACTGTTTGGTCTTTATTTGGGGGAAGTATTCTTTTCATAGTTGTGCCGCCTGTCGAGAAGGTGTATTCTCGCTCATTATTACTGTTTCATTGGAGTGCGTTTAGGACTAATTTTTATTTTTTAGCTGTTTTGGGACAAATTGTTGGCTGTTTCGCCTAGTAGCAACAAAGTTGTGAAAATCGTGCGAGATATTCTTCGAAGAACTCTTCTATTTTTCCTTTTCATCTTTTTATTTTTTAATTTAAAAAAAATTTTTGTCTCTCCTTTTTAAGTGACCTCAATTAAAGCAACACTACATTGTGTATTGCCGGTTGTTGTAATTCTTATTCAAGGTACTTAATTTCCCTGGTGATCTGCCAAGCTAGTACCTGCTCCGTAGTGAAACACGTGTAGGTAAAACAACTCTTTAATTTGAAAAATGATGAATCAATAATTTTTGAATAAAAAAATATTTTGTGGTGTTGATTGGGCTCCTGAACGGAACGCTTTGGTAAGCTTTCAAAAAATCACATATAAATTCTCTGTACCCTGTATTATAGTATCATACAGCTTATTTTTATTGGGCTAATTCCGGTCTTCACTGAATAATCTTTTTTCTAAGTGTAAAATACAAATTTATACATATATATATATATATATATACATATGAATATATATATATATACATAGATATATATACATATATACATATGCATATATATACAAATGCATATATATACATATACATAAATATATATACATATATACATATGCATATATATACATATGCATATATATACATATACATATGCATATATATACATATACATATATATATACATATATACATATGCATATATATACATATACATATATATATATATACATATATACATATGCATATATATACATATGCATATATATACATATGCATATATACATATGCATATATACTTATGCATATACATATGCATATATATACATATACATATGCATATATATATACATATACATATGCATATATATACATATATAGATATGCATATATATATATACATACATATGCATATATACATACATATATACATATGCATATATATACATATGCATATATATATACATATGCATATATACATACATATATACATATGCATATATATACATATTC
>OY744519.1:14018933-14066433 GCA_963556195.1 Sepiola atlantica | reverse complement strand
TTATTAAATGTTTCGAAATATTTTTATTTTTCTTTTGATTTAATTACTCGCATCTAATACATGGTTTTTGAAGGCTTGTTAGCCTCTATATTTATATTAACTTACATAAGATGCTTTATAAAATGAACTTTCCTAATTTATTACTCGCAGCGACCATGCGCATTCAAGTTCTATTCTATTTAAAACAAGACATTTTCAACAATAGTCCACAACACCGGACGTGACACTTCACCAACACCAGGAAGTAAATTATGAAAAAAAAAAAAGGTTATACCTTTGTTTGTCTTGGCTCTGATGAAGCTTGTTTTTGTCAAGCGAAATATTAGCCCAAAAAAAAAAATCAAGATGAAGAAAAAAAAAAAAACGGAAGGTATTTCGAAATATTTTATTAAATGTTTCGAAATATTTTTATTTTACTTTTGATTTAATTACTCGCATCTAATACATGGTTTTTGAAGGCTTGTTAGCTTCTATATTTATATTATATATATATATATATATATATATATATATATACATCATTCTATTCAAATCCATTAATCTTTTTGCATGTTCTTCTGAGATCGGAACATTTCATTGCTGTTACCCTAGTCATCAATGAGACAGAGGGTATTGAGCAACTCTCATGACCACGTGGTTTACGCACCACGAATCACTCTTGCAATTATTACTCGTGGGCCAATCAGTAGACAATGCGCCACAAAACCAGATGTTGTCGAAAAAGAATATTGCATGACAACAAACTAGACGAAAGACAAAAGCATGTGTAAATTGACTGATAATAGATCATCTACGGGGTCGCCTGTCGTCGCTAAGAGGCTCTCTTTTTTCGTCAATCGAACAACAGGGTCGACAGGAATGACACAGGATACATTATTTACGTCCAACAGCCCGGAACGCCACCGAAGTAAATTACACTTCGGAAATAACCAGAACCGCCACTCTTAAGATGTGTCCATTCACTCGACGTGTTTACCGCTGAAAATGCTATTGTACACTTAAGCATGACAGACCAATGAAAATGCTATTTAAAACTTAAGCATGACAGACTAACGACGATGTTGTTATACTTGAGCATGACAGACCAATGAAAATGCTATTTTAAACTTAAGCATGACAGACTAACAACAATGCTATTTTAAACTTAAGCATGACAGACCAATGAAAATGCTATTTCAAACTTAAGCATGACAGACTAACAACAATGCTATTGTACACTTAAGCATGACAGACCAATGAAAATGTTATTTTAAACTTAAGCATGACAGACTAACAACAATGCTATTTTAAACTTAAGCATGACAGACCAATAAAAATGCTATTTCAAACTTAAGCGGTTCAGACCCACGAAAATGCTATTTCAAACTTAAGTGTGAGAGAACAACTAAAATGCTATTAAAAACTTAAGCATGACAGACCAACGAAAATTCTATTTCAGAGTTAAGTGTGACAGACTAACGATAATGCTATTTTTGCTTGAGCTTGACACTTCCCGGCCTTGTGTCGCATCATACATCAGTGAGAAGTATGTAAATATCGAGTCCAGTAGCAGAAGCTACACTGGCCACATCGTCGTGCTGTATAACATTATTTTTCTTTTCAACATGTGCGTTTGTCTTATTTGTATATCATGCCCATTCGAGGTATAGCAATACAGAAGATATGTTTAAAGAAAAGAGAATATAATCGCGCATAAAGGGATGTCGACGGTGTTGCTCAGGCATTTTTGTAGTCTAGAATGCACTTCACTTGACATTGTGCCTAAGGTTCTTGCAAAAGATGTAAATAAATATATTTAAGAAATGTGACCGATTTTCGACTCATCCTAGACAGACACCACGTCTTCATTAAGATAAGATATGTCTCTTTCTATACCTATTTGCCTGTGTCTGTTGTTTTCCTGCCTGAGTAATGGCCCATATTTGGTGAGTAGAAAACTTCTTCTTCATGTCGTCGTAGTCGTAGTAGTAGTAGTCGTAGTAGTAGTAACAGTAGTAGTAGTAGTAGTAGTAGCAGTAGTAGTAGTAGTATTCTTTTGCGATAACAGAAATGCAGATGATTATCTTGTCTTTCATCACGGCGGCCATGTTGATATGTTCCTATTACAAACTATACGAAGTCGAATGCTCTACCATGTTCATTCATTTGAAATATCCATATATCAAAGGGCTAATTTTCTTTATTCAAGCGATTAATTTCAAAGAGTATTCTTCTCATGTGAGACATAATTACAGATAAAATGAAGGGACGGGTTGTAAACAGGACAGACAACAATCGATGAAGCCGATATAGATGATTGAATTAATATACATTCGTGAAGATTATACGTTCGGTGTTATGAGCTACCGACTGTTGAAAAGGCGGTCGGGTTTCACATTTCATATTTTGTGGGTATATTATTTTTTGCTTTCATACATTATTAGTGGTTATACACTTTTTTGCTGATATACATGTTTTGCTCGCACACATTTTTACAGGGAAGTCGCAAATCATTTTTTGGCGAATATATGTTTTTTGCCAGCTATCATTTTCGACGTGGTTTGAGAATTTAAGTAGACCTATGGAGACAAAAATGGTGGGACAACTCTGCTCGTCACATTGTAATAGACGCTTCTAAAAACGTAAAGTCGTATAAATGTTTCATCCTTTTGCCCAACTCGAGCTAGTTGTTGGACATTAGTTTCAATGATTATTTCTAGAATCAGGTATCACAGATAGAACCACGTGAGGGTTGCCGATGCCCATGTGAAAGTGTGGCTACGTTCTACCATCGCTTACTGACGTTGCTAATTGGCGCCCAGTTCACTTGCCCCAACGCCCGTGAAGGTTCAGTAGAGAAATTAATTTCTCTGCTGCTTTTGTCTGTAGACTCCAAATTGTTCTTTCTTTCTCTCTTTCTCACACACACTAAACCCTCGGCACGCCCCGACATGAGGCGCTGACAGATAAAACCGCCGAGTTTTGTTTCCTTCTGAGACTTCCTGTTTACAGGTGGAATGAATTTAAATTGAGAACCGAAAACCGTCATGACCCCGGAAGCCAGATTGCAACGGAGAAGATGAAGAAAGAAAGAATAATAATAATAATAATAATAATAATAATAATAATAATAATAATAATAATAATAATAATAATAATAATAATAATAAAGAGAAGAAGAAGAAGAAGAAGAGCAAATTAGCAAGGCGCTCCCAATACTTTCCGTAGTGTTAGACGGCCCACTGTTTTCTGAATTATTCGAAAACAAGCGCCAGTCTCTAAATGGGAGTAGGAGCTAAGTGGGATATAAAAACATAATTTTCAAGATATAGACCAAATTTCAGGGGAGGCCAATCACAAAATTATAAGTGGGAATGGGCATCTTTGGAGGATCTCTGGTACCGACAAAACACAATAGAGTCATTAATCATTAATTTCACTAACTATAGGTCTTTTAATATTTAGGAATGAGTTCCACAGAACCCAGGGCCGCGTCTTCCATGTTTAGGCAAGGAACCCGAACTTGTACTCGGCTCCTCGTCAGATGCAAAAACTAAGGTCGTCTACCCACCTCCTATTGAACTCCATGCGATGTAATATTTTCCAACTGCTTCTGATCTTGACTTTTAGCTGATGTTTAAAATAAACTATCAGATCCCGATCGGAAACAGATCCAAAGCTTCGTTGTTGATGATAAATGCTACATTTATGACAATCGGGTGCTCGGCATCGATGCGAGTTGTTACCTTGCCGACAGACTCCAAGAGTCGCCGTAGTTTGCTGCAAGTGAAGAAGCGTGCTCGGCCGTTTCTTCGTTACCCTCGAAGTGCGGTCAGCAATGGTTGTTTCTCACGCCATCTCTCGTCAGTTTGTCATAAAGGGGTAGCGCGTTCCGAACCAATCGCCTGGTCAGAGAGTACTCAGAGTTTAAGCGATTATTATACCAAATGTGAGTTAATCAAATTTATTTATCCGATAGGCTTTTCTCTATCTACTTCATCACGAAAATATATACAAAACATACCGTAGTTCTGCCATTTATTTATGTTTGTATTTTTGAATTAGCCGTAATTTATAATTAACTGAACAAGCAACCCATCTCTCTCTTAGCTATGTATTTCTTTCATTCCATGTTGTTTCAACCACTCTCTTATATATTTTAATCAATATATGCGTTTAAATAAAGAGTGAATTTCTTTTATTGGCATGCCCATCTAATTTACATACGTGTGTCTATAAACACAAAAGACACGTACGCAATTAAGATGGTAAGATAATAAGTTTCTTTACTTGTATATAATAATAAAAATAATAATACTGTGAGAAATTAGAATCAAAAGGGAAGACTGAAACCATACAACGGATGACAACGATAAAAACAGCTGAAATTATAAGGAAATCCTTGAATGCGGAAACCAACTCAGATAAGCTTCGAATGCTAACCAGTCACATGGAAGTTGTAATAATAAGAAAAAAAAGCACATTAAGAACACCACCAAATTAAATCAACGAGCAAGAAATTTCATAAACTACCCACCCCTAAATGTGATGGAACCAGCCTCGGTTAATACCACCCAAAATAGTCATTAATGGTCAAGGAGAGTGGAAAGACCGAGAAGGGAGAGCACAACTCAGACCTCAACTGGACGAGTGCGGAGAAGACTGAGCCCTTGGGCAGGCTTATTGCCATCCAAATCACAGAGAAGACAAATGGTTGTTGCCAGCGAGAAATCGATGGTAAGCGTCTGTTGTGATAACGCAAAGTCATTTGCAATAGTTATCGAAACAGGTAGAGATTACTGAAAATATGGGGTAACTTGTCACTCAGATTCCAGGGAACACCACCGATGATTATCAGTGAGCAATCACTGATGATAACCTGTGTGAGTATTCCTAATGAGTAAAAATAATAATAATAATAATAATAATAATAATAATAATAATAATAATAATAATAATAATAATAATAATAATATTACAAGCCGCGCATGTGTGGTCTCCCTCTGTATGTGACTCAATGTGACGAGTGTAAAATGCAATAAATTTGGGCAATTTGGGGCATTTTTGACCCCCATTGTACCCCCTGTGGGCGCGAACAGAATTGTTCTGAGGTCAAGGATTCTCATTTTATATCCAGAACAATTTCCTCTACATTTTGGCCAAGTTTCAGAAAAATTGAATGGATGGATCAAAAGTTATGGGAGAATAGGGTCATTTTTTGACATTTGGGGGGGTTTGACCCCCTGGGAGCGCGAACCAGATTTTTTCCAATGTCAGCGATACTTATTTTCTATTAGGAACAATTGCCTCCATATTTTGGCCAAGTTTCATAGAAATTGAATGGATGGATTAAAAGTTATGGGGCAAAAAATGTCATTTTTTGCCATTTTGAGGCCTTTTGAAATCCTGGGGGGCTAACCAGATTTTTTTTCAAAAATCGGAGAATGTCACTTTCTCACCTCACAAAAGTTACAACTTCATGCAAAATTTCAGAGAAGTTCAATGGATGGTTGCGGAGAAAAATCCGGACGGACGGACGGACAGACGGACGGACGGAAATGCCTCAAAACATAGGTCCCCCGATTTATAAAATCGGGGGACCAATAATAATTAAGGAACGAAGATTGGAAGAAGTTTACAGTTGAAACAGAGACAGTAAACAGACACTATCACAGACCTAAACAACTTGATATATGCGAAGGCAAAAATCAATAAGTATGAAATTAAAAAGAGAAAAAAAGACCTGGATGTGAAATCAGACTGGAAACCAAGATTACCAAACTTCGGAGAAAGAGAATAGGAAACGATGGAAGAGCAGAAATATAACAAAGAAAGGTGAAGAATTAAAACAAAAGATAGCAGCAATAGAAGGAAGACTGAGACGAAATATATACAAATCTGAACCGCACAAACAGAACAGGATCTTTGAAAACAATGAAAGCCAGTTTTACAAAAACGTAAACAGAGAATGAACAACAACAGAAAAACCTGACTTGGCATACACAAAACACTTCTGGAGCTAAATATGGGAAAAGCCTAAAAAGTACAACAAAATGCCAAGTGACTGAAAAACATGAAAGATGAACTGCATGAAATTGAAGCAGGAACAGATACATAAATTAATGAAGAAACGATTAAGATAACCCTAAGGAAAATGACCAATGGAAAGCACCAGTCCACGATTGAAAACATGCATACTGGTTTTAAAAATTCACAACCCTACATGAAAGGCTAGCGCATCAACTGATAGGATATATCCACAAAACAGACGTACCAGAATGGATGACCAAAGGACGGGAAACGCTGATTCAAAAAAATGCCCAAAAAGAAAAGATCTCAAGCAACTACAGAATAATAACCTGTTTACCAACAATGTGGAAACTAGTAACGGCACAACTTCGAGAACAGATCTACTATTCCCTTAACAATCGTGAACTGCTCCACGAGGAACAAAAAGAATGTCTGAAAGGGAAAAGAGGGACGCATGATCTGCTATACATCGATCAAAAGATCCTGAAGAAGGTAAAAAGCAACAACAAAGAAAAAGAACATATCCATGGTGGATTGACTACAAAAAGGCTTACGACAGAATTCCTCAAGCATTGAATGTTTAAAAATATACAAAATACCCGACAGGTGTGAAAGAAAGCAATGGAAACATGGAGACTAGAACTTACAACTGGAGGACAACACCTGGCTGAGATAAAAATACAGGGAGGCATTTTTTAAGGAGACTCTCTATCACCACTAATGTTTATGATAGCCCTGATGCCACTCAACCACATGCTAAAAATATGTGATGCCGGATGCAAGTTTACTGACAGAGAATAAAGAATACGCTACCTGATGTACATAGACGACCTAAAACTATTTGCAAACAGCAAAAAGGAACTGGAAAAGCTGATGAATATTACCAGAATCTTCAGTCAGACAAAAACAAATTTGGAATGGAATGGTTTGCACTACTAGAGATTAACAGAGGAACCCTGGAGACACAGAAAGCATGGAACCCAAGAGGAGATGAGGGCGCTAGGCGAACAGGATATCTATAAATATTATGGAGTTATGTAAGCAGACACCATCAAACCTACAGAAATAAAAGAGAAGATTGGAAATAATTTTTACGAAGAACAAGAAAACTCTTAGAAACAACATTATATAGCATAAATCTGGGAAAAGGAATACACACCAAAAAGATATTCTGAACCATTCATAGGCTTGACTAAAGAAGAACTCAGGTAGCTGGACCAGAGGACTAAAACAATGCCCATGCACAACGCACACCACTCAAGAGACGATACGGACATGCTCTACATGAAAAGAAACGAAGAAAGGAGAGGACTGGTAAGTATAGTGGACTGTGTGATAATTGGGCATGGCTAAGAAAAGGACACGTAGATAGAGAAACAGAATCTTTACTGATGGCTGCACATAACAAATCGAGCAAGGCAAACTACATTAAAGCTAAAATAGATAAAACCCAGGAACATAATAAATGTAGACTCTGTGAAAAAAAAGACGAAACAGTAAATCATATAATAAGTGAATGCAGCAAATTAGCACAAAAAGAATACAAGAACAGACATGACTGCGTGGGGAATGCAGTACAGTGGGAATTATGCAAAGGGTTGCATTTCGCATACGCAGACAAATCGTACAAACATAAACCAGAAAGAGTACTGGAAAATGAAAAACAAAATCCTATGTTGAACTCATACAATCAAAGAGACCGGATGTTATACTAATCAACAAGAAGGAAAAATGTTGCCAAATAGTTGACATCGCCGTTCAAGCTGGCCAGGGAGTGAAGATCAAGGAGACGGAAAAAACGAAGCAAATACACGGAACTTTCCAGAGAACTGAAAGGAATATGGATCATGAAGAAAATCAATATAATAGTAATAATAGTAGGAGCACTAGGAACAGTCCCCAAAAACCTAGAGAAAAGACTGGGAGAAATTGGAATCAAAGAATCACTGAGACCATACAAATGACGGCAATGATCAGCTGCAATCTTAAGGAAAACGCTCGAATGCGGAAACCAACCCGCATAAGCTATGAATGGTAACCATCACATGGAATTTACAACAGGAAGAAAAAAAACCCACAGAAAAAACACATCACGAAACAAGGAACAGAAACCGCAAAAAACATCACATCATAAGCTCTCCCCCAATAAATTACACCGGTTCCAGCTGACACCACACAAAAATGAACCAATGAACAGAAATTGCAAGACATCATAACTGCCCTCCTAAAATGGCACCGGCCTAGGTTAACACTACGCAAAATATTTGTAGAGGGTCAAGGAGGATGAGAAGACAAAAGATGGACAGCACTAACCAGACCTCCACTGGAAGACTGCGGAGAGTGCTGGGACCTTGGGGAGACTTATTGCCACCCAAATCGCAGAGAATACCAATGGTCCTGACTAGCGATAAATCAATGGTAAGCGGCTGTTATTTGCGATGGTTATCGAAAAAAGGCCGAGAGTATTGAAAATCTGGGAGGTTTGTTGTCACTCAGACTCCAGGGACACACTACTGGTTGTTGTCGGTGAGCAATCACTGACGATGGCTTGTGTGATAACTCCTATTGAGTACAAACAAAACTAATAATCCACTTTGTAATAAAGACAAATGTGTATTTATTTGTATATTTATGAACTTCGATCTCATCAAACAAAAGTTAGAAAGTAAAAAAGGTGCGTTTTTCTAGCCTCCGGATCAAACGATTTCAATGTGTTAGGAGAAGCGAGAAAGTCAAACTTTCTATACCGTTAGGGTTAGGGTTATACCGTTGCTACTTTTTATTCATAATTTCTTCCTGGTGATACCAGATCAGGCTGCCCTGTGGCTCCCTGAGACTAAATTCACCTACATTGACGTTTTTTTTTTTTTTTTTTTTGTAAAACTTAATTATGTTCTACAAAACCAAAAACAAAAACAACAGCCCTTCTCCCTTTCTCCCTTCCCTTTTTTATTTTATTTTTCCTACCCTACTCCCGGTCCTGGATATGACCTTAAACTACATCCGATGGTGAGATCCGGCTTACGGACTTTGGGGAATGTGGAGCCTCCTCTTAATTACCATTGCTCCCAGGTCCACCCTGACCTGGAGTGGTAGTACCTGTTAGGGTCCCAACTATGGGTTAAATAGAAACAGATATTAAAAGGGGAAAGAAACAAAAAAGAGAAGAAAACAAATATACTTTAACAACCAAACCAAACACCATCAATAAATATTTGAACGTGTGAGGAACTTGAAGCATAAAAACTTTCACCAGGGTGACTGCATTCGGCATTGAGTTGCCTGAAAGGGGTTGATGTGCCGTAAAGCGGGACAACCAAACTAGGCACCATGAATAAATATTTGAAGATATAAACAACTTGAAGCATAAAAACTTTCACCAAAATGACTGCATTCGGCATTAAATAACCTGAAAAGGGTTGATATGCCGTAAAACAAAACAACCAAACAACCATAATTTCTTCTTCCCCTTGTTACTATTTATTTTTTATAAAATGTATTTATAATTATTCTTAAATAATAATGAAAGTGTTATCTTCTTTATTACGACTCGACCGAATTTTCTCTATTATTAAACCAATATGCATATATATACACATGTACATATATACACACACCCACTACACACACACACACATATATAGAGGGAGATAGAGAACTTTAATGTCTACTAGACACTCTCCTCGAGTGTCTAAGGACTCTCTGTACAGGGGTTTGTCAGGACAACCTCGATGGGGATGCTTTCTCTTACAAGTAAACCCTACCCAAATATATTCAATAGAACATAGTATTTGAAGCCCAAATAAGATCCCCTCGGTATGGTGCACGTTTTTCGAGTGATGTGTGTTCTAGTAACATCACTAAGCTGTATACCCACCGGACTAGATGAATTCTTCTCCTAAGACCAAGAGGTAAGATATACTGTAACATAGTATTTGCATTATTATTATTTTCAATACATTAAAAAAACAGAAAGGGTTTGGTTGGGCGGAAGTGATAGATAGGTTGGGAAGAAGGGTGGCGAAAACAGGGAAAGGGGGAAGAGAGAAAGATAAGGAGACGCATTAAGAGATGTAGGAGTTTTCATATATAGATGTTACACTTTATAACCTCTTCTATTTGGTTTTTATCTGGTCCTAGGCAACGCCGGGTAGCCCTGCTTATATATATATATATTATATATATATATATATATATATATATATATATATATATATATATCACACACTTTTTATTTTGCATCCGTTGTATTAATGTATTTCCATAATCACCCCCCCGGCTTCGACGAAGCATTGGGATGCTGAAACGTAATTGCGTTTGCGTAAACCAATTTAAATATTTATATAATATGCGCGCGAAATAGTCCATTGGAAGTGGGATTGCAACAGCATTTCCCTAGGAGATGTAAACTCGCCCAAAACACCTCAGTCTTCATGGGAATCTAAATATGTTGATTTTTTGAACGAATGCTCATGGTGCTCAGTAAGTGGGACTGGTCGTGTGAAAGATCTTTCGTAACTATAAATATTTCCACGCACAGATATTTCTTGATTCAATATTCACACGTGTTAGTAAGTTACATACATTTGCGAGCCGAAGCTTAAAGACGCAACATTCGCAATGCTTGAAGATAATAATGTCCGATTCAATGGCAATTATGGCTCTAGAATTTGTAATAAAGGATTCTAGTCCAATAAGTGTCTCACAGCGATGCAGTGCTGGCCCGATCGTCTCTCTGCGACTCCAAAAAGCTGAGATGTATCAATCTTAGTTTCTGAAACGCCTTAACATTGCTAGATGTCGAGTCAGCGAAACACCACCTGGAATGGTGGTCTGAACGTGTTGCAATAGAACTGAAACGTTACGATATTGTAACATTATCTGAAACAATACTTAGTGGTGAGGGCCACTTCACTGGAGTTTTAGGTTGGTACGCGCTATATTGGAGGGTCAGGAAAGAAGCCGATCCGATAGAAGCTGGCGTTGGTTTTGCTGTTAACCATTGCATTAAAGTTGAAGCAACTACAATCTTGTTATAGTAATTTTATAATGTCCATGAAGATGTTCTTGGAAGACAATAGGTATTTGCCCCTGATTAGTGTCTATGCCCGAACTTTGAATTTGAGCGTTCTATTTATTTCTTAAACAAGTATTATTGAGGGTACATCATGCAGATGGTCTTGTATACCTTTGAGACTTCGATACACTAATAGAGAAGAATTGGGAGACTTGGAATGTGCTGGGAAAGCACGGTGCCTGGCTCTGTACAGTAAAAGCTTATTACGTTTACAGATGTGTACTCAGGTTGATCATATAGTCGGAAACACTCTCTTTCGGAAGAAGCATAAGTACAACGGTACATGGATGGCTCTAAGTTACGATGTGTAGATGAAAAAGAGGGGTGTGCGTGGTAAGTTTCAATGTTGCGTAAAGCCAACTGTGCGGAACAGAGGTATAGTCCTCCTAAAAGAACTAAATATTGGTCTTCTTATCAAAAAACAGTAAATAATAAGCTTATAGAGTGTACTGAGAATATCACTTTCGAAGACACATAGGAAGTCATAAGAGCATCTTTTTATGGTAACAGTGCTGATGTATTGGGATTTGTCGAACGAAAACACAAACATTGGTTTGATGAAAACGATGTGGAAATTCAAGCTTTTTTTAAGAGAGAGAACAAGAACAAAGGATCCTTTCTCTTGTTGAGCGACAAATGGGTCACTCACTACCCAGCAAGCTCCAACCCCTGCCCTATCGCCGCAATGTTGCTTCCTTGTGCCTCGTTTACAAGTACTTCGATTGTGCTCCGATGAACTTGCTCCTCTGGTGCCCCCTACGACGCAAATTCATTAGACCAACCCGAAAATCTGCCAAATCCCATCCATTTACTGTGGAGGTCCCCAGATGCCGATAAGCTTTCTACTCCAAAAGCTTTTTTCCGAGTTCTGCTGGACTCTGGAACTCCCTCCTTGCTCCCTGTTTTCCTGGCGGTACTGACATGCAGAAATTACAAACTAATGTAAGCAGACATCTCGCTACACAGCTTCCCATTTAGGTTAACCCCACCCCCCCAAAAAAAACTTTCAACCTTTTTCTCAGTAGCCTCTTACGTCTACAGTGGCGGCCTGCCTTGTTTGAGGTAAACTATGTTAAGCAAATTAAAAAATGACCAGGCCGAGAACAATAAAGATTTTCAAAAGTTTAAAGCAAAGGTCATCTAAAGGTCATTCAAAATGCATTGTGGGATTCAAAGGCCAATGAAATCTACATAACGTCTGATGTAAATAATGCAAAACATCAGGAGGTCAGGGTTCAACTAGTACATTATTAACATCACACCGCCTTCAAGATGATAAGAAAATGTTGAGGGATCGCCTAGGAATTCTCCCCAGACGGCGTTATCTCTTTGATGAACTTCTCAATAGAGAATCTGGTATATCATCAGATGGTTGCGACTGATGAACAATTAAGTAAATAATAGTCCATCGAAGTCAGGAGTGCAGAAAGCTGCATATTACTTAAATAGTGGAATATCCTCTGGCATGAATAGATTGTCTTCACAGATCTTTATGTAGTGACAGGTTTTCCCAAAGACTTAGTTATGTATGCAGCATTTCTGGAATGTTTAAGATATATTACAGAATTAGTAAGATGTATTAAGTGGTGATCTTGTACTAGGGGAAGGGTGCTAGATATGATTGTGGTAACTCTCGTTGGATAGCATTACTGGACGTGACAGGGAAGATCATGTGTAGGATTTTGTGAGATAGATTGCAAAAACACAATGTAGATGATGTTTTCTCAGAATCTCAATTTAATATCAGGAGTGGGAGTAGAACAGTTTACATGATCCTTTCCGTTGGGCAGCTTCAAACACAAACGTGTTGGCTTGTTAAAAACCTACCTCATGCCTACCCTTGCCCTTGAAGGGAGGCAAGTAAACAGCGAAGTTCTTTTTTAAATCTATTATATAAAAGGCAAACTCTGCGTGAGTGTGTTTGTATGTGTGTGTGTGTGTGTATATTTTTATGCCCGCAAAAGACTTTCGTCACACGCGACAGAAGTCCTCAAGTTGACATTTTCGGAACCGGGCAGCCTCCGCACGAATAATATCTCAGAATTAGATCTATCGACATCTTCTTACAGAACGTTAGAAACATTTGATGGAGGGATGGTTACATTTATTTATTTTTGACTACTAGTCCGCATTACGCATGTGCAAATAATTTGACCACTTCCGTTTTATTATGCCAGACCTGCCGTCATTTTTACAACTTCTACATCATACATGTCGTTTACATTTCAGAAGGATTGTTTTTTGATTTACAGTTACATTTAAAATACATGTCTAAAATATCACTGTAACCGAATCAGATTACTAGTCCCAATCAAATGATTGTAATGACTTCAACTTTTTTACTTACCGAAGAGTAAATTGTACGCTGAAACCGACTTACTTACCGAAGAGTAAATTGTACGCTGAAACCGACTTACTTACCGATGAGAACTTGTGACGCAGTCTTTTTATGTACTTATTATACTTTATTCATTTATTTTTTTTAAAACAGAAGTTCGTTTTGCGTGAAATAAACTTACTAAACTATTACGTTGGAGATTTTACTTAATTATTACCATTTCGTTCATACTAACTTCTACAGCATTTGAAGAGTAAAATTACTTCTTCGTAACAAAAAACAACCTGATAAAAACACAAACAATGTTTCATTCATGATTATTCGTGAAACTCATTCTTTTTTTAACTAAAGTTTGTTATTAACAAATAATAAAAATTACTAATAATATGCACTTAATTTATTTTGATCTCCACATTTCAAATTCATTTTTTACTTAATAACACTATTTTTTAGACAACACTTTCGTTACTTTCATTATGTTTGCATATTTAACAAAACCTTTTCAGAAAAGAAAAAGAAAATAAGTATATTTGCAAATTGTAGTTTACAAAAATATTATCAGCTCATGTAAACTTACAATAAACTTATTAGATAATAATAATTCTCATTTACTTACGGAATCTCGAGAACATATTGAACCAAATAGGATAGATTTGTTGGTGCTCTTATTGATCCCGAACCAGCTTTCGTGACGTTCGACTCGGAATCGTTCGGCTGTCCTACGCAAACGGCCGAGTGTTAACGAGCCGATTTGTACTAGACGACAATTTTGATACGGTGCTGCGTCCTATGATAATAATGTTTTGCTTGTTTTTTTTTTGTTTGTTAGGGTTAGGGTAAGGAAGTTTTTAAAGAAACAACAACGAAAATTAAACATATTTTCATTAATTTTTTTGGAAGAAAAAGCAGGAAAAAAAACATAGCGAGGTTACTGTTATAAAATGAATACTGTATTTTTATTTACAAGGAATTTTTTTGAAGAAAAAAACCCCCAAAAAAACATACCAAAATTACTTTTATCACGACATAATTTTTTAATTTTATTTCTTTTTACTTGCTCACTGTTCCATGTGTTCTTTTGCGCTGAGCACAGCTTAGCTAATCGCTCAATATCTCTCCACCAATTTGGCCAAGATCAAAGTGTAGTATCTATTCCGATGGATACTGCACCCCATAGACTGGTATTGTCTTGGCCTTCGGGGCTTGATTTACACCGGTCTATGGGTTTGTCCTGTGCAGTTCTAGGAGGTCCACCCTCCCAGGCTTTGCCTTCTCTCTTTGGGGAGGAGTAAGTTTATTGCTTACTGCCTGAGGTGCCCCTACCGAGGAATGCCGACGAGGCTGCCCAGGCAATTTTTAAATGGCCAGAGTGCTCACCTCTCGGGCGCTGGCTTTTCAAAACCCACTTTCCCGACCCGACCGTGGGTCACATCTTACTTGTGGGAGTAAGATAAAAACTGGCCTTGTGCCTTACTCCTGGAGAGGAGTAAATAAATGTCTCCACCAATCGGCTCGTCAACACTCGGCCGTTTGCATAGGACAACCGAACGATTCCGAGTCGAACGTCACGAAAGCTGGTTCGGAATCGATATCAGTACCCATTATTATTTTACAAACAAAACTTTGTTAATAGTAAAAAAAAATAATAACTTCGCAAAACAGAGACATTGGTTACTAATAACTATTTCAGAAAAGGCCGAGACGATAGCGATCTTGTAGCAGATAAATAGAAACAGATACTACAGTTTAATTTCAGCCAAAAGGCAGAGAAAAAAAAACAACTTAAAATTTTTTTTTTACTCCCCTCAGAATTTGAACTGAAACGCTGATAACAAAATAAACACTTTGCTTACATTAATAAAAAGTATAAACTTTTACAATATATTTGTTATTAATAAGTAGGAGAGATTTGTTTATACGGAAGGGGAGGGGGGAGTCGACCCGGGAAGACACAGCTTTCGTCCAAAGCATAAGGGAGAAGGTGGCAACGGGGTGAGGAGGCAGTGAAATGAGGCGACCAGGGAAGAGAGATCCCCGGGCAACGCCGGGCCCCCTGCTAGTTACGAATAAGTTATGAAAAGATTTGTAAATAAAATTATGTATTTACTAAATCTTATTTCGTTTGTTTATACCTGTTGTTTACAGAAAAATGAAAAATGTTCGTAAACTTTTAATTTCCTAGAAGTTTGGAAACTTATTTTTGAAGTCTAAGTCCGTCCTCATGGAGTGGCAAAACGGAGAATTACTCAAGTCCGCCGTTTTTAAAAAAATGTACATATTTCGTTTCTTTAATGCATATATCTTTTTATTTATTTATTAAAATAACTTGAGTAATCTTCCGTTTTGCCTCCCCAGGCTTAGAGCAAAGTGTAGTATCTGTTTTCGTAAAATACACAACACGAAAAATAGAATCTTCCGTGTTTATTAAAACGTATTGTAAAAAAAGACGCACCCCAGAAGATTTTATTTTATTATGTTTTCTGCCCTCGTGTGGAGACAAGTAAATAGTGACACGAACACATTTTAGAATGAGAATTTAAAATGTTTTGCAAATAAGAAAAAAAAAACGCATCCTACATTTAATAAATATATAATAAATATCCTCCTAAATATAAATATTAACATGTTTTAAAAGAAAGAAAAATGTGTATATATATATATATTTATTTAAATCGAACAAGCGTAAAGTATTTTGGATGCTTCGATGTTTCGTTTGCTTATTAAAAGTTGTAAATTGAGTGCACGTGTGTGGCCAGGTCAACCGGCGAAAACAGAAAGGCGTTCCTTTCATTTAGCCATTGTTTTGGGGGTCCTTATTCCTTATATGGCCCATACATACATATTTACACACTTACCTTCTTTTGTCTTTCTAGTGATAGAATTATTATTTATTCAATAATATTTAGGGCCCACCTTAAAAGATATATAAATACTTTAAAATAGATAAAAAGATATGAATATAATGCCAATTTTTTTTATCACATTTCAATAATGAAGAATTATTTTTATTTTCTAAATGTATTTAACTATATTTAAGTGATGCGATTTTTTGTCTTTTGAATATTAGAAAAATTATTTTTATTTCTCAAATCTACACATAATGCATTTTTATTTCGTTTGGATTATGAAAAATGTATTTTTATTAAACGATGTATAAATACTTTAAAATAGATAAAAAGATATGAATATGATGCCACCTCTTTTATCACATTTCAATAATGAAGAATTATTTTTATTTTCTAAATGTATTTAACTATATTTAAGTGATGCGATTTTTTATGTTTTTTGAATATTATAAAAATTATTTTTATTTCTCAAATCTACACATAATGCATTTTTATTTCGTTGTGATTATGAAAAATGTATTTTTATTTCCTAAATGTATATAAAATACCATTTTCTTTTATGTCATTTTAATAATGAAAAAAGTATTTTAATTTACTAAATGTATATATGAGACCATTTTGTTTTATGTTTTTTGAATAATGACAAAAATAATTTTTTTAATACATTCTTTTTTCGTTTCGATTATGAAAATCATAATCTCATTTCCCAAATGTATATATAATTCAATTTTGTTTTATTTTCTTCTAAGAATCAAAAAAGTATTTTTAATTCACAAATGTATATATAATACCATTTTTTATGTTTTTTGAATAATGAAAATAGTATTTTTATCTTCCAAATCTACATATAATGCATTTTTGTTCTTTTAGGTTTTGGAAAATGTATTTTGGTTTCCAAAATGGATATATAATACAATTTTGTTTTGTGTTTTTTTAATAATGAAAAAAGTATTTTTATCTTCCAAATCTACATTTAGTGCATAGTTATTTCGTTTGAATAATGATAAAAGTAATCTTATTTCCTAAATGTATAAATATAATATCTTTTTGTTTTATGTTTTTTCAATCATAAAAAAAGTGTTTTTATTTCCCAAAACTACATATAATGCATTTTTATTTCGTTTGAATAATGAAAAAAGTATTTTTATTTCCTAAATGTATATATAATACCATTTTGTTTTTGTTTTTTTGAATAACGAAACAGTATTTTTGTCTCCCAAATCTACATATAATGTATTTTTATTTCGTTTGAATAATGAAAAAAGTATTTTTATTTCCTAAATGTATATATAATACCATTTTGTTTTTGTTTTTTTGAATAACGAAACAGTATTTTTGTCTCCCAAATCTACATATAATGTATTTTTATTTCGTTTGAATAATGAAAAAAGTATTTTTATTTCCTAAATGTATATATAATACCATTTTGTTTTTGTTTTTTTGAATAACGAAACAGTATTTTTGTCTCCCAAATCTACATATAATGTATTTTTATTTCGTTTGAATAATGAAAAAAGTATTTTTATTTCCTAAATGTATATATAATACCATTTTGTTTTTGTTTTTTTGAATAACGAAACAGTATTTTTGTCTCCCAAATCTACATATAATGTATTTTTATTTCGTTTGAATAATGAAAAAAGTATTTTTATTTCCTAAATGTATATATAATACCATTTTGTTTTTGTTTTTTTGAATAACGAAACAGAATTTTTGTCTCCAAAATCTACATATAATGTATTTTTATTTCGTTTGAATAATGAAAAAAGTATTTTTATTTCCTAAATGTATATATAATACCATTTTGTTTTTGTTTTTTTTAATAACGAAACAGTATTTTTGTCTCCCAAATCTACATATAATGTATTTTTATTTTGTTTGAATAATGAAAAAAGTATTTTTATTTCCTAAATGTATATATAATACCATTTTGTTTTTGTTTTTTTGAATAACGAAATAGTATTTTTGTCTCCCAAATCTACATATAATGTATTTTTATTTCGTTTGAATAATGAAAAAAGTATTTTTATTTCCTAAATGTATATATAATACCATTTTGTTTTTGTTTTTTTGAATAACGAAACAGTATTTTTGTCTCCCAAATCTACATATAATGTATTTTTATTTCGTTTGAATAATGAAAAAAGTATTTTTATTTCCTAAATGTATATATAATACCATTTTGTTTTTGTGTTTTTGAATAACGAAACAGTATTTTTGTCTCCAATATCTACATATAATGTATTTTTATTTTGTTTGAATAATGAAAAAAGTATTTTTATTTCCTAAATGTATATATAATACCATTTTGTTTTTGTTTTTTTGAATAACGAAACAGTATTTTTGTCTCCCAAATCTACATATAATGTATTTTTATTTCGTTTGAATAATGAAAAAAGTATTTTTATTTCCTAAATGTATATATAATACCATTTTGTTTTATGTTTTTTGAATAATGAAAAGAATAAATTATTTCCCAAATCTACATATAATGTATTTTTATTTCGTTTGAATAATGAAAAAACTATGTTTATTAGCCAAATGTTTCTATAATACCATTTTGTTTTATGTTTGTTGAATAATGAAAAAAAAATATTTCCGAAATTTACATATAATGCATGTTTATTTTGTTTAGATTTTGAAAAACTATTTTTATTACACAAATGTATCTATAATACCATCTTGTTTTATTTTTTTGAATAATGAAAAAAGTATTTTTATCACCCAAATCTACATATAATGTATTTTTAATTCGTTTGAATAATGAAACGAGTATTTTTATACCGTAAATATATATATATAATACGATTTTGTTTTGTGTTTTTTTAATGATGAAGAAATAATTTTATTTCTCAAATCTACATATAATGTATTTTTAATTCGTTTGAATAATGAAACGAGTATTTTTATTCCGTAAATGTATATATAATACCATTTTGTTTTGTGTTTTTTTAATGATGAATAAATAATTTTATTTCCTAAATCTACATATAATGTATTTTTAATTCGTTTGAATAATGAAAAGAAGTATTTTTATTCTTCACATCTACATATTATACCATTTTGTTTTAAGTCATTTTAATAATGAAAAAAAAGTATATTTATTTATTAATAAATATATATATATATTCATATATATATATATATATTTATATATATATATATATATATACATTGCCATTTTGCTTTACGTCGTTAGAATAATCAAAAAAACTTTATTTTCAAAATGTACGTATGACATTTTTTGATGGCGTTTAAATGATGGAAAATCTATTTTTTTACCAAATGTACATATGTCATTGAATTGTATATAAGTAATATGTATGTTTTCGACATAAAATGACCTAACAAAGAGTTGACATGCCGCAAAACGCAACAACCAATTAATCAAACAACCAACTAATCTTTAGTCAAAACACTTCCACCTTTAAAAAAAAACTTTTGTAGGAAAGGGCTCGCAAGAAATGGAAATATGAGTTTAGCAAAATTTAAAAAATATAGGCCCACCAGTCATGCGCACTGTGTGCGTACACAACATGAACCTACATGTGTGAGCTCTTTCTAAATATGTGACAAGTTAGGTTTAAAGAAAATTTAAGGTTAGGTTTAATGTGAGGGTCTAGGTCTCAACATGTAGATCGATACACCCCTTGTTTCTCACCGTATAAAATGTCAGATAAAGGCAACTGTAAGTTCATGTTAGATTCTTTTATCTCAAACACTTTCTGCATCGCTTCCTTTTTGGGATCCTTTCAGAGAAGAGTCCCGCAATAAATGGAAATATGAGTTCAGCAAAATGAAAAAATAAAATAAAATATAGCCGACATTCAAGCATAAACGCGCATACACGCCATTAACCTACGTGTGCCCGCCCTGTCTAAATATGTGTCGAGTAAGGTTTAAAGATAGGTTTTATTTATTTATTCATTTATTTTATGGAAATCGCTCCAGACAAGGCATGAAGCCATCTGATGTAAGTAGCTAAGACACAAATACTACTCTAAGGTTAAGAACTAACCAACAGTAAGTGTTAGATGGATAGATTCCGACCCAGAAAACAGCAATTATTCCCCCTTTGTCAGAAACATGGCTCATGGAATGTTAGGACTAAAAAACAAAATAAGGGGAGCGAGAGTTGCGAGGCTACCGAAAATAAACCCAAGGTCGACTTTCTACTCTCTAATTCAAGGTTAAGTTTAGGGTGAGGTTCCAGCTCTCTACATGTAGATCGATATAATTCACATTTCTCAGCGTACAAAATGCCGAATAAACGACACTGTGGAACGCACCGCGCCATGTGGAGACATAAATATAAAGGAAACGATATTTTCAGGCAAATTCTCAATGATTTGAATGAATTCTATTCTCTCGAGTAAGAAATAAAAGGTTTTGTTTTTGTTGTTTTGCTGAAAAGCGCATTTTGTCTGTTTTTTGTTTGTAGAATAAAATACCACTGCTACACCAACAAAGGATCTCCTTACTCATTATCTGCCCATCCCTTTTCCTATTTTAACCTTAACCCTAACCCTTATCCTAACCCACCTTCCTGTTTTAATTCCACACATTCTCTGTACCAGTAGCCAAGCTACCCATTGGGAAGCACCAGCCTAAAACAAGTGCGGTTCAAAACAGCACGCGGTATTACCAATTCGATAAGGTCATTATAACGCGGCGCTTCTCATCCTTAGAACAGCACGACTTTATCAGCCGCCCTTAGATCATCCAACAAATACCCCCACTGAGCTCACATCTAGGCTGTCTCCACCTCTGCTCCAACTCATGCATGCGATGCGGTAAGAAACAACTAAAGAACGCGCTTGTAGTCTTGCAAACGAGGAGGGTTATGCTTATTAATACTCGTTTTAAATGTAGCGAATTAATAGGCGAGATGTAAAGTACTTTCAGCGTCGTTTGAAGTTACAAGTTCGGCTTGATAACTCGACGGTAATGAAAATGGGTTTCTTCACCTCATTATGCCGCAAAGGTTTCACACTTTGATGGACCTCGCTACAATCGTCTGTTTAATGGGATAATAAGTGTACAAGTTCTTCTTGTACAAAGGAGAAATAATTCTGCACATTTTTATTGACTCGAAAGCAAATAGCATTAAGAACATTTGATTAGGGCGAAAGTTGAAATGAAAGAGGGCGAGATAAGAACAAAAAAACGACGGGTGTCTATTCCATCTGTGCGTCAAGCTCTCTCTCTCTCTCTCTCTCTCTCTCTCTCTCTCTCTCTCCATATATACACATATATATATATACATATATAAATAAATAAAGTCAGTCATATGTATATATATAATCAGTTGTATCTATATACATTTATATGCACAAGATAATCTACTAAACTAATGGACAGATTATTATGAATTTTGGAATATATATATATATATATATATATATATATATATATATATATATATATATTTATATATATATATATCTTAGACAACACGGTAAACTTACATTTAGAGAATGCATCAGGGCCGGCGGGACAGTTATAAAAAGTGGAGGGGCCCAGTCCACATTGCGCCCAGAATGCCAGATATGGGAATAAATTCAATATCCGATAGTGGCTGAGAGCTCGTTAGAAGCAGAATAGAATTCTCTTGGTGATAGAAAAAGAAAAATTCAAAATATTTCAATTCTTTCGCGTCTTATTTTTGGCAAATTGGGGGAAAAAAAATCACTGTTTGGGGCATATTTTGGTTTAAAATGATCGTCTAGTAGCGGTTGATGTCTCGTTAGACGAGGAATGGAAAACGCTTGATGATAGATGAAGAAACATTTAAAAAATTCAATCTTTTTGGCGTCTGGGCCCAAACTATCATATTAGGGCATTTTGGACCAAAATACCTTTTTTGACGTAATTTATACATGAAATGATCTTCTGGTAGTGGTTGAGGTATGTTGGAAACATATTAGCAAGTCGCTTCTGGTGAAAAAAGAACAAACAGAAATGGTGGGCCAATATTTTGTCATTTTGGGCCAAATACACCTTTTTAGACTTAATCTAGACATAAAATGATTTTCTGACACCGCTTGATGGCTAATTTGAAACATATCAGCAAGTCGCTTTTAGTAAAAATGACAAAATTCAAGAATCAATTGGTTTATCAAATATAGAGAATACATAAAGTTAAAAGTATTAACTGACAAGGTGCATATGAAAGTACAAAGTAAAAAGTATAAAAGTTTAAATGTATTAAGTATAAAAGTATAAATGTATGTATTGGAATTAGAATAGCTTGTTGGAAGCTTATTAACAAGGCAGACTTGCATTGTTTCTCTGTTCTTCACTTCAAATTGCGCTCATTGGACTTTGCTCAAAAGATAGTGTATCGGTTGTTCTGTGGACAGAAGGACTGGAGGGAGGATGGAATGAATAAATTTGGATATTATGCGGATGCTCAACAATGCGAAAAAAGAATGTATCGATGCAATCAGAAAAATAACCGGTATGTTAATGGTGCGAGTGGAGGAAATACAAATAATGGTCCGCTTTGCAACAGATTTTTCAGTCCTCAAAATCGCTTTTACGTATGTTCTCTCATCCGTAACAGCGTGGATCGCGAAAATTTTGAAACGTTCATGAGTAACACCAACATTATCCTGCTATCACCCAGTCTGTCACAAACTAATGTGTGCATGTGGAAGAATTGAACACCTTGGGCATCGAGATAATGCGTCATCTCAGAATTGCCTTCGTCGATGAGAAGGCTAAACCATGGATTATGATAATCCCGAGCTACCATCAAATGTGTGCCCATAGTTCAAGTGGAATAACGGTAACTTGATAGCAAAATGGAGTGAGAGTCCAGTAGAGTCTTCGAACAAGCACGTTCGGTCTTTCCTAAGTGGTCCAGCTGCATTGTCTCGGCAACTGTCCATCAAGGACAATATTCATGATATACTTCGACGAATGTTAATAATGTCTCACCCTGAAATCGCTCCACAACGCCCCCCCCCGACTTTACTGTAATATTTGTGATGAAACTGGACACACAGCAAGGTCAATCAAACATACCAAGTCGACTGCTTCAACTATGAAACAAGCTCAAATAGATTCATTGTATTATTGACAAGTTTACTTTTGTTTGTTCGTTCATTGAACATTTTCTGCAAAATTTTACTTAAATACAGGAAAATTTAAATTTTCCTTGAATAATAAAGAATTTTCGAGAAAATACTGTGTTTGACTGCTTCATACCTTTTGATTGGTCTCTTTTTAATGATAATGTGTATAAAATCTATTTTGTAGTACACCAGTATATACATATATATACATATACATATATATACATATACATATACATATACATATACATATATATAAATATATATACATATACATATACATATACATACACCAGGTCCCCACAGTGAGAAATTATGAGAACGTTTTTAAAAATTATGATTTTTCTGAAAAATTTGGGGAAAATTGACGAGAATTATGTGTTCTGAATAATTCACCCCTACCCGACTTCAAGTTAATTTTTTTTAAATTGAATGCAATCAAAGGCTGTTTCTTTCTACATATTCAGAAAAGGGATATAAAAAATGCTTTCAGATAGATGGAAACAGAATTTGTCCATCTTGTTTCTGTTGATGACTGTAAAGTGGGGGCCCATGTGCATATATATAAAGTTCAGTATGTGTATGTAGCTTGGATTCGAACTTGACACACCAGCTCGTCAATTCACGTGGCGATCCCTTTCATTATGACCACTTTCGAGTATACTAGTTTCAGAATACATATCGGATTGTAGGAAACGATCTACAATATATTAGAAAGAGTTCGTGAACGAACAACAAACAAACACGAAATATAAACAAACAAACATACAGAAATGCCAACTTCTTTCACATAGATTACCTCCAATCAGATTGTCTACAGATTAAAGCTGTTAATTCCATAACAGAAAGTTCATCGCAATTTGTGCTGAACCACGTGACTACACAAAATGGGAAATGGAATTTAGCGAGTTCATCAGACGCTGATTAAAGAAGGAAGAAGAAATCAATCTTATCTTTTGTGCGTCTATTTATGACTTTACAATAATTTACTACTGGTACTGATGACCACGAGATATACATTTGATATTCTTAAAGTTTCACTCGCATAACGGACATCCTCCTTCCCAAGAGAGAAATGTGATGTGTCCCTTACGATTCCATCAGGATACAATGAGCTCATCAGAAGGGAAACACAACGGATGCTGTGATGTGGCTTGCTATAAGTATATTTTCTTACTACTAATTAGCTCTAGTTATATATAGTTTCCTAGGAAGTAAGTGTAGTATCTGTTCCGATGGATACTGCACCCTATAGACGGGTGTCGTCTTGTCCTTCGGGGCTTGATTCCGCCGGTCTGTGGGTTTGTCCTGTGCAGTTCTAGGAGGTCCACCCTCCCAGGCTTCGCCTCCCCTCTTTGGGGAGGAGTAAGTTTATTGCTTACTGCCTGAGGCGCTCCTACCGTGGAATGCCGACGGGGCTGCCCAGGCAATTTTTAATGGCCAGAGTGCTCACTTTCTCGGGCGCTGGCGTTTCAACCCCCACTTACTCGACCCGAGCTGTGGTCACATCTTACTTGTGGGAGTAAGATAAAACTGGCCTTGTGCCTAACTCCTGCAGAGGAGTAAATGAATATATATAGTTTTTTGCCTTTTTTTGCGTTCGGCCTTTTGGTCGAGATCAAAGTGTAGTATCTGTTCCGATGGATACTGCACCCCATAGACTGGTATTGTCTTGGTCTTCGGGTCTTGAATTACGCCTGTCTATGGGTTTGTCCTGTGCAGTTCTAGGAGGTCAACTCTCTCAGGCTTTGCTTTCTCACTCTTTGAGAAGAGGTTAGTTTATTGCTAATCGCCTGAGGCGCCCCTACCGGGGAATGCCGACGGGGCTGCCCAGGCACATTTTAAGGACCCCAAGTACTCTTTCTCATGAGTGTGAATTCCCACTTTCCGACCTTGTGTCTTATTCTACTTTGTGGGAAGTAGATAAATTGGAGTTATATATAGTGAGCAGTGTTGAAGTAAATTTTGAAACATATATATATGGGGTAAGGTACACGATAATTCATGAAAATGAAGTGTCGTGATGGACAAAATGTGTGAAAAGATGACAAACGCAAAGCAAGTTAAAGTGCAGGAGAAAGACAAAAACAAGAGATTTTGTGACCGGTTTCGTTCGTGGAGAACGTCTTCAGAAAAATTTCTGAAGACGTTCTCCACGAACGAAACCGGTCAAAAAAATATCTTGTTTTTGTCTTTCTTGTCATCGTTTCACACATATACATATATATATATATATATATATATATATATATATATATATATATATATATACATATATATATATATATACATATATATATATGTATATATATACATATATATATATATATATGTATATATATATATATGTATACATATATATATATACATATATATATACATATATATATATATATATATATATATATATATATATATATGTATACATATATATATATATATACATATATATACATATATATATACATATATATATACATATATATAAGGATTTTTTAATTAATTATCCGAATGCAACTGTGTTGTACCAATTTTATGACGACTTGCGAAGATTAAGGTCAAGATATATTGATACTAAGCTTTATATCTAGAATCCTTATTTCAATTTTGTCTAACATTCATTATATGAATTAAAAAAAAAATGTATGGCTTAACGTAAAGGGGTCTTAAGAAGAAATTAAAATTCAGGAAATCTTGCTTAATTGATGTCTCGTGAATGTGGATCAAATTCAACGCAAATCTGAAATATCTGAATTTTCAGTTCCAGTTGCATTCCTCAACAAACTGATGATTTGGTTCTGAGAAATGAGTTGCTTCGCAGATGATTATGTATATTTGACAATGAGAAAGCATAACTGCTCCAGTTAGTGGACTAGCATAGACTATATGCAAGTTTGGGGTGACGCATATACAATCAGCCAAAAGAAAAAACCCAATCAGTGTTACATAATCAATTGAAGGACGAATGAAGAAGAAGAAAAAGACATGGCACGCGCTAATGAGATATATTTTATTCTTAGACATGGAAGCCATTTTTTCAGCATTTCGACCATATCAACTAAATATAGCGCACATTACAATCCTTTACGCTTATTAGTTCAAATTATTAATTATCTTAAGAATGTATCCGTTTACAAACATATGCACATACCTAACTTATATATATATATATATATATATATATATATATATATATATATATGTATGTATGTGTGTGTGTGTATATATATATATATATATATATATATATATATATATATGCATTTAGGCAGCATATTTTAATTTAGGCAAACATTATTAAATAACACGGAGTGTATTTTGCTTTATAAGACTCTGTTATTTGTTCAATTTCCCGAATGGTCCATTTAGTGTTTCGCTCAATTTGCTGTATGTAAGTTCCGTGAAGGTTAGTTGGAGAAAACGACAGAAAAGTAGTCGATTATAAAGAACATTAAAAAATAAGAGCGTAATATTTATTTGTATATGTATTATAGAAGATCAGAAGAACATTGGTTCCGTCGGTATCAAATCCAAGTAAAGGAGACCAACTGTCCTGACAATCGCTTGATACACCCTTTGGTCACGTTATAATTCTCGAGTTAACTGACCTCTCTCTTGGACATGACATTTTTGCACAATTTTTGACAACTTCATCTAAACGAATAAATGCGAAAGTTTTTTTTATTTCATTCACAACATTATACTTTTGGGAAAGGTATGAATTCAGATATCCTCCCTTCAGCTATAGCTTAAATAGTAGGGTAGACTAGACACAAGTCTTGTTTGTGCAACTAGGCTATGAGAAGGAAAACTCCAAAATAACACCAGTCTTTCTCTGCTTATCAGCATTGATTGCAGTCGTTCTGAACTTCTTGTCATTATACACAAGCAATGAAAGTTCAGAAGAAGCGCAGTTAGTTATAACGAAACCTTTGCTTCACTATACACTTTCCCGCATAAGTACCCTTATTGGGGCTATCTATTTTCTCCGGAGACTTATAGGAGACCAAACACACGCGCGTGCGCACGCACGCACGCACGCACGCACGCACGTCTGATGTTGTTCAGGTGCCAACTTCGCTCAAATAACAATAGTGCAGACCCTACATGCAGTATTCTACAACACCAATATATCTAAATAAATAAATGGGAAAGGTGGACCCATTTCTCGGACTAACGGAAAAGTCAAAACGATCTATTTCAAGTTAATTCAATTTTACGCGATAGACACACCATCTTTTTTATATGCTGCTTATGAGAAAAGAACGATGAAAGTAATCTGACGTAATGGAAAATAAAAAAGGAAAAACCAAGAGATATTTATTTTTTATATATTCATCAACGTTTCGTCTTTATTCGTAAGACTTCCTCAGGATGATAATTTTAAGAAAAATGTCATGCCACTGACTTCCCGCAGCCCGGACCTTGGTCCAGCGCTCTCATCAACCCATCATGTCAACCCTATATTTCGATGTACTTGCATGACATTTTTCTTAAAATTATAATCCTTAGGAAGTCTTACAAATAAAGACGAAACTTTGATGAATATACTGCTTATGTATATGCGATTCGATTTGCGTATTCGTTCGGAAAAAAACATTTTATTTATTTTAACTATTATTTGTCATTGTTTTTTTTTAATTTAATAACTGTTTTGATTATAACAACAACTTGTTCAGTGTTGTAATGTTTTATTTTATTGACAAATATTAGTTATTTGTCTTCATCTCTTTCTTTCGGGAAACCGACTTCATTTTCAAAAAGTTGCGATCTATTTCTAAATTGCAAGTATTACAATTAAAACAGTTGACTGTTATGTAAATCAATAATACAATAGTCTTTTGAAACACTGTATATATAGTAACAAAACAAAGACCCCAAAACATCTATGTGTATAACTAATTCGCCTAACTATTATAAAACAGTTGTTTAATAAATTAATGTTTGCTGTTATTAATTTGTAATTTGGTTGTTCTATTTTCCTATATGTATTCAATAATTCTATCAATATAACAGTAATTAAGTAAAGTGATTTAATACAAAAGGATATATTACACACATGTTTCTTAAAATATTATGTGTATTAATTTTCAAAGGAGGGGAATTTTAATGAAAACTATTAGTGTTTATAATTACAATAGATTTCATTTGAAAGATTTTTATTCATGTAATAGAATTAAAAATTCTATATAGATCTAGATTAATAGCAGTTAGATGGTTAGGGTTAGGGTTAGATTGTTGCTTGCAAATATATATGTATTAACAAATATTTGAAAGTTTGCTGTTATATACATACATTTCCGAAATGTAAAATGTTCATTCGTGAAAAGGAAGGTTAGTTTCTCTGTTACCCATGTGTCTGCGTTGGATTTATGATACCAGTTACGTTTTGAAATGTAAGAAATAAAGAAAAACAGGATTAGGGAGTTTAATAAGTCTTACTGCTTTTTCATCATTTTTTATTATATGTTGCCAAAGGTTCATTCGATAACTTGAATAGTTACTTTGCTTAAACGTGCTATCTATCACATTTTATTTTATTTCAATGTTAAAAATGTGGGCATTCTGAGGTGACTAATCGCATAAAAATATGCATTCGTGTTGTGTAGATAACACGTAACAGTTGTTCCTTCTCCCTCTTCTTTTTCGTTTTTATTAACATCTGTCATGATGCGTGTTCATTTGCGTCTTCTTTTTAATAGTAGCGGTTGTAAAAGTTATTGAAAATGACAGCACAAAATATAGTTTCGGGTTTAACAATTTTTTAAATAAAAATACATTTGGGGGGGAGGGCATAATGATATGACATAGAATACACCGTGAGTCTTCCCTCAACCCATGCTCCATAGAAGGAGGAGGTCATCTTTCTGAAACACGACCGCTCTCCTTTGAGAAAAAAAAAGAATTGATCAGTGTATTCGCTACATGTCAGGAGTAAGCTCTTGTCTGCACTGCAACACCGTGAACACATACCTCTAAGTCTACTCTTAAACTTCTATTAGAAGTTCTCCTTATTCTAGCCTTATGTAGAAACTTCCGTTTTTTACATTATTTTACACAACCACATACAATTTGACTGCAATTAAAAATGAGATTTTTACTGAAAACTTTAATACATTTTTGTATTGCTCTCTTCACAACTGATGGTTTGCAAAGATGACCAATTCTGTCCCCAGCAATTCATGTTTTGAATACCATAGTTTTAACATGTAATCAAGAATAGACCTCCAGAACTACTACAACTCGTGTAAGTAGATTGAGGAATAAGCTTGTGTGCCATGTTAAAATAAGTATTGATCATGTCTTTATTTATTCGAAAGCAACAACTTCTTCCAAATACAGAGCATCATTGTCCACGATTTCCTGTCAACGCTCTTTAGAGACTGAAGGATGGCAAGGATGAGTCTAACTGTTTTACCCCAGACCCTATGTGTGCTGCTGCCACCGGATACGTTTTCCATTTGATAATATTAGACATTTAAAAAAAAATTCTAATAGAATTATTTGAAACAAAACAACAAATATTTGAAACCAAACAACTTCCAGCTAAATTCATGACCATAAAAATAGACCTTGTAGCATTATCGTGACCCAGGGAAGCCTCCGTGCGGGATTTGTGCTTGAGGTACAGTCATGACGGTATCTAGCACTATTGTAGGATCATGAAAGGCTCATTTGTCCGGATCAGTTGCTGGTTCTTGTCCCACGTTGTGAGTACATCCCCAAGACCTTTTGCATTTCGAGTCCCTTCTTCCGAACGATGGATGGACAATTATCTGCTAACTTCTATTAAGATTAATTATTCATTAACTGCAGAGAATTAATTGTTTTCATTTGATTTTCCGCGAAAAATGGAATACTGAATAAAAAATTGTTTTATAAAATATTTAATTGTATTCATTAAAATTCAATCTTATTCTACGCTAAGGTGGGCAGCGGCATGGTTGAGGCAATATAGCAGCCGCGCAAAATCGGTCGGCAAACTGAAAAAGAAACATTCACCAGAGAAATAAAAGAAATGCGAACCAGACTACAGAAACAAAGGAACGAAAACTCTAACCACACAACGGTAATCATAAAGTACTGTTATATTTTCGCTTACCAGTGTCTGGATAAAACATTATACACCCGTGTCGTCGTCGTCGTGAACCGCGGTTCTTGCTTGTCTCTGGTTACAATCACTCGGACGCCGATGTTTAGTTTTTAATAAGTGTTTATTACAAAAGATCACTCACAGAAAACAAAAAATGACAGATTACTTTCGTAGGCGTGAGAGAAAGACAGATAGAGTTATAGACGGATAGGTTGTCCCGTTACATCTAGTTACATTGTGTGCCGCACTTCGGACACATATTTCCTGCTTTAAGTTTCGCCAGCCAAGAGACAGAAAATCTCTGTTCGGATTTTATGTTGTTTCATCGACCTCTGACCATTAAGGTGTCACTAAAACTTTTCCGTTCAAACAACGAATCCTGTTATGTAACAGACCCAGCTGCACCCTCTACCCTCCAACCGTGTATTCGATCGACATTTATCACGGAAGGTTAACTTTTTAGCCCGTTGCACTCACTCACCGATTTTTTTTTCAAAACAAGACAATTGCGTTGCCCCAATACGGGACAGAGATGAAGGGAGGATCAGTCTCTCAGTCACGTATTCAAAAAAGGCCGATATCTTCATAGTACCTCGACCCTTTTATTAGTAACGAGGCGTAAAGATATTTTAGTTGTGTCTCTCTGATTAACGATTAGTTCAGGGCTGTGCAAAAAGGGTCGCCAGGTCCTCTCTTGTGCTGCAGACTCTAATTTAAAAAGTAAGGAAGTGCTGTTCATGACTAGAACGACAACACTAATTACAAAAGATAAATAGGATAGATAAATAGTAATTCGCGTTCTACATAGTTTAAAACTTAAAAAAAAAAAGTAGTAGACCGACAGGGACGGTCATTTGTTCGAGCGAAAAGGTCAGCTATCACAGGCAAAAGGTGACCTCACGAACCCTTACTTTTGAGATTCAGCTTTAAGAAAGAGAGCACGTTGTTCGTCTAGACCAGGGGCGGGCAACCTCCGGCTCGCGGGCCACATTCGGCCCGTGAAGGCTTAGCGTTCAGCCCGCCACCCTGCTATGCTTTATTATTGCAATCCGGCCCGCGGACCTCCCAGTAAAACTCATATCATTTTGTGACATAGACGTAAAAGTAGGTTTCGATTAAGATTCACAGTTGGATAAAAATGTATGAATATCAGCGAGCGATGATGCATGTATATTTCATTTTTCTTTAACTATTAATTTCAAATCGTTGGCTCGAGATAAAAATAGAAAAAGAGAAAGAGAGAGGCAAAGAGGAAACGAGAGACGAGGAAAGGGCATGAAACAGAACTTATGTGAGATGTGTCAAAACGAATGCTGGATCAACTTGCTACTTCCCAGTGATTATTTTTTATGATTCCAAACTTGCTCTTCGTCGTTTTATAACATCACATACAGAAGTTTCTTGAGAAAAAAATATCAGATTTGTAGAGTGTTCAATGCAATTTTTGTACAATTTATTCATGTAAACAAAATATAGTAATTCTGAGATTTTGTTTTTCACTCCGGCCCGCGATCTCCTTCCTAAAGTATCATCTGGCCCTCACTCTGAAAAGGTTGCCCGCCCCTGGTGTAGACCATTGTCCAATATAAGTAACAACGTGTTTTTCTCTTTGGCCCCGAATGTGTCAAATAATTTTTTACCGCTCTACGTGTCTATTGGAGAAATAAAATATTATGAAACATATTTACAAACTAAGAAGAACTAGAGAAGGCGTAAAACAAAACAAAAAAATAATACTTCATATCAAAAGGAATTAGGGGGCTCGATATATTTTACTGCTTGAAAAATCTCACAAATCGTTTCCACACGTCAAAGCTAGTGGAATTCCGCCATTCATTTGTTTACAAGTTATGAAGTGTTAACTATTCTGTACTTTTACAGCTTAAAACATCTTTCGAATCGTTCCCCATGTTAAAACTAGGCAGGTTCGGTAGAGAATTTCATTATAATGCGTTTTATATAAATTATGCCTTTTCTTTTAGATTAAGTTCTTTAGTTCTCTAGTTTAAAAGCACAGAATAGTTACTATACCGAAATTACAGCGGGAGACTTATGGGTATTTTTAAACGGTATTTGTAAAAGTTATACAATAGAACCGACAGAATTCGAACACGACACACCGAGTCTAGAGTTGGTGCCACTAGTCAGGCCATCAGCTCTACTTTCTAATGACGCTGCTGCAAAGAAGGTGGGCTCCCTCTGTCGAGCTAGAAAACTTTTCAGACCTGTCAGTATCTTATATCGCTACAAAGCCACCGTTCGCTCATGCATGGAGTATTGTTGCCACATCTGGGCTAGTCCACCACCAACTAGTACCCCCCTCCTTAGACGGCCCAGAAAAGAACCTCTAAGGTCCCACATTGTCTAACAAGGCCCAGCTTCTGTCCCATCGCCGCAATGTTGCTTGTGCTTCTTCTAGAAGTACTTCAACGGAATGTTCGACGACGAACTTACTGCACCTGTGACACCTCAACGTAGTAGCTTGTTTTTCATCGAATCGCTGGCCTTTGACATTCCCTCCCTGCTCCCCGTTTCCCCGACTGTACTAACATGCAGAAATTCAAATGTAATAAGAAACAGACACCTACCTGCACAACTCCCCACTTAAAATGCTTCTATAAATCTGACCCCTAATTCACAGTAGCTACTTCCGTCTCAGTGGCAATTTGATGTTAGTATTTATTTACCTCCCACGAAGTAAAAGGTGACACAAGGTCGGAAAGTGGGAGTAGATCAGTCAGCACTCTAGAGGAAGAGCACCTATTACCTTTAAATATTGCCTGGGCAGACCCGTGGCGCCTCAGGCGATTATCAATAAACTAACCCCTTCTCAAAGGGTGAGAAGGCAAAGCCTGTGAGGGTGCACCTCCTAGAACTCCACAGGACAGACCCATAGACCGGCGTAAATCAAGCCCCGAAGGCCAAGACAATACCAGTCTATGGAGTGCAGTATCCATCGGAACAGATACTACACTTTGATCTTGGCCAAAAGGCCGCTGTTTGAGGTAGGTTATTTATCTACCTCCCACAAGGTAAGATGTGACACAAGGTCGGGAAAGTGGGATTAGATAAACCAGCGCTCGAGAGGTGAGCATTCTGGCCATTTAAAAATTGCCTGGGCAGCCCCGTCGGCATTCCACGGTAGGGGCGCCTCAGACAGTAAGCAATAAACTTACTCCTCCCTAAAGAGGGGAGGTAAAGCCTGGGAGGGTGCACCTCCTAGAACTGCACAGGACAGCGTGCAGTATCCATCGGAACAGATACTACACCGCTGTTTGAGCTAGATAACACAGAACAAAATAAATATATAAATAAATAGACAGACGTCTTTAAGCAATGAGCCACTACCAAACGACTCACGTAATTATATATATATATATCCTGTTTTATCCGCAAACAAGTCCGCTGACTAACGACGCCTCGTAGACTACAGCTACAATCTTTGTTGCTCGCTTGTAATGCGTAACAACCGCTGACTACATTCTGTCTTTCTCTTTTTCGGGTTTCTCCACCGCCGCCTGTCAGTCACCGCTGCCGCCGCCGCCACCGCTGAGCAAACGAAAGAGCACACACAGTAAATAGAGTTTATTTTGGGCTATTAGCATTCCCAGTTGAGTGCATCTCATCTTTTATTCGGCATCGTTGCCAATGTTATACATTAAACACATGCTGGTCGGCCATCTATCAAAGATGATTGACGTGCCGAAGGGCGAACTGATTGATGGCCAGTGCGAAGAGAGAGGAGGAGGGTAAAGTTGAAAAGTAGGCGGAGCCTATTGCACTTGTAACCGAAGGAGGTGAACCTCTTTGTGCATTGTTATTGGTCGGTGTTGCGTGTTGAAGAATGGGTTACGTTTTTGAGAAATGAACAGAGAATGGGAAAAAGAGAGAGGGGGAGGGGTAAAGAGAGAGTAAGAAATAAAAGAGAGGGGCAATTGAAGGATAAATATATATTTATATATATATATACGGAGGCGGTTTCTAAGGTGTGAAAGCTGCAATGGGGGAACGAACATTAGAACAAAAGAATGAGGGGATACACACACGCACACACATTATATATAGATAGATAGATAGATAGATAGATAGATAGATAGATAACGTGGGATAGATAGAAAGATAGATAGATAGATAAAGTGGGAGATATAGATAGATAGATAGATAGATAGATAGATAGATAGATAGATAAAGTTGGAGATATAGATAGATAGATAGATAGATAGATAGATAGATAGATAGATAGATAGATAGATAGATAAAGTTGGAGATATAGATAGATAGATAGATAGATAGATAAAGTGGGAGATATAGATAGATAGATAGATAGATAGATAGATAGATAGATAGATAGATAGATAGATAGATAGATAGATAGATAAATTTTGGATCATAAATTTAAAAAATAGAGTTATCAAACTATAACTGTGTGTAGTGATTGAACAAGTATTACTTTACGTAGTTCATTTATGTTCTTTATATAAATAATTTTTTTTAATAATTATTATTTGATTACGTAATAGTGTAGAATGCCAATTAATAAAAAGAATTAGTAAAACATCGCGATTGAATCAGATTACACCGGAAGTTACTCATAATAAGAACGGATAGCGATATAATCGACTTGTACTTTTTAAGAGAAAAATAAAAATAAATATAACAAGCCGCGCATGCGTGGTCCCCCTCTGTATGTGACTCGATGTGGCGAGTGTAAAATGCAATAAATTTGGGAAATTTGGGGCATTTTTGACCCCCATTGTACCCCCTGGGAGCGCGAACAGAATTTTTCTGAGGTCAAGGATGCTCATTTTATATCCAGAACAATTGCCTCTACATTTTGGCCAAGTTTCAGAAAAATTGAATGGATAGATCAAACGTTATGGGAGGAAAGGGTCATTTTTTTACATTTTGGGGGCTTTTTACCCCCTGGGGGCGCGAACCAGATTTTTTCCAAGGTCAGCGATACTTATTTTCTATTAGGAACAATTGCCTCCATATTTTGGCCAAGTTTCAGAGAAATTGAATGGATGGATGAAAAGTTATGGGGCAAAACATGTCATTTTTTGCCATTTTTTGGGCGTTTTGACCCCCTGGGGGCTAACCAGATTTTTTTTTTCAAAAATCGGAGAATGTCACTTTCTAACCTGACAAAAGTTACAACTTCATGCAAAATTTCAGAGATATTCAATGGATGGTTGCGGAGAAAAATCCGGACGGACGGACGGACAGACGGAAATGCCACAAAACATAAGTCCCCCGATTTATAAAATAAGATGTTAAAACGAAGAAAATAAAGAGGGAAAGAGGAATAGTAGAATAAGAGAATAACAGTTGGTGTGACTCAACTAATTATTCTCTTATGTGTGGATATTGCCACGTGGTTTTCGGGAAGTCAACATTTGCACGAGAGAAAAGAAACAAATATTGTGGACATAAGGTTTCATGAACTCTTAAATGCAATAAAAAAAAGAGTCTAAGCTACGTTTTCTTTTTTGATTAGTTATAACAAGAAGAAGAATAAAAAAATATAAAATTACATATGACTTTTTTAATTAAACGATTATTGGACACATCAAGTTTTTCAGCCGGATTGTGGCTTGTTATGCACTGAGGAAGCCTTTTTGATGTTCGGAAGTTTTGTATACCATTTAAATGTCTATATTACCAAAATTAAGCAGAAACAATATTTTAGGAAATTTACCCCCGAATAAAACAGTGTTGAAACATTTTTATGTCTCTTTTCGAAGTTTAAAATCAAAATATTATGCTACTATGCAACTAAACCTGATCGAGTATCTTCATTTAAATTTCAGTAAAAACCCATTACATGATTTTAATTAAAAAACAATGTCTAAATATGTTTTCGTTGGACTTCCACTGTGAGAAAACCTGCTAACTCAACTGTTCTACATCTACAATTCTTTCAATATGGCCATACCATCGAAGTCTACTCTTCTGTATGCATCTTCATATAATGGGCAGATTTAATTTTCCTCTGAGGTCATCAGCAACAAGCCTGTCTTCAAGGCCTACATTACACAGCAATAGTGCCATTCTCATATCTCTCTCCGTTCAACGCATAACCTCAACCCTCACTGGCAAGGTTTCACTTCCATACGTCATCACATTGCGTAGACAGTGATAACGCCCTGCTGGTTAGTAATGGCAGAAGTCTCCTAACCCTAACCCAAGCAAGTCGAAATCCTTTCAATCACACTAGCACTTGCTCCATCTTGTGGCAAAATGGTATCACCAATGTAACTAAACTTCTCGACAACCTCAATAGCATTGCCATCCAGATACACTTTTTCCTCATCTGAGTTCGCGTCTATCTCCATTGTCTCTGGAGAGAGAGATACAGGGTGGGCCAAAACAAGGGTCCTATCTTTAAATTTGAATAACTTGAATTTGAATAACTTCCACAAAATAAAAGTTAAACTCACCAAACTTTATGTGTGTGTAGACTGACCCTTCCGAGATTTTTTGAAATAAACAAAACAAATTTTAGCCGAAAAACACTTCTTAAAACTTACAAAAACTAAAGTATTGTTTTTTACGCTGTTTTGAGTTTTTTAAGCAAAAATAATGTTTTCTAAATGAGGGTACGTTCCTTAGGGCTAATACGGCTCATGCTTGCTTCGGAAGGGGTCCTTTACTTATTCTAAAAAAAAAAAATTAAAAAAAAATCAATAAATAAAAAAGTTATGAATTTTTAAAAATAGGACCCTTATTTTTGCCCACCCTATATAATATGGAGATAGAATGTAAAGAGAGAGAGAGAGAGAGAAAGAGAGAGAGAGAGAGAGGGAGAGATAGAGAGAGATAGAGATAGAGAGATAGATATATAGATAGAGGAAGAGAGAGAATAAGAAGAACAGAAACAGAGATTAAAAGATTCAGTATAGCTCTTCATAAAATAATAGATCGCTCTCGGTTGCTCAAAATACTTAATATTAGCATCCCGATTTCATTTACTGACGGAAGCCTGTGTCGATAGCGTAAAACGTTAGACGTCCGTCTGTTAGCAAAATAGTCGGGTTCTGATATCCGCTTGAAGTACTTGCTTGTCTATTCTGACTGAAGAGCTGCTACACTGTTTAGAGGCGGCGTTGCTCTTCAGAGTGGCTAGACGGGCAGATTCTCCAAGTCTGTGGTTCTACCATTACGCCATCAATACAAGATAGGATGTAGGAAATATTAACGGCTATATAAAAAACATCTGCTGCTGAGAGTGTTCTACTAATTTGTGTTGAATTATCGTTACTGAAAACCAGAGATTACACTTACTAGAGTGCTCAATCCATATACAACATAATCACGTTGACACACCGATTTTCGTTAGATCACCGAAGTTAAGGGACGTTGAACTTGTCAGTATTTGATGGGTGACTATTTAGGAATACCAGCTACGGTATGTAGGAGGAGATTGGCACCTCCCGGAAAGAAATGAAAAAAACCCTAACCCTCCTTGATCCGGATATACATGTGACTGGAAACCCTTCTTTTTGTTTTATTTTCTTTCAATCCACAAAGGGATAAGTGCATATGCATATATTAAAAAAAAAAATACTGCAGTTTTAGGTATCACTTAATAGTCAGAAGTGTATTTCTCTTAACATAACACGCACAGTAATAAGGCAGTTTCTATTGGTCTTTTCTATACAGAAATACGTACCGTCACTGTCGCAAAGAGATACAAAGAGAGAGAGAGAGAGAGAGAGAGAGAGAGTAGCGGGGTGAGAGAGAGGGGGACTTTTCTTATTTTCAACTAGCTGTACCGACACGACGTTGCCCGTTATTGTTTGTATTTGCAAATTCTTTTTAAAGCTATGCTTTTTTATATCTAAATAATATTATTCTTTTTGTTCAAAACGAAAGGAAGTAACTATGTATTGACGAGTACAGAGTCACGTACCTTTTAAAGATGGCGTCAATATGAAAAGAATTCCGACCCTGTCAAAGTATTTTCTGTAACAAATTAAATCATATTACATTTTATTGTGCTGAACAACATGCTGCAACGATCTACCAAAAGGACAAACACTAAGAATAAAATATTATATATTAACAGGACCCGTTCCCCAGCGTTGCCCGGGGAAAATATAGCACAAACCAAGAACAATTCGGTAACAGACACCCCCTCAATTTTTTAATATCTATCTGTTGTTTAGAAGCAACTAGCATCGAATTTTCTCATTTTTTGTTGAGTGAGATTAGGTTCCCTTAAGTCTTATTTTAAATCGGGGCTAAGCCCCCCCCCCCTATTAAAAAAAACAGTATTTACTCACTTGGTAAAAGTACGGAATAGTTAACAGCTTAGAAATGTTAAAAAACAACAACCAAAAACAAATGACTTATACCAAACGCGGGGGAACTTAATTGTCTACCGACTTGTATACTTTTAACGTGCTGAAACTGTTCTAAGTTTTATTTTTTTGTACACACAGTAGAAAAGGCAAATGTCTGGTTTTCGCTTTACTAGGTAGAGGGTAAAAGTAAAGAAATCGACCGACTTTACTTTATATGTTCGCTATATGATAAGCAAAAGAGATTAACTTGAGAAACAATATTTAGATTTATGAAAGATAACGAAACTGAGATCAAATCTCACGATATATTTAAGCCATTTATGTTTACCATTTTGGATTTTCTTCAAAGTCTCTTCAGATATTCGTTCTGTGTTATCATAATAAGTTTTCAAGTACTTTCTGCATCAAAATACATGTTGCTTACTTTGTACGCAGTTTTTGTATTTCATCTGCGCATCACACCAGGAGGTAAGCACTTGAATGACAGCATGAGTCGTAGTTTATACAATAGTTGGGCAGGGTACAAAAAAGAATTTCTAAACTATTTCTGGACTGTCTTCCACGCTCCAGCTACTGTCGCATCTCCGCAGTTTTATCCTGTGCCTGTTTTACAAGTAATCCCACTTAATGTGCTCCGATGAACACACTGAATTTGTATCCCTTCCCCAATTAAAATACTTTAGGTCCACCTTACTAGCAGCAAAATCTCACCCCTTTACTATAAAGGTCCGTAGTTGATATAATAGTTAAATTAAACTCACACATATAAATACAAAGATGTTTTGAAAATTAGAATTTCCGATCTTCACTTTGGGTTTCGGAATTCGTCTGTTAGATATCTACGTGTTATAATAATACATGACGCAAGGGCTATCTGGTGATATTTTTTAGTATTTTAAATGAACAACAATATTTTACGAAAAAGTGTATATATTTCAATCAAGGTGACATATATATCCTTGATGAGACTTTTTCTTTCTAATTATTCTATGAATCTACCTTTGACTTCAATGACTGCTTCTATTCAAGTCGACAAAATCGATTCAAAATCGGTTCCTATACATTTCGGACATCACCTGGACAATAGTATTCTTTACTATAAGGATGCCGACTAGTCTTCATTTCAACAACGCTTCACACGTAACAGTTCATATGATTTAAATCTGGGGAGGTAAGAGGGGTCACATGTTGTGAGTCACATGATCGTAACATTTCTGATAACCGATTTTGGGTTACAATGGCTTTGTGAGAAGGTGCAGAGTCTTGTTGCAAGACATATGGCCTTCTATTGCATACGTTAACTATCCCAAAACCATATTAAAAGCATCAAGGTATCCAGCAGAATTGATCTAAGACCATGTTGGAAAATGTAAGGTGACATAACATGACCTTCACTGCTTACAACTCCTAAAACCATAACAGTAGCCGGATATTTGGTGTGCATCACCGTGGGTGCTTCAGAAGAAGATGCACATAGCCACCTTAGGGAAAACATTGCAATAACATTGAAATCTTTCAATCACATCCCTCTCGCTTCAACCGAATCTTATGAACCAATGATGTGGCTGCATATTATTGGTTTAAAAATCATTATGCTTTGCAACTAAAGCAGCGATGACTGCATGTTTTTCATTTATTTGATAAACACCTTCCTCTGAATTGAGTATCTGAAATCTTTATGATAAAGTAAAGTCGATTTTCTCCTGTCGCTTTATTATCGGTTTAGAACGAAAAGCCTCATATGCTAATCTGTTTCGACAGTCACTTAGGCCAAGTCCTATAGTGTGTTTCCAGAACTATGCGTTAATTACGTTTTTTTTAAAAAGATTTCTTACATTTTATCCGAGTTAACTATTTCTCCCAGAAGGTGGCAGACATTTTCACTGGCATTATAATATCTACTCCTACCGCCCTCAGTGTCATCGGAAACTAATTGTTCTGGATATAATAATGCCATGAACATCGTTTGTATTTCATTATTCATGCTACTCTTTTTCTAGTCTAATGTAAATAAATACTTGTTGAGCCGCCCTCTTGATAATCAATTCCTCTTAGTAATCTTCTGCCCTTTCCACTTATTGTTTCCGGTCCTCTCGGGGCGGCGATTGTCGTCCAACTGACAATCTTTTTCACCCGTATCCTCGAGTAACACCCGGGCCTTGATAAGAGGTGAATCATTAGTAAAAATAAAAAAGGAAATAAATATTTTTTATTTGAGAGAATACTGTATTGGGATACTAAGGAAAGTCTCAACTTGTCTGAACACGCGTGCGTCAATTGTATCCGTGTGTTTGATTTCGTATCCCCGATTGTTTCGTCAAGGAAACGATGGCACTTCGTCTACACTGTAATCATTGCAGTTTTTATATCCACCCGAATTAAAGCAGTTTCTATCTAATTATTTATTTTCCAAATTCGTATTTTTGTGATTACGGAAGACCTTAAAAATCTATAATCCTGTACGTATTTGAATAACCCTAGAATAGTATTAGTGGTGTGTAGTATACATTTAACGTTCTATACTAGTCTTTTCTGCCTTTTATTTTCACATAATTTTTCTCTTCATTCTTTTATTGTGTTGGCTTCTTATCACGGATGCCTGTATTGGCGTCACACATTTAAATATCTGTATATTCTCCGTCCATATATCCTTCGTCACGGCTAGTTTTGTATTATGAAACTGGGCTATTTTACATGACATTAACAATATAGCCCCTGAAGAGTGTAAGTAGTGATGATGTAAATTGTAACAAAAAATCGCTGAATTAGAAGGTGGGGTCATCCTAGAATTAGTTAAGAATACTATGGTTAATTCATATATATGACAATATTGAGAGTTGTTGGTCGCTTCGAAAAATAAACTAAAGTCATTTCTGGGTTAAGGTATGCACGAAAACAAACAATTTCATATATACTAGCGAGGGTATCAGAAATCGCCAGAGCATATTTTGTGACTGGATAGCAAGGACGCTTTCACGCTAGCTCCCACTAGGAGGCTGGATTTAGAACTCCAACGGTATATTTTATTTTAATGGAAATCGCTCCAAACAAAGCATGAAGCAACTTGATGTAAGAAGCTGATAAGAACGAAATATGATTATCGCAAAGACAGGATATGCCTATTGATCTTATTCTTGAAAAGACCAAAATTATAGGTAGGAGGAAAACAGTCAGCAGGAAGAGAGTTCCACAAGCCTGCGGTTCTTGGAAAGAAACTACTGGAATAGTAAGCTGTATTACAATGAGGTATCAAAAAAGCGAATTGATGGAGACCACTAGACCAACGACTCAAACGAGATGGAACAAAGGAAACGGGGAATAGATAACATAATTCGGAAAAACACATGTCATAATAGTATTTATAGAAAAGACTGAGACTAGCAACATCACATCTGTGAGAGAGGGTGTAGAGAAGAAGAAAGAGTTAGGTCAATTAAATTACAGATACGTTTCTGCACCTTATCAAGAATCCTCAAATGGGATAGAGATTCACCAGCCAAAATATGACAACAGTACTCCATACATGGTCTGATTGTAGATTTGTAGAGATAGAAAATAGCCTCAGGTGTGAGAATGTGGTTGGAGCGATAGAGAGAACCGACTTTACGAGAATCAGAAAGAGCAATGGATCTAATGTATGAACCCCAAGAACGATTTGATGAGAAAGAAAGACCAAGAAGTTTTAGAATCGATTTCTCCTCAAGAGCAGAGCCATCCATGAGAATCTCAGGAAGAAAAGGGACACGCCTACGATTGAAAGACACGAGTTTAGTCTTAACTTGATTAAATGAAACTAGCCATTTCATACTCCAATCCACAACTGAACCCAGGTCAACTTCTAGATCAGCTGCATATTTCGACTGATCTGAGGGAGATGGGCGAGAAGCAACACCAGAATAGAGAGTGGTATCATCAGCATAATGTTAATTTTCCGAACAATATTCTCTGGAAGATTATTTATATAGAGAATAAACAATGTTGGGCCTAGAATAGAGCCTGAGGAACACCAGCTTTGATAAGAAAAGAGAAAGAAGAGACGCCCTCCTAAGATACTCGCAAGCTTCGATCAGAAAAAAGACCTAATAATGTCAAGAACCTCACCACCAATACCATAACCCTGAGATAAAAGAGTGTGACAACTAAAATAAAGTAACCGTTGAAAACCTTTTTTTGTTTCTCGAGTCTTCAATTTGAAACGAAGAGAAATATGCCTCTGGATATGCTAAGAGACTTCCCCAACGGAAGTGAAAGTGAGTGTTTCCTTTTTAGTTTTATGTAACGTGGCCCACAAAAAAACAAAAGGGTTAACTACGTTACATGGAGATGGAGAAAATGTTCGATTATTTGAGCCATTCATACTTATACAAGTCTGATTCAACTATATACATATTTGTATGGTTATTTTTTTATTTACGCTCATCGACCCTTGATATATTCTGTGAGTTTTGTTCTTTTTCTTTTCTCATTGAAACTGGCTTTACAAGTATTAGCATGAACCCATCCGTGAATAGATTGAAAGTTTTGAGGCTATCTAGATCAAGTAATTTTATAGGGATTGAAACAAAATTATTAGTTATAGTTGTAGAACAATCTCTTTCAGTCAATAATTTACTTACTTAACAATGCCGTAATAATGAAATTTAACTTTTAAAATTATTCTATGTAAAAGAAAAGAAAAATCGAACCACACAAAGCAATAGACCGAATAGAAAAAAAGATCAGTGGTAGTACCAAATGTAAGAATTAAAAAAAAAATATTTTCTCCGTATTTTTATATGAGTTTGGTCTTGACTTTTGAGAGTCTATTTTTATGTGCATCCGAGATTTTCTGAACATTCGAATCTACGTTTTCTCAGATATAAAATATTCTTTGACATGTGCATCCCATTGCGATTTGATAATTTTTCTGGTCATTTCTGAAGACTTTCTGCGTGAGATCTCGCCTTTATATTGTGTTGTTTTCATGTGGTAACAAACTCTGATGATATGATTTTTAATCTGTTTATGTATGCTTTAAATCCACTGAGACACGGATGTGAGTTTTCGTTCCTCCGAAACTGAAAAATCTTATATATATATATATATATATATATATATATATATATATATATATATATATATAATAATAATAATAAGTGTTTGTAAGTACATTTTAAAATGCAATTCGATAATAATGGCGAGGTAGCCATAATTGCCAAAAACGGAGAGGCCTATATTACCAAAGCAAAAAAAAAAATTCTTCCTTACTGGAGTAACACGGTTAAAATATTAAAAAAAATGAATGAAGGAAAAGATGGTGGTGATATCAAGACGTCTTTTCGTCAAGATAAGACGTCGACTAAATATGGGGTATTAAAAGCGAATTAAAATCGTGGTTAATAAGAACCATAGATAGATTATCGAATGAATATATAAATTAAAAAAAGTATATATGAAGGCAGTATTTAAATGTACACCCATCATTTCTAAACTGTGGATGCACTCATTCTGCTTGCACAGAGACGGTTTTCGCATATTAATAGCGACGACTTCAAGAATCTGAAGATGATTTCTCGAACGAGCCCTGTGCAAGACAGTAAATAACTAATCCGAATTCTTACTGAAGTAAGGAATATTCTTCTTTTTTTGCTTTAGTAATATAGGCCTCTCCGTTCTCGATAATTATGGCTACCTCGCCATTAAATTTATATATACATTATACATATAATATAATATATACATATATATATATATATATATATATATATATATACATATATATATATATATATATATATATATATATATATATATATATATATATATATACACACACAGACAGACAGCCAGACAGAGAAGAGCGATACCTTAAGTACACTTAAGTGGGACATTATCTTTTATTTACGCTCTAAGAATTCAACATAAACAACAGTTTGTGTACGATCGTTTCTTAGACGATATGGGTTATTATTAATATAGAGAGTCTTCATCAGCACAGCGTATAGCCAACATCCAGCATCAAGACCATAGAGTTATACACTCCTAGTCATACAGCAGATTAGAACAGATGAATGGAGTATGGGTATGGATAAGGCAAACCAGTTCAGACAGTGTATAAAACAGTTTAAACGGTTATACAAACGGGCACAAAAGTGACAGAACGTTAGTTAGATTACAGGTTAGGGAAAGCACACCTCAACGAAAAAGAAACATATATATATATAACGACGAAACTCGTGTCAGTGGATAATTATATTTTTAAAATATAGATACTGCTCCCTATCTGGGGGCATCACATTAGTAAAGGGAAAATTATTATCAACTAGCATTTAGGTAGAGTGCTTTTCATTAAAAAATATTGCAAAAACATAAACAAATAGATAAAGAATTCAGTACTAGCACGTGGCTCAGTAGTTCAGCTTCAGGCTTCAGACTCTGGAGTCCTGATCTCGAATCTCGCTAGGTTATGCCACGCTGATGAGTCTTATGATGATGAAACACGTGTCTGTAGGTAAAAATAATTTAAAAATAACTTATTATTTGTTTAAACGTAATATATATATATATATATATATATATATATGATGTGTGTGTATGTGTGTAGACTATTAATTTGCCGCATCACAGCTATTCAATGTTATAACATATTAATTTACACTTAGAATCGACACCGGATCTGTATTCACACACGTTAACCAATACTAACGAAATCACAATATATATATATATATATATATATATATATATATATATATATATATATATATATATATATATGTATACATTCTGAGAGAGACGGGTGAATGAGTAATCTCACTATTCCTCCATCAGTCAAAGTCTCATAGTAAAGTCACTACTCATAGCGTAAACTCTCAGTTGTCAATCATCTACTATCCCTGAACAAACATGGCATACTCACCCACACAGCAAATAACAAGACCTCTGTACAAACATAATAGCATCGACTACCCCGATAGAGCCCCCTCCTCTCACCTTCCTTCAAGTATTTCCCAATTTTATATTCTATCAAACTGCCTTAAAACGTTTCTCTCTGTCACACCTTCCCTCTTACACAGACGTTCGATTGCAATCGCCATAATTTATTTTTATTTTATCCCCCCCAACCCTATTTAACATTTAGCAATGCACTTCAGCGGCTATTTATTACCAGCGTTTTTTTGTTTCAATAAATAAATAAATATTAAATTATTAATACCTACAGACGCTTGCGTTTCAAGCTTATTGCTCTCATCAGTGCAGAAAAGTAAACATTTCAGATGGTCGGGAGGCGCGAACCTGGTTCACAGAGTCAGTCTAGAATCTGCAAGCAGTTGCCATATCCACTCGGCCAACAGAAACTGTCACGTAATTAAAGGAAATTAAGATATATATGTACATAGAAGCGGGCACAGATAGAAGACTAGTCGAGAGTGTTCTACGAACTAATTCGGAACTTTGCATTAGAGCTTTTCGACAGTCTATTGTTAACATCCCCGAGAGTGCCCAATTTTAATTTCTTAAAGGAGCTTAGTATAATATTTATAAATAAATATTAAATAATTCAGTATTTACTTAAACAGTGCCGATTATGTTAGTAGAGCTCAGTACTAATATATTTATTGTTGAATATGACAGACTTATATCTGGATACCCTTTGGTAGACCTTTTAATACTCCGAATCACAATCTATTTCGGAGGGAAATTGGCCGATGAATCTGCCATAGTTTTGATTTGTGTTCCAAGTACTTTCAGAACAGATGGACGAGGATAATCAGGAACAGACCGTGTGTGAGGATTATAGATGGTCTAAAAGTAATTGGGCCACGAATCAAAACTATGGCAGATTGATCGACCAATTCCCCCTCCCCCCGAAACTAAAATTCTTATTCGGAGTATTAAAAGGATCTACCAAAGGATATCCAGACCAGACATTGTCTGTCATATTCAACAATACTTGGGTTCAAGAGAAGATGCTGCCTATATATATATATATATATATATATATATATATATATAATATGCAAACATATATATATATATAATATGCAAACATATATATATATATATATATATATATATATATATATATATATTATGCAAACATTGTTTAAAATAACAGAATTAGTCTGTTTAATTATACTTTGTTTTAGTTTTTCCATTTTTCTGATGGTCTTTTTGTATTAAAATCAAAACTATTATTTTTATTTTATTTTAATGCCAAAAAGGTATAATAAAACAGACGAATACTGTTATTTTTAACAATGTTTGCATGAATGAAAAATGCTGTCTAAATACACACACACACACACAAACACATATATATATATATATATATATATATATATATATATATATATATATATATATATATATGGGGGAGTACGCTACACAAAAACGCTTGTGTAGTTTCGGGCGAAGTGCGTGGATGTATTGTTCGCGATTGTTTTGCCCGAAATTTTACGTGACTTTTACTTAAATCCCAAACTTTTCATTTTATGAAAGATTCGGCAATTTCTAATAATATTTATTTCAGAAGAGGAAATACATTTCATCAGAAATTGCAGAACGACCGTCCTGATCGACAAAAAAATCAATGGATCAAACATAATAAAACGTGACCTTTTTATATCCTAATGCGCTCCTCAGACTTAGCTGGAGTAACTGACTTAGTTGGCCTCTACACCCTGTATAATCTTACCAAATGTATCAAACTGAAGGCAACTTGTTATCTTAGCCTAAATGAGAAACTTGAGATAATTAGATTTAGTGGTAG
>OY744519.1:14011433-14013933 GCA_963556195.1 Sepiola atlantica | reverse complement strand
GTGTGCTTAATGAGAATTTGGATTGAATTTGTTGAAACGCGTGTGTGTATGGTGTGGGTATATTTACGTTGTTTCTTTGTGAGTAATTAGGTATGTTGTGTATGTATGTTTGTGTGTGTGATTGGCTACATATATATTGATGTTAATATAGTTAGGATTGATGGGAAAAAATTTCTCATTTATTCATATATATATATATATATATATATATATATATATATATATATATATATAGAGAGAGAGAGAGAGAGAGACAGAAAGAGAGACAGACATACAGACAGACTAAACATCTGGGAACTTGTTGGATCACTGCAACTACCATAATTTATTCCACTTTTAATTTATTCTAAATTCACAATCTCTGATATATCGTATTGAGAAATTCTTATTGAACAACTAAAAATAATAACTCTTTACTGTTATGGATTATATAAAAATAAAGAGTCATATATTTCGCCATCTAATTTACACATGTGTTCGCGGTGTGTGTGAGCACACTATGTTAATTAGCTGAACACAAAAGAGTCGGTATTTTTCTTCATGATCACAGAGACATTAAAAGCTATTAGAAAGTTGTTGAATCACCAAAGAGTGAGGTCGAGAGTGAGAGACGCGTGACTTTTTCAGTTAATTATAAATTACGGATAATTAGAGGAATTCAACATTTAATCCAAACATAACTCATTCTTAGAACTATGTAATAGTTTATAATTCGGATGTTCAGTCCGGTCATCAAAACAGAGCAATTATACGCTTAGCTGTTGCAAGTATGGACGTTCAAAAGGCAATAATCTCTGTACAAATCTAATGACGCCCTGCGCGCGTGGTGCTAAATCTACGTTAAATCCTGCGAGATTACGTCTACGTGTCCATTTTGTTCGTGTTTTTGATTTTCCACGCTAGATTACGACCATATATCGTCATTTCCATTGTGCTTTTGAGTTATGGATAACGATTGTATGTAAAAAAAATCCCATTATGTTAACTTCATCTAATATCTTTAAAAAAAAAGGTTATTGATCTAGATTTTAGAATTTTACCAAGATTATTGCCTTTTCGAACAGCCATACTTACAAAAGCTAAACGTAAATATGCTCTGTTTTGATGACCGGACTCTACTTCCGACCTACTGAAATTTTAGTATGTGTGTTATCTTATTAAAATATACAGGAAAAATCCCCTTTTCTTATCATAGTTCACCCCAAACATGGCAGGTGGCCATTGTAGACGTGAGGGGCTACTGAGAATTGTGGTGTAAGTTTTTGGGGTAATCCTTAGTTGAGAGCCGTGCAGCAAGATCTCTGTTTGCATTAGTTTTAAATTTCTACATGTCAGTAAAGTCGGAGAAACAAGGAGTAGGGGGGGAGTTTCAGAGACCGGTAGCACGAGGAAAATAGGCTATTGGAGTAGAAAGCTATTCTGCATCTAGGGACCTCCACAGTGAATAGATGGTATTTAGCTGATTGTCGGGTTGGTCTAGTGTATTTACCTCAAGGTAGCACTAAAGCAGCAAGTTCATCGGAGCACAATCCATTGAAGTACTTGTAAAAAAGCACAAGAATGCAACATTGCGGCGATCGGACAGAGGCTGGAGCTTGGTAGATAGTGAGGGACCTATTAAGTTAGCGACTCTTTTTTTTTGACCTTGTCTAAGAGGGAGAGACTAGTAGATGGTGCACCAGCCAAGATGTGGCAACAATACTCCATGCATGGCTTTGTAGAGATATAGGATACTGTCAGATGTTAGGTGTTTTCTAGCACGGTGGAAGGATCCCACTTTCTTTGAGCAGCTTTGGTAGTGTTTTCTATGTATTTGTTCCAATTCATGTCAGCTGTGGATGTTAGCCGAGGAGTTTGAACGTTGGACTCTCGGGTAGGGTGTTACTTGCAAGGCAATCGGTTTCTTGTAGTTGTTAAAGGAAAGGAGCTTTGTCTTAGTAGAATTAAATGTTAATATCCATTTATGGAAACACAGTTGATTAAGTCAGCTTTAATATAATAATAGATGATAATAGATGAATGAAAAAGTACTCATCTTTTCTGCGGGGCTACAATTGTGTTTGTGTGTTCGCGCAAGCTCTCCCCGAATGTCGCGAAGTACAAATATATTTATGCGCGGGGTGTCGTGTGTTCGTGTGTTTGTTCGATGTTGGAACTCAACGGACTCACTCATACACACGCGTTTCTGTATCTCTCCGTATTTTCGCAGAATATTATTTTACCATTAAATATATACGAATATATATGTATATATATAATATGTATATAATATGTATATATATATATATATACATATATATATATATCATATGTATATAATATATATAATATGTATATAATATATATAATATGTATATATATAATATGTATATATATATAATATTCATATATATATATATAATATGTATATAATATATATATAATATGTATATATATAATATGTATATATATATAATATTCATATATATATATAATATGTATATAATATATATATAATATG
>OY744519.1:13946433-13986433 GCA_963556195.1 Sepiola atlantica | reverse complement strand
TGTGGTCTGTTGGTTTTACCGGATTCCAGGACAAGGATTCATCTAGTCTGGTGGAGTATTCAGCTTAGTGCTGTTACTAGAGGCAACACCACTTGGAAAAGATGTACCATTTCTCGTATAGGCTAGTGTGGCTAGCTATACAGAGGCGATCTTATTTGGGCTTCAGATACTATGTTATTTTCAATATTTGGTCAGGGTTTACTTGAAGGGGGAAGTATCCTCATGCCAGGTTGTCCTGACAAACCCATGTATAGAGAGATCTTAGGAACCCGAGGACAGTGCCTAGTAGACATTCACGTTCTCTCCCGTAAGAATTCACGTTCTCTCCCGTAAGCAGTCACGTTCTCTCTAATTTATATACATAACTATGTGTGTATGTGTGAACTAACATTGTATATATACACACACACATTTTGAATTACCTACTAGACACTATCCTCGAGTGTCTTTAGTCTCTGTACAAGGGTTTGTCAAGACAACCTGACATGAGAATACTTCACCCTACAAGTTAACCCTGACAAATTATTCAAAATTACATAGTATTCGAAGCCCAAATAAGATCCACTCGACATTGGCTCATATGAGGAATAGGGCCCATTCTCCATATAATGTTGCCTCAAATAACAACACCTAGCTGAATACTCCACCAGACTAGATTACATCTTGTCCTGGAATCCGGTTCGACCAAGAGGCCAAAATAAAGATATACTACACCATAATCAGCTGGTCAATTGGACAGAGGAAAATTAATGTTCTTAACTAACTCAACGTTTAAGAGATAAAAGAGAACTTTAATAGAATATTCGAATATCTATGTATCTGTTACAGCGATCAAGTGTTAGCCCCAGGTAGAGGCCCATTGATTTTTAAGAACTTCGACTGAAATAAAATAAAAGTAAAATATATAATTATATTATAAATTATATATAATGTATATTTAGTGTTCATAATTTAATAAACCGGTGCTGAATACATGAGAAAAGTTCTCAAAGTCGGCGTAAGCCAAATCAATTGCAAGTCTTGCATACATTAAGACAATATACGCTTTGAGTTATGGAGTTATAACAACAATAAATTATAAAGGTTAAGATAAACAACAAACACGCTAACACACACACATATATATATATATATATATATATATATATATATATATATATATATATAATGTTATTGTGGGAAATATATACCATAACACGTAAATTACAGATCACCGCAACTCATCCGGTTTGATTCGACTTATATATATGTGTATATATATATATATATATATATATATATATATATATATATATATATGCAGTTAAATGTATAGGTATTTTTCTACAATAACAACGTAAAACAAAATATTCGTGGACAAACATTATAATATATATATATATATATATATATATATATATATATATATATATATATATGTGTGTGTGTGTGTGTGTGTGTTCTTGTGTGTAGATAGATGGAAATAATGTGCAGTGTGTGTATAGATAGATAGATAGATAGATAGATAGATAGATAGATAGATAGATAGATAGATATGAGAGAGAGGGGGCAGCAAAGAAAACAAAATAACGAACGAGTAGAATTTGCGGCATAAAATATGTAGGACCAAATGAGATGAAAATATAAAAAAAAAATAGTAAATGGCGAAAAGAGAACTGAACGAAACGCACAAGTCAAATTGTGAAGCACTTGTTTTGTCGACGACGCTGCTGCTGCTGCTTGGGGCCCGCTGCTCCTGCTGCTCTTCTTCCAACCTCGTTCGTTGCGGGCTTTTTGCTATAGCGTCAGTCTCGGTTACGTCTTCTTACTAACCAGTCTGTATTCCCGGGAAGAACGGACATCCTATACACACACACACACACAGGTCATATCGCTGGACAATCCCACGCTCTCTCGCTGACCACAACCTATCATCAAATCTACAACTGCTACCGTATCTTGGGCTTACACACATTCGGACTACTCTACCATATTTAAACACTGTTCCGTTTGACGTCCGCACACAGCACACACGCCATTTGTTTTTATCTGAACGGAGCAGCTTACGAAAGAAGAAGAAGAAGAAAAAAAAAAATTGTTTGTTTCTTGGAAGGAAAGAAGAATTTTATACTTATATGCGTATATTTTCATTCCGGGTCTAACCCTGATGTAATGGAATTGGTTTATTGTTATTAAAAAACAAAAACAACAACGTTGAATATTACATTTTATACGGAAAAACCAAATGTTTATAGTGAAGATAAAAAAAGAATTGGATTGTTTATTGTTTGAATAATAATAATAAAAAAAAACACGTCTGGACGTAGATCGTTATTCTACCAAACGGGAATTAATGGAGTTCGAGTTTTACCCTACTTCGACATAGAAGTGTTTACTTTTTTTAATTTTTAAAACGATATTCACAACAACACCAAGTGAGTGCTACGCTCATATATCAATATCTGGATTCTGTTTGTTTTTGTTTTTATTTAAAAAAAAGAAGCTAAACTTGGCCATACTATATAAATATAATCGATGGAAAATGAAACCAGTTAAATGACCTTACTAAACCTTAAGGAACGTAAGGTCACTTTTCCGACTCGCCCTTAAAGAAAAAAAATCGTCACTTTTAAAAAGAAAGTACACATACAAAAAAGTATATATAAATACATCACTGTATGTACATACATATTAAAATAAATAAACACACACACACACACATGCATAAAAAGGGCATCTTTTAATTTGTCGAAAACAGTATTCTTTTTTTTAACGGGCCGACACTGATATATTGTGCGTGTGATTCGTGATGGCTTTAAGCCCGACGTATCCACGCTGTTTCTGACGTCAAGAAGGATCGTACAAGATTGGTGATTACCAAAAAAAAATCTCTCAAAATTATTCGACCGGAGGAAATATTCCAGTTACCATGTTAACCCCAACTTCAACTCAGTACCATTATCCGGAGTACTTGCAACCTTTGCCGACAACGGTAAGTTTTGAGCCCCTTGCGCGAAATCACATACACACGCATGTGTTCATATTGATATGCACACACGCGCATTTCGAAGGCGTTTTCGTTGCTTTGGTTAATCGCCGGAAATGCAATGGAACATCAAATGTAATATTTATATATATATATATATATATATATATATATATATATATATATATATATATATATATATTATTGAATCCTTTGTGCTTCTACAGAATTTGAACTTAGTTTTGGGTTAAAAAAAAACGGCACTTATGCAGTTTACAGACCGGGCTGAAATAATAACGCTATAATTAAGAAACCCATTCTAAACAAAGGGAAGCTGGGGGGGGGGGGTGATTAACTATTCTGTACTTTTACCTAACAATTTAATAAACAAAAGACACAGTAAAAATTGAATTTAATTTGAGAATCCTATCTAAAAAAAAAAAATGTCCGGTCCGTAAACCGTATAAGCAGCCCCAAAACAGTTCTGTTTAAATTCTGTAGAAGTATCGAATTCTTTCATGAAATCATGTATTTTCAACATTTTATTAAAAAAAAAAAAAATCCCAATTTATCTAATTGGTTCTTTAATGCGACAGAGGCGCGTCGATAATTAAGGGCTTTCCTTTGTAATAAGACCACACAATTTACCAGCCGATGTTCGTCTTGACATCATTGTAGCAACATAGGGGTCTAACTTAAACAACTAGATCCTTTGTCGGAATTAGGCATGTTTCGGCTCGGTCCTAGGAAGTACTTTCCCAGGCATTACCTCCTCTAGGGCGCCCCATACGAAATACTGCTTAGTAATATACTTTACGGCTCTTTTTGTACCAAACAAGAGTACCCATTATTCGTGGAATCTGGTTTTCGATAACGTTCGGCCTCCTGTCACATCTTGTAGTGAAAAGAAATGCTAGGCTTTAGTATCTGTTCTGTCCGTAGTAGGAGCTGAATAAAAGTCCCTCTCTACTGGTTTAATTTTTATTTTATTCAGACGGTCCCTTTTTGCGGAGCTGTATATCCTAAACATTAAAACACAACACTGTGTCTAACATTATCGGTAAAATTGTCGTTTCCCCAATCAAAATGGCGGACAATAAATCGTCTGCAATTTTCCGATCTCACAAATGCGTACGTAAACCGAAATAAATTGTTTGGGACTAGAATTTACCTTAATTTATTTTAAAGGAAATACAGTTGTGAAATCTCTCTCCAAAAAATTATTTGGGTTTACTTACTCATTTGTGAGGTCGAAAAAAGATCAGAACTCTATAGACGATCTGTTGTCCGCCAATTTAGTTGGGAAACGACAATTTTACCACATTGTCCTTATTGGGAAGCAAGTAAATAGGAAGCACAAATGAATCGCAATACTTGACTTTTTGCCTTTCAAACTTTACTTTTCTGATCGAGTTTCATCTCGAATTGACTTTCGAATTTCGTCCGGTCACAAAGTAAAAGCAATGACGACGACTTTGTTGATCTATCAATATTACATTCAAATCTGCGACATGAATTTTCAAATGCGCCCCTGTCATATCAAAGAACCTATTTTGTAGCGTTGACTTTTTTTTTTACATTGGAAATTAATTTTATGGAAATGAGTTCAAGCATTAAAATGATTGAACAATTTTATGCTAAAAACAAAAACATTAAAAGCACCAAAAAGTATAGGGCGCGCGCACACACGCACACACACACACACACGCACACACACACAGACGTTATTAGGTAGATGGTGATGAAAGTGTTGAGGTCAGAGTACATCCAGATGAGTATCCTCTTCATTTTTGGTTTTGCGCACTAGTTATTCACACACAAAACTGCCCACCTCAATCTTGGCCTTTTGGCTAAGATCAAAGTGTAGTATCTGTTCCGATGGATACTGCACGCCTGTCCTGTGCAGTTCTAGGAGGTCCACCCTCCCAGGCTTTGCCTCCCCTCTTTGGGGAGGAGTAAGTTTATTGCTTACTGTCTGAGGCGCCCCTACCGGGGAATGCCGACGGGCTGCCCAGGCAATTTTTAAATAGCCAGAGTGCTCACCTCTCGAGCGCTGGCTTTTCAAACCCCACTTTCTCGACCCGATCTTGGGTCACATCTTACTTGTGGGAGTAAGATAAAACTGGCCTTGTGCCTAACTCCTGGGGAGGAGTAAATAAAACACACAAAACTGCCCTTTTTTTCTTTCTCAAAATTGGTCGGTACGAACCTTTTTTTTGTTTTGTTTAATACGTCATAACCACAAAGAACTCTGAACTCTGTATCTACACACACGCACACACACACACACACACACGCACTCTATCTCTCTTTGTAAGCAATGCACATCGACATTCGTTCGTTCACTGACACAGTATTTTATCTTGTTGACAAATTTGTAAAATTGCTATGCTAATCTTTTCGAAGAAAAGCAAATGGTATCCTCTCCCATCATATATTTTCTCTTCTTATGAAGGGGATAGATGTGGGGGATTATCTTTGCATTTGTTAATTTCAGAAAGCGAGGGGGCAAGATGATGCCCGTATTGAAGCAAAAAAAGGAAGAAGAAAAGAAAGAAGATTGTGTTCGGTTATAATTTGAGTCATCTATTATATGTCACGTGCATCATCGTCATCGCAGTTAAATAACATTCGACTTTTTGGTTTTATGTCCGCCATTGCCCGCCACTAATCGCACTAATCAAGGTGTTGTTTCAAGTGACTCAAATTAACAATCAGCAAAGGGCAATCATTTGAAATTGAAAAAAAGAACCTCCGTTCAGAATGTTTTAAGAATGAAAACCTGTGTGGCTCTTTCAAAACCTTGATTGTGATTGGTGGCGGGCATAAAACGTGCCGCCCTTTTTATTTCACTTGTTCTGAGTACAGAGACCCCCACCCACCCCCACACACACTTTGTGGGGGAGCTGAATTTTTCCCACATTAAAAGCAGATTTTTCGTCGAATTCTAAAGTATCAATTGTTTCAGAAAGACAGGCAATGCATTTAGAGATAATTAAAGACAAACCAGAAGAATCACCGACTCTGCAGCATACGGTGTCCGGTTAGATTCAGTTCCTGATATTAAACTTTATCCGGAATATAACTTTCAGCGAGAGTTTTAGTTTTCCAAATTTATTAATTTAATTATAAAATTGTGAGGTGAAGTACAAAATTGTAAACAATGCCGGAGGGGGGGGTCTATTCTAAGAATGGCTTTCTGAATAATAACGTTATTATTTCAGCACGATCACTAAACTGCAGGAGATTTTTTAGAAGGCCATTAACATGGGGGAGGGAGGTCTGGTGCTTTGTTAACTATTCTGTCCTCCCACTTAACAATTTAATAAAAATAAATTAATAAAAATTTTAACAAAACTTGGCAAACCACAAGAGGAAGCGACCCAAAACAAGAAGTAAGAACTGAATCGGTTTGCATTTTTGATGTTTATTATTATTATTATTATTATTATTATTATTATTATCATCATTGATAAATAATAATATTTATTATGAATCATTATTATTATTTATTATGATTCATTATTATTATTAATTTATTATTATTATTATCATTGATAAATAATAATAATATTTATTATGAATCATTATTATTATTTATTATGAATCATTATTATTATTAATTTATTATGATTCATTATCATTACATAAAAATGTATTCAATTGATGTGATTCCCAGAGCACCAACATGTGACACAAGGTCTTTATAACGTGGGGTGGACTAGCTCCCTCGAAGGAGCACTCTGGAAGTGTACAAACAGTCATGAACAATAAACCCCCTTTCCGAAGGAGAAGGTAAATACTGGGAAGATAACCTCCCGTAAACCGAACCATACCTTATTCCAATAAAGAAAGGTCTGCCAAGAGCTCAACACAGTACCTAGGTTGCCAGAATGGTGATTTAAGAGTGCATGTGAATCCTTACAGATGAATATTGACGGATTGTTATGATTATTGTTATCGCTATTTCTATAAATCCATGAAATTCAATTTTATTGCCACCACTTTTTGAGTAACTAAGGAACTGTATAGTTTTTGTAATACGTGCTAATTTAAAGAGGTTGTTTTAAGAGAGAGAGAGAGAGAGAGAGAGAGAGAGAGAGAGAGAGAGAGAGAGAGAGCACTAGTACCTAGGGTCCTGGGTATGACATTAAAAGACATCCAGTGGGGAGGCCTCCATTTGGGAGCTGTGGGGAATGTGGAGTTGCCTCTTAGTTGCCATTGCTCCCAGGTCCACTCTGGCCCTGTAAGGACCCCATCTATGGGTCAAATAGAACCTACTGGCGCTACCAGATCAGTCTGTCTGAAGTTATTGACTTCCTGACTCAAAATGCACCAAACATTGATGTTTTATTATTTTTTTCTTTGCAAAACTCAATCATGTTGTGCAAAATCCCCAACATAACAATTTCCTCCCTTCCCACCTCCCCAACTCTTCCCATCCTTTAACTCAACCAAACACAATGAAAAAATATTTGAACTTTAAAGACTTTCAACCAAAAATACCAAATTCAGCATTAAATAACCTAAAAAGGGTTGATATGCCGTAAAACAAAACAACAAACAATCTCTAGTGATATTGCAGGATTTATATTTCTTGGAAAAGAAATGCAGACTTCCGACATAAACCACACCACCATAAAATCCTATTTATTCAGGGAATCCTAGTTGTCAAAACCAATATGGACTAAAATATTTTTTTGCGGATCTAAGATAGAACTACAGAACATCGTTAACTTATTTTTAGTCGAATAGTTTTCACGCGATTGCTTCATCGGACGGATGGACGGCTTTTCTATTTATTTCTCAGATTCTGTTATTTCAAAATGGCATTTTATAACCGCAGATTTACGACACGATTATTCTATTAAAATATAAAAATAAAAACAACCTCTTGCTATAGCGGTATTGTATTTAATATGCTATATAAATGGACCCCATGGAAATTCCACAATACTTTCTATATCAATATTCTATTCGAAATAATAAATGTCTCTCAGTATTAAGAAAACAATGACACTTTTTTTCTTCTGTAAAAATAATTGTCTTTGACAGGCAAATATTCTTTAAATAACTGAAACGAATATTCTTTATGAAAAAAATTGTAGACATTTAATTCTTTTGGAAACAATAAATATTCTGTCTTCTTCCCGTAAAAATAATTTCCAGCAAAAAATTCCGGATTTATAAAAACAAAATCGAACTTTTTAAAATATATTTATTTAAAATTGTACACTTTTAGTTGATGGGACAACATAATTTGAGTTCGGAACAATTCATTTTAAAATAGGTAAAGTCGGATTTTTTTACCTTGGCGACATCAGATTAATGGACATCTTTGCTGATCGAACAATGTGTTTTTTTAAATTTTTTTTTTTTATTATCTGAAAAGTGATGACGTACGTACGAACACGAAATACGGCACTTCTGCAGTCTTTATGAAGCAGCTGCCGATTAAGAAATCTAAATTGAAGAGTTCCGTTTTTTTTTCTCCAAGTACCATTCATTCATAATGGAAGTGATGGATTTATTTGGAAATGCTCACGGAGGAACCAGCCGCAAAAAACAATAGATTTTTTACAGGCACACCGCCTGATTTCTTAATGTTAGGGGTTAGGGTTAGAGTTTAGGGTTTAGGGTTAGGGTTTTTTATTTAATTTTTTTTTACTTCATATAATAAAAAAAAGAAATTGTTAATTGTTACCCAAAAACAAATCAGTCTTGCATTTTTTTTTAGGTTGTAAATAAGTCACTTCCGGTTGAATTACTTCTCTTTATTTTCAGTAGAAGGACAGAAAATCCGCTGCTTCATAAAGACGGCAGAAGTGCCCGAAATACATTTGAATATAGATTGTTATAATTTGCTAAGCGTACTATCTTAATGTGTTATTTCGTGACAACGCAGTATTGGGGTGGCTATAAAAGCAACGTTTTAACTGATTGCTACAATATCAATTACGCAACGGCAAATTATCGTCTTTTCACCAAAAAATCGAGCACTCATTTTTGGAGGAGAAAACATCGTTAGAGGCAGTAGATTCTCACCGAGCTTTCTTGGCGTGCTTTTACGTAACCAAACATTTAAAAAATAACCCCCTTACATCTTTTTTAAAAAACCTTTCTGCAGTGTCGCACTTGGTAATCTTAAAGAATACGCACACATGAATGGCAGACATGTGTAACATTGAAGTTGTGTGAAAACTCGAAATTAGTAAACCATCGGAACGAAAAGTCGGTTTTTAAAACAACAAAATGAAACAACGAAAAAAGTGAAATCTTAAATTAAAATATTTATTTTAATAGATATCTGCATTGCCGGAAGTTTCAGATTTACGCTCATAGGACTTTTTAAAAAAAATTCTAGTTTTCCCTATTTCTATTTTTGATTTCAATAAATATTTGATTAGTAGAATATAACAATTAAAAAAAAAAAATTAGGAAACGGTAAAATGAGTTAAAAGTCCTATTTTATTAACGAATTAATTTTGTTGTTTTAAAAAAAAAAACTTTTCGTTTCGTTGAAAATTCGGGTATCTTTTACGACGCTCAGCAGAGTAAAAACGCTAAAAAAAACAAATATTCAACAAATAAATGTAACTGTAGGCGATAAAAGTTATTTTCAAACTTGCCTGTGGCATTTGTTTGTATTTTTAGACCGTTACAACCGCTATTTATTAGAAATCAATAGTTTTGTCACAGGAACATGGGGGGGGGGGAAATGGCCGATTTTTTTTGGGGGGGGGGGGCTTTGGTAAGAATGAACGTGAATTCTACCATCTTGAATTTTGTGAAAAGTCGTGGGAAAAAAAAAAGAAATTTTTTGTTTTACATCTAATAAAAACCCATTTATAATACGTAAAAATAAAAACAAATTTCATAGGTAAGTAGAAAAATATCTATTCTCGTCGCAGGTCAACTTGTTGCAAATTTATGTTTTTAAACCCTTTCTCGTTCTTTTTTTGGACCCCGTTCGCGACTCTGCTGAGCGTCGTAAAAGATACCCACCCTACCCTTTACTAGATCAATATTAATAAAATTGTGTAGCCATTTCTAGAGTTTGTGTTTCTCGCATCAACGTAACATTGATATTTAGTTACGTGCTATAGATCAACACTAATAGCTGCTAATATTGGGTCGGTAAAATCCGGTGACGGATTTACAACAGCCGTTTTCCCTGTCAAGAACCCGAATTTCATTTAGTGTGGTCGCCTTTAGGCTGCTGTAATTTGTTACTGGGGGTTTCGAGCCAATATGGACAGCCATTGGGCTGATCTGCATCAGTACTGATTATTACGCATTGCATTTTTTCCTTGATTTACTATTCATGGAGTATTTGTAAATTTAAAACGCAATGACGTAAAATAAAACGAAATTTTAAGAATTCTTATACAAAAAGAAAATTAATTGTGTCATTAAGTTGATCAGAATGCGTTTCAGTTTTTTTCGTGAACAAGTCAGCCATTTTAAACTTATGTTAATAGTTGAAAAAGAAAGATGAATTGCTTCATGACCCTTCGGAATCTGGAAGCATATGAACTGTCGAATAGAAAATTATTTTGGGGGGCTTTAAAAGTCTTAACAAATTCTAATGTATTAAACTATTGAAAGTTTGTCGAGCTATCCCATAATGTTATAAATGAAGATTAAAACATTACCTCGACAGCAGATACTTATAGTTTTATAATAAGGATCATTTAATGACCAAACACAATACCGTAATAGTTACATTTAACTTTTTAAAAATCTATTTAAACAATAATAATTTGTTTAACAAAACGGGGCCTAATACAGGGTGGGCCAAAATAAGGGTCCTATCTTTAAATTTGAATAACTTGAATTTGAATAACTTCCACAAAATAAAAGTTAAACTCACCAAACTTTATGTGTGTGTAGACTGACCCTTCCAAGATTTTTTGAAATAAACAAAACAAATTTTAGCCGAAAAACACTTCTTAAAACTTACAAAAACTAAAGTATTGTTTTTTACACTGTTTTGAGTTTTTTAAGCAAAAATAATGTTTTCTAAATGAGGGTACGTTCCTTAGGGCTAATACGGCTCATGCTTGCTTCGGAAGGGGTCCTTTACTTATTCAAAAAAAAAATAAAAAAAATCAATAAATAAAAAAGTAAGCAAAACAAAACTGGAAATAAAGCCTCCCGGGCAATACCAGATGTGTACAGCTAGTCAGTCGATAAAGTACTCGTCCATTCCTAAGTTGGTTTGGTTTATCTGACTACTAACGGAATATGAACCTGTTGATAAATCCTTAAACAAAATGTCGGATAAACATTTTATTGAAAGTTTTAAAACAAAATAATAGCATTTCTGGGAATCTTTTACAATGATCAACAGAGTCGCGAACGGAGTCCAAAAAAAGAACGAGAAAGGGTTTAAAAACATAAATTTGCAACAAGTTGACTTATGTCTAGAATAAACATTTTTCTACTTACCTATGTAATTTGTTTGTATTTTTACGTAGTATAAATTGGTTTTTATTAGATGTTAAAAATAAATTCTTGTTTTTTTTTTAACATCGAATTTGGCAAAGAAGAAAATTGGTCGCCTGGCCTCTATATTATTACGTAAATCGGCCATCTTGATTTGTTCGATGATCGTGTGTCGAATACTTAAATTTCTAATAAATAGCAATTGAAACGGGTTAAACATCTTTTTAATAGTTGGAAAAGACACAGGTGAGTTTGAAAATAACTTTTATCGCCTACAGTTACTTTTATTTGTTGAATATTTGTTTTTTGAGCGTTTTTACTCTGCTAATCATTGTAAAAGATTCCCGCATTTCTAATTATGGTAGACATTTAAAAACTTGTTTTTTTTGCTCGATCTGGAAGATTTCAAAAACTATCTATTCACCAATTGATTTATTTGTCGTTTGCTAATAGAGTTATACACTTTTAGAACAATACATTAAGAACAAAAGTGGCATAGACCAATTTTAGATGGATTCAGAAATAATGAAGAGGTAAATAGTGGCTACTTCTGCAGTTTATGGACCCGGCTATTTTTCTAGATATGATTTTCAAGTTAAATTCAATTTTTACGGTATCTTTCGTTTATTAAATTGTTAGGTGATAGTACAGAATAGTTAACAAAGCCCCCTCTCCATGTTAAGAATTGTTTTATAAATAATGACGTTATTGTTTCACCACGGTCCGTAAACTGCAGAAGTACTAAATAGTGTTTTGGGGACTATCGGATGGACTATTTAACATAACTGTATGTTGTATTTATAGTGTACACTTCGAAGATAAATGGCATTAGAAAGAAGAAAAGAATATGTATGCATCTTTTTCGTCCGAGGAGGGCTACATAAAACTGGGAATGTTTACTTTCACGGGGCTCGGGCACGGCCTTTACGATGGTTGTGGCTCGGGCCACAACATACTTCCAAATATACTGTGCACTAAAATATTCAAAATGACCGTTACAGGGCTGAGATTTTTTTTTGTGTGTGGACTTACAGTTCCTATTTAACGAACTGGTACTTATGCAGTTTACAGACCAGGCTAATTTTTTTTTAATACGATGTTACATTCAGTGTTTACGGTATCTTTTGTTTATTAAATTGTTAGGTGAAACTACAGAATTGTTAATCACCCCTCCCCCTCCCAATGTTTAAAGCCCGGTCCGTAAACTTAATAAGTACCCAAGGAACTTTTAAAGACACCAGTGATCAGCACAAATATAAGTAAAATTGTCGTTTCCTAACCAAAATAGTAGACAATAAATCGTCTGCAGTTTTCTGATTTTTTTCGACCTCACAAATGAGTAAGTAAACCCAAATAACCTGTTTGGGACTAATTTTCTAACTGTATTTCCTTTAAAATAATATACGGTAAATTTGAAATTAGTCCAAAACAATTTACTTGGGTTTACTTACTCATTTGTGAGGTGGGAAAACGTCAGACAATTTATTGTCCGCCATTTTGGTTCGGAAAAGACAATTTTACCCAAATAAAACTATCGAGTCGATGTTGAGCAACGGTTGAATTAGAAATTGTTACGTGAGATGTTTGCGTGTTCCCTATAGAAAGAACATTTAGAGAATATACATACAATTTAAAAGCGTGTTCTTATGTAAAATCTACCGGGGAAGACAAGGGGAATGTTTCCGAATCTCTACGTCAACCCTAATAAAGCTATTAAGATATAACGCCAGTAAAACTTCAAGGTGTTTATGCAGTTTACGGACCGGGCTATGTTTTACATAGGATTTTCAAGATGAATTCCAATTTTTACGGTATTTGTTAATTAAATTGTTAGGTGAAAGTACAGAATAATTAATAAAACTGTTATGTTAAGAATGGCTTTCAAAATAATAACGTTATTTTAGCCAGGTCCGTAAACTGCATAAGTAAGAACTTTAAAAATATCAGATTTTGATGAAATTTAAATCATAATATTTTCTGCGGAAAACAATAGAAGTGCTCCTAACCTAAGGGAGCCGAACATCTTTAAAAATTCAATGCTATGAGATTATATAATGTGTATACAATTCTCAGGAGAAGACAATGGAAGTGGCTCCCAATCTCTACGTACCCCCAACTTTAAGTGACCCATGGGAACTGAACCCACTTAAAAACTATCGAAACTGGACTTTCAGCCATTTTGTTTCCATTCTAACTGAACAGATGGACACCAGGTTTGTTTTTGAACACAAAAACGCTTTCAAATAAGTTAAAACACAAATAAACTTATCCAGGTTAGTAAAAGAGTAACATTTATTTGGTGACTATTTGTTGTTGTTTTTTTTAAAACCCTCTTTTCGTTTTGTTAGCTGTCGTTAAAATGCCCGGAAAACTAACTATGTTGACCACCGGTTGAATTCGAAATCTACATCCATTCGCAATGTGAACAACGAATAAAATATCTAATAATTCAATATAACTGTTATTGTTGCCCGTTGTTAAATAGAAATGAACTCTGGTTTGATTGGTTAAGCGCTGAAGCAGGCTTCAAATTTGAGTTGGGGCACTGTTGAGGGTAAATCTATTTGCTTTAATCGCTCAAAACCTATTTTATTCTTTAATTCTAGTCACCACAAACAAGGCAAATTGCTACTGAGACGTAAGAGACTGCTGAGAATTAGGGGCCAGATTAATAGGGGCATCCTACGTGGGGAGTTGTGCAGCATGATGTTTGTTTACATTTACATTTCTGTATGTCGGTACCGTCGGGGAAACAGGAAGAAGGCATGGAGTTCCAAAGGCAAGCAGTTCGAGGAAAGAAGTTATTAGAGTAGAAAGCTTTCCGGCATCTGGGGACCTGTACATGGAAGGGTGGGATTTTTCCGATCGAAGGGGTGTGTCGGGGCTATTTAACTTGAGCACATTTCTATTGAAGTACTTGTAAAACAAGCACAGGGACGCAACACTACGACGATGGGGCAAGCGCGGGAGCTAGGTAGACAGCATGGGACCTTTTAGATTAGGGGCCCTTTGTGGACCCTGTCTAAGACGAAGTAACCAGTTGTTAGTGCACCAGCCGAGATGTGGCAACAATACTCCATGAATTGGCGAATTGTGGCTTCGTAGAGATATAGGATACCGGCAGGTGTGAGAAGATTTACTGTAGAGGAAGCCCACCTTCTTTGCAGCAGACTTGGCAGTATCTTCTACGTAGTTTATCTTACTATTTACCAAATGTTTATACTGTTTGCCTAGTTGAATAGTTTGTACTCTTACAGAATTTGAAACAAACTTTTTTAAAAACTTAAGTTTTAGGTTTAGTTCGGCAAAGGTCGGTTTAGTTCACCTCAAATTCTGTAGACGCACTGAATAGTGTAAACTTTGGATTTCTGTAGTAGTATTAACAATATAAATAATAAATTACTCTTTTATAATGTATAATAAAATATGTTTTTTTGTTTAAAATAAATGTTTTTAAATTTTTTAATTATTTATAAAACTAAATACCTTTCTGAAAAGGCTGAAAATCGATTATAGGAACTCAGCTAATATTTTTGATGGAGAGCGGACATTTTGAAATTAAAAATTACCATTGTTCACACATTGTAAACATTGATTATCCAGGCAACTGATAACAATTTCTAACCAAAAAAAAAAAAAAAAAAAGTCAACAAATAACTGTTACCACAAGCAAGAAAAGTTACTTTTCTTCCTACCTGCCTATTTTTTATTTGTTTAAAAAAGTTTAAAGCGCTTTTATTTACATGTTTTTTTTATCGATGCCTTCTCAGTCTTGTAAACACGTCGGATTACAAAATGGCGCCGAATGTTGATCGAAGTTAAACCTCGAGGTCGTAGAAAAACTAAAAAATAAAAATTAAACAAAAATACAGCTAAAAGCTGTCACCAATCGGTCAAAAACTTAATTTTCAACCGATCTGTATACTTTATTAGCTGTATTTTTGTTTAATTTCCGATTTTAGAGTTCTAAAAAATTATGGTTTCACTTCGAGTAGCATTCGGCGTCATTTTGAGTACATCGGGTTTACCGGATTGAAAAGCCATGTAAATAAGAGCTTTAAAATACTTTAAAACAAAAGAAATTAGGAAGGTAAGTAAGATAATAAGTTTTCTTACTTGTGGTAACAGTTATTTGTTAACTTTTTGTTTTTTTACTCTTTTTTTCTCTGTTGGCATGTTAATTCATAATTCGTATGATTTGGGGCTCTGGGATGTGCAGTGGAAACTCCGGACAGTAAAATAAATTTAGAGATATTGTTATGACTTCTAACGGTACACTTCTCATATTTTTAGGATTTCATTGAACGTTTATCACTGGAACATATCTTGAAATTGTGACGCATCTTTGTGTGTGTGTGTCGGAGATTGAATCGCCTTTTGGATGGAAGAAATATGGAGACGAGGCAAGAGAAAGAAAGGAATATTCGTTGTTCTCGCAGACCGAGTCATAATGGTAATTAGTTTTACAAGCATATAGTCTTTAATTATATTCAAAATATTTACCATTCCTTAATGTGTCCCAGATGACCTTACGTTCATTCAAAGCAAAAAAAAAGTAATAGCAGATTTTCTTTAGGGTCAGAAATCGTAAACCGATTTTTGTTATTATTTTTATTTAATATGTAATATAGATTAGATGTTATAAGCATTTTAAGTTCAGTAATTATTCGTTGTGAGAAATGTAATAAAAAGCTCAGAAATTTTGTTTATTGACAGGAAGTAAAGTATCGGACGCCTAATCACTTTACTATCAAATAATAATTACGGAATTTAAAAGGCTTATCATTTATATTAAATACAATTTTTTAACGCAAAGGAGAAGGTAAACGAAAATTGTATTTCCTTTAACATTTTTGTCGCCAATAATAACGTTTATCATAAATATTAATTCTCGCCAAAAAGTAATTCCTATCGGACAAGCTAAAGACTTCATAATAATTTTCGATTTTCTCACGGCTACGAAAAAAAATCAAGTCATTTTTTTTAATTTAATGAGAAAAATATCGTAGAAGTAAACCATTTGATAATGATTTTGAAATCTTTAAATTGACTCAAAGAAAGTAATTACAGTTTGTAAAATAGAAAGTATCCACTTCATCATGCCTACTGTATTTAAAATAGGAAATTGCGAACCGTTGTTCATCAAAATAAAGTAATTAAAGTTTTGAGTGTGAAAGTCAAGTATTACGGTTCTGTTGTGCCTCCCACCAAAGTAAAATATTCGCCCTTAAAAGGGTCACTATTCCGCCATGGCAACTGTATCAGTTTCAATAATACCCTTTTCGAAAGCTAAGAATCCATATATCCTCCCGCCAGCTATGGATTAAATAATAGGGTTGACTAGACTCTAAAACCTCTGTTGTGTAACTAGTATTGAAGAAAAAACTCCGAAATAACATTAGTCTCTCTCTGCTTATCCTGACATTGTTTCCAGTTGTCCTGGACGTTTCTTTATCACTGGACTCAAGAATTGCCAGTTCAGGATAGGTGTAGTTGCTATTGCGCAACCCTAGCTTCACAAAAGATTGTTTGTGCAGACATCCTTACAGGGACTGTCCATTGCATTTCGCGACTGAAAGATGTCCAACATTATTCTCAAATAAAAACCGTAATTTTAAAGCATTTAAAATGGTGGAAATAAATTCCTGGTTTGAATTGAAAAAACACTAACGGCAAAGTGCCAACTATTATAATGTATTGTCCTAAATCGAACGCGCCTCTGATGTATCAAAGAACCCGCGTTTGACTATGATAAACAGAAACCGAAAAACCCTGTAATAATTATTAAATGCGGGTGTGTTTATATCTGCGTTCTTTCTTTCTTTCCTGTGCAACTGACAAGCTCAGAAAAGGAAAACGTCGACTCCCAGTGCCCCTCCCACCTACTCCCCAGAAGAGCGTGTGTGCTCCCGCCTCCCTCACTCTCCCCCGCTTGCTCGGGTTAACGAGAGCTCTACCGACACAAACGGCAGTTATTGAGACAAATAGTTAAGGAATGCCTCCCCACCTCCCCCGTTTTCTCGGGTTGGAGCATGGGTAACTCTGTGTGTGTGTGCGCGAGCACACGGGCCATGTTAGTTGTACGCTGATCAACCCAATACGCGGAGGCGGCGGGAAGAGGGGCCGAATATCTTAAGAAGACTCACAATTTACCATCGGGTGAAGAGAGCTGTTCAAATGCGCCTGTGCGTGTGTGTCGAGTACTGTATACACATGCTTTCGTTTCATTAAGGAGTATTTATTTACTCCTCTCCAGGAGTTAGGCACAAGGCTTGTTTTATCTTACTCCCACAAGTAAGATGTGACCCAAGGTCGGGAAAGTGGGGTTTGAAAAGCCAGCGCCCGAGAGGTGAGCACTCTGGCCATTAAAAATTGCCTGGGCAGCCCCGTCGGCATTCCCCGGTAGAGGCGCCTCAGACAGTAAGCAATAAATTTACTCCTCCCCAAAGAGGGGAGGCGAAGCCTGAGAGGGTGGACCTCCTAGAACTGCACAGGACAGACCCATAGACCGGCGAAAATCAAGCCTCGAAGGCCAAGACAATACCAGTCTATGGGGTGCAGTATCCATCGGAACAGATGCTAAACTTTTTATCTTGGAGTAAAACAAAAAATAAAAGAAATTGCACTTTAGGGGCATCGCTGAAGGACGCATTTTTTACTAGCCAATTATTTCACCCCGAGTACTTAAGTGATTATAAAAAAGATCACTTCTCACTCCTATACTAATAAAAATGAATAGTTATTCAAAGGAACATATGACATCATCGGGACCTGTTTCCCGGTGTTGACCGGGAAAATTTAGAAAACCAAAAATCGACATTGACAGAAAGGACTTTTGCTCGTTTCTTGGCTTTTTGGCTAGCAACAAAAGTGTTGTATCTGTTCACTTTATCTTTTCTGTTCTCGCCCAGTAAAGACGAACCCCTTCTAAGGCAATTTTTATTTTTGTCCAAATCTAGTGCCTGTTTAGGTGTAGCTGGTTTTTCGACTTGATTAAAAACCGACCCTTGTGGGGGAGGCAAGTAAATAGGAACCCGTTTCACCCAAAATGCTAAGCCTATATCCGTAAATAGAATTGTTATAGCAAAATAAAGACGAAATAGTTAATTAATGAGATGCCCTTTTGTAAATCAATATGCAAATTAGTTAATATTACTACGTCGATCGCATACACGTAATAAAAGGAAAGTTTTTTGTCTTCTCTTGTGGATATGAATAATCTCACTGATAGTGCAATAAATGCCCCAATATTTATAAATATATACAGAATTTCAAAGTTTTGCTTACACGTACGGCGTATTACATGGAAGTGGACATCTTCGTTTTCTCTCGAAGAATTGACGGTTGAAACTTCCGAATTATGATTGCTAGAAATAATTAAACTAACCCAAACCTCAATCCTAAAACGAATTCCTCGAAGATTAATGGGTCAGCAAATTAACTAAGAATTAAAGGATCTCAATTATAAAGATAGGTTGGAAATATGAGTGTTTACTTAATGCATACCTTAATGGGATTTAAAAAATGTCTTTTCGTACTGGTAAGTTTTTGGCAATAAATATTTTGGTGCTCTTATCGATCCTGAACCAGAGAGCGTTGACGAGCCGATTTGTACCAGACATTTTTGATACGGTGCTGCGTCCTATGATCATATTTTTTTTTTGTTAGGGTTAGGGTAAGGAATTTTTTAAAGAAACAACAAAGAAAATTAAACATATTTTCATGAATTTTTTTGAAAGAAACAACAGAAAAAAAAAACATAGCGAGATTACTGTTATAAAATGAATACTATATTTTTATTTACAAGGAATTTTTTTTGAAGAAACAAAAAAAAAGTACCAAAATAACTTTTATCACGACATATTTTTAATTTTATTATTTATTTTTACTTGCTCGCGATGATACTGCAGTGCAAAGCTGTTCGTAATTCATTTTGGGTTTATTTTCTTCAAAAAAACTTCTTGACAAAAAAATCCGTCTTTGAAAGCACTTATTTTCACTTTGTTACAAAGTTGTCGGCTGCTCGCTGCTTCGGCTCGTCAACACTCGGCCGTTTGCGTAGGACAGTCGAACGATTCCGAGTCGAACGTCACGAAAGCTGGTTCAGGATCGATATCAGTACCAATATCTAAAAAACTACACCACTACTACTTTTAGATTATTTTTCCAAAAAAGAGTAATATAATTTGGGGACAAATTACCAAATCCGGTTAAACATAATTCCAATGTACATTATTTTTAAAATACTCTAAATCTGTTTTTTTTTTAAATAGTAAAAATTGAATCTATATGAACTTTTTCTTTCGGTCCATCATCATCGCTGTCATCATATGCGATGTAACATCTGACATGTGTTGGACGGCTTCTAGACTTACCTATCTCGGTCTTTATTTATCCACATTTCTCTCAAATCCTTCTTTATCACATTTTACCATGTTTTTCTTGACACTCTTCTGCTGACTGACTCTGCTACCTCAACTCTTGTACATCTACTAACCCAAGAACTCAATGTGACCAAACCATCGAAGTCTCCTCTCTTGTACACATCTCTCTATACTGCTCAGTTTAATCTTCCTCTGAGGTCATCAGATCTAAAACTGTCTTTAAAACTCACATTACACATACATTGTATTATTCAATATCTTTATATTATCTTTATATTATGTAAGTTTTTTGTCGTTTAAAGTTGACGTGAGATTGATGAAAAAACACTCAAAACTTTGTTTTATTAAAATTTAGACAATTTATTTAAAACAATGAAAATATTTATATATTTTCATAAACTTCTTCGTCTTAACTAATAACCAGTCTCTGTTCTCAAGTTTTAGATCAACTGACTTACAGAACGTCCATCTTGGATTTATGCCAGTATGTCGGCTAATTTACTAATTAAAGAGTTTTTTTGTTTTTTTTTTACTATTCCATAACTAATACTAAATTAATTTTTTACGTCAATACGTCCAGCATGTCGTTATCTAAAAAAAAAATACAACTTTTGGGGAAACAATATGATTACTAATACATGAATAAATAAGTTACGAACTAAAACGAAGTTTCTCCATTATCTTGACTTGATTCCGTTATTATGGCGATAAAAATATGAAACTTTCAGTTTAACCTTTTCCAAAAATTAAACTTCTCGTTTTTGTTTCGATTAGAATGAGATTTTATATTATAATTTTTAGTAAAGTATCGGAGCTCTTGTTAATACAAGATCTCCGATACCAAATTGGAAGGTGAATTGTGGACGCTAAAACATACACAATTGAAAAACAGTCTCAAATTCACAATCTACCTTTTCGTTTTTCATGTACACTAATTAATAATTATAATTTTTTGAAAACAATTTTTTTTTTAGTTTTCGTTTATTTAAAATCGATGAGTGTGGAAAACAATTTTTTTAGTTATTGTTTAGATAAGGCTGCATAACACTGCCCCTGGCTGTGCGCATGCGCCAACAAACGGAAGCGCAAAAATTAAAAGTCTATCGATAAAAAAAAAAACAAAAAAAAACATACACCTAAATTTAAACTGGATACAGAGTGTTGATTTTATTTACTAAAGCAGTAAAAACATCTTTGTGTTCTTTTCTAGGCAAATATTCACAAATATACTCCCATTGATGAGGAATTCTATTAGCGTTTCAGTTTATTGGCGCACAGCCAGGGGGCCAGTGTTATTACATTGTTTAACTTCTTAACATTAAAGGTGATTATATTAGTACAATGAAATCATTATTTACTACAATGAACATATCTTTAAAAAAAAAAGGAAAGATTAGTCTAGTCGAATTTAAAACAATTTTAATAAATTTAAACAAAACTGCGTACTTAATAAATGCACATGAAGAACAACATTTTGTAGGATTTAGCGTTTCAAATTCACCTTTCAATTTGGTACCGTGCTGCTTGCTACCAGAGCTCCAAAGTACCTAGGGGTAAGAGTTACTGTAAAAGATTGCAGTGTTTAGCATCGTTACTAAAGTGCAGTTTTTGCACGTTAACTGCAAATAAAGTAGGTGTGAAAAACGTTAACTTCTGCAACATTTTGGATCGCATTCTTGCGTTTTGTTTTCTTTTAATGCAAACCAAAAACATACATAAAAGTAACATTTAAATTTATTTACGATTGCTGAAATGTGTGTCGATTTCATTATCTCTACATTGATAAAACTTGCAGACAATATCTAGTGTCTGTGTATTTATCGCCTATACGTAACTTTAATAAATACACGTAGAAAAAAAAAAAAAAAAATTACATTTTAAATTTTTACAGGAAAAATATCAATGTAAATAAAATTATGTTAAGCCCACCAATAGTCAATAAAATAATAATCACAATGGTAATATAAGTAATAATAATTACAACAATAAAAATAGTAATAATAATTATAACAATAAAAATAGTAATAATAATTACAACAATAAAAATAGTAATAATAATTATAACAATAAAAATAGTAATAATAATTATAACAATAAAAATAGTAAGAATAATTACAACAATAAAAATAGTAAGAATAATTACAACAATAAAAATAGTAAGAATAATTACAACAATAAAAATAGTAATAATAATTATAACAATAAAAATAGTAATAATAATTATAACAATAAAAATAGTAAGAATAATTATAACAATAAAAATAGTAAGAATAATTACAACAATAAAAATAGTAAGAATAATTACAACAATAAAAATAGTAATAATAATTATAACAATAAAAATAGTAAGAATAATTACAACAATAAAAATAGTAATAATAATTATAACAATAAAAATAGTAATAATAATTATAACAATAAAAATAGTAAGAATAATTATAACAATAAAAATAGTAAGAATAATTACAACAATAAAAATAGTAAGAATAATTACAACAATAAAAATAGTAAGAATAATTATAACAATAAAAATAGTAGGAATAATTACAATAAAAATAGTAAGAATAATTACAATAAAAATAGTAAGAATAATTACAACAATAAAAATAGTAAGAAAAATTACAACAATAAAAATAGTAAGAATAATTACAACAATAAAAATAGTAACAATAATTATAACAATAAAAATAGTAAGAATAATTATAACAATAAAAATAGTAAGAATAATTACAACAATAAAAATAGTAAGAATAATTATAACAATAAAAATAGTAAGAATAATTACAATAAAAATAGTAAGAATAATTATAACAATAAAAATAGTAAGAATAATTACAATAAAAATAGTAAGAATAATGACAACAATAAAAATAGTAAGAATAATTACAACAATCTTACTCATAGAAATAAAATCAGTAATAACAATAAATAGAAATAATAGATTATCAAAATATTTCAATTAAAGGCAGTATAATATGTAGTGTCTGTGTATTTATCGCCTGTACGAAACTTTGATAAATACACGTTGAAATAAAAAAAAATAAATAAATAAGGAAAACTGAAACGAAATTAAAAAAAAATCCTACTAAAAAAAATCGTACACGTCCCGTATACAGTTTGTTTTTCCGTATTACTACTTAAAATCGAACGCACTTTTTTTATTCGTGTTGGTTAGATTGTTGAACGCTTCTTCCAAGACTTACGTAACTTTAATAAATACTTTTAAAAATATTTATTATTCATCGTATATTTATTGAAATAAAACATATGGGAAAATTAAAAGGAATTTTAATAATTAAACATATAATCACGTTTACATTTTTTTTAGAAGACTTTAAAATAAGGAATCGGACTTTTTGGAATTCCGAAAGTCTGACCTTATATCTTTCGACTCTCAACCGTCATTATTGTGTTAAATAACGTCACCATGAAGCATTTAAACCGTCACGTTGTACAGATTTGTTCAAACATATCTTCTCCACCCTGAAGATAAGTTACGTATGTGGAATACTCATATTACATTTGGCCTTGTCGCTAAGATCAAAGTGTAGTATCTGTTCCGATGGATACTGCACCCCATACTGGTGTTGTCTTGGCCTGCGGGTCTTGATTTACGCAGGTCAATGGGTCTGTCCTGTGCAGTTCTGAGAGGTCCACCTTCCCAGGCTTTGCCTCCCCTCTTTGGGGAGGAGTAAGTTTATTGCTTACTGCTTGAGGCGCCCCTACCGGGCAATTTTTAAACCCCACTTTCCCGACCCTACCTTGGGTCACATCTTACTTGTGGGAGTAAGATAAAAACTGGCCTTGTGCCTAACTCCTGGAGAGGAGTAACTCAATACTCATATAATAACCAATCAACACGCGATGGAGTTTGGATGTTTTCTTGATTCTTCATCTTGAAAATGGAGGAAGAAATGTTTCCCTTGTTTGTGAAACACTGATTATGAAGCGTTCATTTCCTTCAAGAAGATTTGATAAACAATAATATATATATATATATTAAAAAACAAGGGGTAAGGTAAAACAAAATACCTTTTAAAGCATGTTAAGATGCGATAATGTTTTATTAAAAAAGAAAAATCGAAACCGATTAAAAAAATTTTTTTTATAAACTTTCATTTTTTTTTTTTAGCTAATATTAGAGATATATTTCGCCGAGTACAATCGGCTTCTTCAGTGTAGTTTGTAGATCCGATGTTAATGGTCTGCCGGTCTCAGATGATGTAACCGGCCAATGAGGTGTTTTTTTTACTTTCATTACGAAATCACGCCAGCACGTGGATATGTATATATATTAGAAGTTCATACCTTTTTTAAAGCATCCAAATACATTTTAAAAACAAGGGGTAAGGTAAAACAAAATACCTTTTAAAGCATGTTAAGATGCGATAATATTTTATTAAAAAAGAAAATCGAAACCGATTTTTTTTTCATAAAATTTCATTAACATGCTTTAAAAGGTATTTTGTTTTACCTTACCCCTTGTTTTTTTAAATTTATGTGGATGCTTTAAAAAAAGGTATGAACTTCTAATATATATATATATATATATATATATATATATATATTAGAAAGTGTAAAGATAAATAAATTGAGAACAATATTTTTAACAATTCCAAGAATTCAAAATTAACAGCGGTGTTGCGTACGATCGTTTCTGAGACGCTTAGGAATTGTTTTTATTTATTTTTTGATACATGAATTTCAATATGTCGCTTATTCAGCGCCTTTTATGTTAGGTCCACCAATAGTAAATAAATTGATAATCACAACGATAATAATAGTAATAATAATTACAACAATAAAAATTGTAATAATAATTACAAAAATAAAAATTGCAATAATAATTACAACAATCTTACTTATAGAAATAAAATCAGTAATAATAGCAATAAATATAAATAGATTATCAAAATATTTAAACTAAGGGTAGTATTATTATAGTAACAGGGAAAGATTGGGAAGTAATTACCGACAAAAAATATTTTCAATCAAATATAAAAAGGAAATTAGTAAAAAAAACAATTTATATTACTTTACCTACTCATTCCTGTGATTTGCGTAAAAAACATTAATATTAATCTTTGCGTAAAAAACATTGGGTATATGTTACGACGCTCAACAGAGGCGCGAACGGGGTCCAAAAAAAGAACGAGAAAGGGTTTAAAAACATAAATTTGCAACAAGTGAAGTTGACCTACGACGAGAATAGATATTTTTCTACTTACCTATGTAATTTGTTTTTATTTTTACATATTATAAATGGGTTTTCATTAGATGTAAAAAAAAAAATTCTTGTTTTTTTTTCCCCACCGTTTTCACAAAAACAATATGGCGCTCCTAGTGCATTTGTTAGTAATCCCCCCCAAATCGGCCATGTTTTTTTTCGAAATTACGGTGTCAAAACTATTGATTTCTAATAAATAGCACTTCAAACGGGTTTAAAATACAAACAAATAGCACATGCAAGTTTGAAACTAACTTTTACAGCTTACAGTTACTTTTATTTGTTGTATATTTGTTTTTTTAGCGTTTTTACTCTGCTGAGTCTCGTAAAAGATGCCCAAAACATTAATATTAATATTTTATATAAGCATTAGACGTTATTGTAAATAGTGGTTTTGAACAGAGTAGCCATTTTGTTTAGCCACCGGAAGTAAGGTCCGTAACGTAAACAAGTGGCTGAAGAAAATGGCTACTTTGTTGAGAAACAATATTTACGACTTAAAAATCTTATACATCGTATTAAATGTTGATGTTTTTAACACAAATAGGTCAGAAATAAGTAAAAAAAAACATTTTTTTACTAATTTCCCAACTGCATTTCCTTTAAAATATATGCAATACGAATAGTGGTCAAGATTTTCTGCTCTTTTTGACTTCCGGTTTCCGCTCCGCCGAAAGGACGACGACGGTGATAATCTAGATAAGGCCCCTTATAATTAATACAGTCTTTTCTATAACCATATTATTACACATATTTTTCTTATAATTGAAAATGTAAGTTTTTTTTATCCAATGCTCAAACACATCCGTCTGTTTTTAAAATTTTTTCAAGAAAAAAAAAAAATAGTTAATGAAAGTTAAAAAAAAAAAGATTCACCATGTTAAGAATGGCTTACTAAATAACTACGTTATTATTTAGAAATCCTTTCTGAATAAGGGGAGGGTGGGTCTTTCACGTTATAGGACGCTAATTAAACAAACAAAATTGACTTCTTTCATTAAATCATTTTATAAACACACATTTCAAATGTTATTTTATGTTTATAGGGCACTTCCTTAGTTTAGCTGTGAACCACAAATCAGTTTGTAGAAGTTACATTCACTCCTAACCCAATCAACCGGAAGTAATTCAGACTTCAAATCAGTGTTGACTGTTTGATAAAAGAAAAATGGTGCTTGTGGACTGTAGGCCCGAAAAGAAAAAAAATGTCTTTAATTTGTGGAGAGTCAAATAAGGGGGAGAGAACTCCAGTTTCAAGTTTCAAACACAATGTATCTTAAAATGGATTTTACTATTGTAATTATTCTAAAATAAAGTTTAAACAAATGTATACGTAAAAGGAATTGTTTTCAAACAAATTGCCGAATTTTACCCAGTCTAAAACTGTCATTTATTTAAAAAAAAAAAAATTTCCCGTATTTCATGTTTTTTTAACCCTTCTATTTACGTATTTTTTTTTTCATATTTTTTTCTTCTGTGATTATTTATTTTAATAAATCATTTTATTTTTCATTGGTGCCGAATGCGGTGTGATTGTTTTATTCCTAAATTATCCTTTTACGTGTACATTTAGTGAAAACTTTATTTAAAAATAAGTACAATAGTAAAACTAATTTTAAGATACATCGTGGTTGAAACTTGAAACTAGAGTTCTCTCCCCCTTATTTGACTCTCTTTAAATTAAAGATATTTATTTTCGGACCTACACTCCACAAGCACCAAAAAATAAGACACACAATCGTCGTTTGTATAAAGTTTTAAATTATACAAAAATTATCACTGCAGGTGTACAAATGATAACTTTTCGTTTTATAAAGATTTAAAATCACTGTTGACTTTGTTTTATTAATTTTTTGCATTATTAAATAAAAAAAACAATATTCGTTGTTATTATTGTTCGCTTTATTGTTTTTGATTAAAATTCTAGTTCTATATAACTTCCGGTTGATTATCTGCTTCTGTTTTAAGAATTAAAAACCAATAAATTTTGATTCACAGCTAAACTAAAGAAGTGCCGTTTATTAATATAAGTTTGGAAATGCATGAGCGTATGTATATATATATATATATATATATATATATATATATATATATATATATATATATATATATATATATATATATATAATTAAAATTAAAATTAAAATTACGGATCAGATTAAAATCCTATTGGGAGTTTATGTCAGTTTCGAGACAAAGAAAAGCTAACAGGTGTTTCTAGAGAGATATGATATAACTCTGATATAATATTTGCAACTTCAAAACAATCTTTAAAATAAATCTTTAACCCTTGGAATATTGTCAGAGACATCGCTCATGGAATGTAAGGACTAAAGGAACAAACATATATATATATATATATACATATATATGTGTGTATATATATGTGTATATTAATATATGTTGACGTTAATGTATATATATATATATTAAAACATATATATGTATATGTTGACGTTAATGTATATATATATATATATATTTCTATATAATGTTGACGTCAATGTATATATACATATTAGTATATATATTCAAATTGTACATGTTAACATTATTAATGTAGATGTATGCATATGTTGCAATAATATATATATATATATGTGTGTTGACATTAATGTATATATATATTAATATGTGTTGACATTAATGTGTATATATATATATATATTATGTGTTAACATTAATGTATATATATATTATGTGTTAACATTAATGTATATATATATATACATTAATATATGTGTTAAAATTAATGTATATATTAATATATGTGTTAAAATTAATGTATATATTAATATATATGTTAACATTAATGTATATATATATATTAATATAGATGTTAACATTAAAGGTATATATATATTAATGTGTTAACATTAATGTATATATATAGATTAGTATATATATATGTTAACATTAATGTATATATATAGATTAGTATATATATGTTAACATTAATGTATATATATAGATTAGTATATATACATGTTAACTTTAATGTATATATAGAGATTAATATATACATGTTAACATTAATGTATATATAGAGATTAATATATACATCTTAACATTAATGTATATATAGAAGTTAATATATACATGTTAACTTTAATGTATATATATAGTTTAATATATACAGTTTAACATTAATGTATATATATATATAGATTAATATATATATGTTAACATTAATGTATATATATAGAGAGATTAATATATACATATAAACATTAATGTATATATATATATAGATGATATATACATGTTAACATTAATGTATTTATACAGATAAATATATACATGTTAACATTAATGTATATATATAGATAATTATATACATGTCAACATTAATTTATATATAGAGATTAATATATACGTGTTAAAATTGATGTATATGTAGAGATTAATACCTACGTGTTTACATTAATGTATATAGAGATTAATATATACATGTTAATATTAATGTATATATAGAGATTAATATATACATGTTAATATAAAGGTATATATATAGATTAATATATACATGTTAATATTAATGTATATATATATTAAAATATACATGTAAAATAAATGTGTATATTAACATGATTGTATATATATATATATATATATATATATATATATTAATATATATATCTTAGCATTTTTATGTTAACATTTATATAACATTTGTACATGTATATACATATTAATATATTTATATATATATATATATACATGTAAACATTAATGTATATATGTAAATATATATTAATATATATATGTAAAAATTAATACATATATCTATATATATATTAATATATATATATATATATGTAAACATTAATACATATATGTATATATATATTAATATATATATGTAAACATTAATACATATATGTATATATATATATTAATATATATATATGTAAACATTAATGTATATGTGTCTATATATTAATATATATATATATATATGTATATATATATATATATATTAGTATATATATATGTAAACATTAATGTATATATGTATATATATATATTAATATATATATATATATAAATATATCTATATAAGTATATATATATGTAAACATTAATTTATATATGTATATATATATATATTAATATATATAAATATATATATATAAGTATATATATATGAAAACATTAATGTATATATGTATATATATATTAATATATATAAATATATATATATAAGTATATATATATGAAAACATTAATGTATATATGTATATACATATTAATATATATATATATATATATATTAGTATATATATATGAAAATATTATTGTATATATGTATATATATTAATATATATATATATATATTAGTATATATATATGTGAACATTAATGTATATATGTATATATATATTAATATATATGTATATATATATTAATATATATATATTAATATATATGTATATATATATTAATATATATATATATATTAATATATATATATATATAAACATTAATGCGTATATGTATATATATATATATATATATATATATATATATATATATGTAAACATTAATGTGTATATGTATATATTCTTTAATATATATATATTTATATATATGTAAACATTAATGTGTATATGTATATATTCTTTAATATATATATATTTATATATATGTAAACATTAATGTGTATATGTATATATTCTTTAATATATATATATATATATATATAGATATATATGTAAACATTAATGTGTATATGTATATATACATTAATATATGTGTATATGTATATATACATTAATATATGTAAACATTAATGTGTATATGTATATATACATTAATATATATATATATATATGTAAACATTAATGTATGTATATATATATATATGTAAACATACTTGTATATGTATATATATTAATATGTATGATATATATGTGAACGTATATATATATATATATATATGTGTGTATATATATATATATAAATATATGTATATATATATATATATAATTAAACGTTAATGTATAAATATGTATATATATATATATACATATATTTATATTTATTATATATAAATAAACGTTGATGTATAAATATGTATATATATATAAATATATATATATATATATGTATTATATATAAATAAACGTTAATGTATATACATATATATATATATTTATATGTATTATATATGCATAAACGTTAATGTATATATATATATATATTTATATGTATTATATATACATAAACGTTAATGTATATATATATATATTTATATGTGTTATATATACATAAACGTTAATGTATATACATATATATATATATATATATATATATTTATATGTATTATATATACATAAACGTTAATGTATATACATATATATATATATATTTATATGTATTATATATACATAAACGTTAATGTATATATATATATATATATATATATATATATATATATATATTTATATGTATTATATATACATAAACGTTAATGTATATATATATATATATTTATATGTATTATATATACATAAACGTTAATGTATATATATATATATATATATATATATTTATATGTATTATATATACATAAACGTTAATGTATATATATATATATATATATATATATATATATTTATATGTATTATATATACATAAACGTTAATGTATATATATATATATATATATATTTATATGTATTATATATACATAAACGTTAATGTATATATATATATATATATATATATAGTATATATTGTGTGTATTTAGGCAGCTTATTTTCATGTAGGCAACATTATTAAATAACACGGAGTGGTTTTGTTTGATGCTATTTTTTTTTATTGTTCCAATTTGACGGACACATCAGAGGGACAATTCGGAAAATTTAAAAAATAAAAAAAAGTCGCATAAAACAAAACCACTCCGTGTTATTTAATAATGTTTGCCTAAATATATATATATATATATATGTATTAATATATACACGGACGTTAATGTCTCTCTCTCTCTCTCTATATATATATATGTATTTATGTATTAATATATACACGGACGGTAATGTCTATATATATATATATATATATTATATATATATATGTATATATATGTATATATATAGTCTAATGTATACATCGACGTTAATGTCTATATAAATTAATATATATTATATATGCATAGACGTAATGTCTCTCTCTCTATATATATATGTAATTATATATTCATATACATATATATATACATATAGACGTTTATGTATTTATATATATATATATATATATATTAATATTTATTTATATTTGTGGGCAGTAATGTATGTATATATATATATTTATTTATATATATGTAGGCAGTAATGTATATATATATATTAATGTATATATACATATGTTTGTGTTGTAAACGTATATATATATATATATATATATATATATATATATATATATATATATATACTGACGTTACGTTAGTGTATGTATATATGTGTGCTCATGTTAATGTATGCATATATATATATATATATATATATATATATATATAATATTATATATATATATATGTGTGTGTGTGTGTGGACGTTAATATATATATATATTTATATATATATATGTTGACGTTAATGTATATATATTTATTTATATCTCAACCAAGAGGAAAAAAGAAAAAAAAGAAGAAATATTCTTCTGAAAATGGTATAATTACCGAAAGTACTCAAGTTTATAAAATAAAAAATGTTTTTTAAGATTAATAAATAATTTATTTTTAAAAACAAATAATTTGCGTTGTGCAAGGTTTTCTAAATATTTTATGAAAAAAAATATCTTCGTTATTATTGCCACCCACCCAGCGCTACAAATTGTGTTACTTTCAAAGTATCCTTTCCACGCCGACCACGTGACACACAGCCATATCAACACTGTTCTCTCTTCGTCAAAACATCTAACTAGACGATTTCAACTTGGCCACGAGAATGTCTCAACCTAGAGGAAAAAAGAAAAAAAGAAGAAATATTCTTCTGAAGATCGTATATTTACCGAAAGTACTCAAGTTTATAAAAAAAAATGTTTTTAAAATGAATAAATAATTTATTTTTAAAAACAAATAATCTGCGTTGTGCAAGGTTTTCTAAATATTTTATATAAAAAAATATATATCTTCGTCATTATTGCCACCCCCACCAGCGCTTCAAATCTTAGGAAAATCTCCATCATCCCAGTAATTATAGGAGCAACCGGACTAATGAAACAGAATTTTAAAAGCTTTCTGGCGAATATACCCGGTGAACTAAGTGCAAGAGCAATACACACACTTGCACGGTTGGGAGAGTTAGAATCTTTAAAAGATCTCTCGGCTGGAGTGTCTGAAATAGCATGTGAATGTTTGGCATCCGGTAGGATGTCCCATCCCCAGCAAAAAAAACAAAAAGATAAGAAAAATAATACATATATATATATATATATATATATATATATATATATACAGAAATGATTTATTTCAAAGCTATAGGTCATATATTCTAGAGACGTACTTATCATGCTCTCAATCCGAAATTCTCAGCGACTCACGAAATGATGACAGAACTGTCTTTATTTTCTGAGTCGCTGAATATTTAGGGTGTATCATAAGACCCTTTTCTAAACAGTAAAGGTTTATCCATGTCAATGAAACCCTGGTACGTCTCTACAATATGTAACGTAGTGTTTTGTAATAAATAATTTGTTTTTGCTCCTAAATTCTTACGATCGACCACTTTATTGATTTAATTGCAACATACCCCGACGCACTATATATATATATATATATATATATATATATATATATATATATATATATATATATATATACTCCATGAATAATTATTAATGCAAGGCTTCCATGCTACTTGCAATTAAAGTTTACAATTAAAACTATGTACTTAACACTAAAGGAAACAATTAAATATTCAAACGAAATCATTAAAAAAAAATCGTTTTTTCATTCGTGATTTAACAATGGGATAAAATATGAATTACATTTTCATAAATTAAAATAAAAACAATAATAAATGGGATAAAATAATTAAAAATGCTTTTCGCAAATCTTTTTCATTTGATTCATTTAAAAAGATCTTTTTTTTTCCTTTTACTAACTTCAGTTTTTACTTCCAATAAATACGTAATTCCACATTTGACAAAACTATGAGTTTAAAGGTTCATGACACTCTTTTTTAACCGCCAACTTTATTTTCATCAATTAATGTCTGTTGTAGAAGGTACTTTTAATTTTTATTTTCCACAAATCACTTTATCCCCCCCCCCCAAAAAAAATAAAATAAATAAAGAGTAATTAACAAGGTGACAGGCAAGCTTTTATTAAACTGAACCAATTTTTCCTTTAATAAAAAGTGAAAATTGTTTGTGGTCGCTTGATATAAAGTGTCGATAAACGACCATTGAAATGTAGCTAATTTTGAAGGGTGTGAATAGTTGATTGTTTGAATGAAAATTCATTTTATTGTAATACAAAAGTGTTTATTTTTTGTTTAGGAGGAGGGCCTGCTTGTTCATTTATTTATTTATTTTTTTTTTTTTACAAATGAATCTAACATTTCATTTTGTAATTTATGTAACAGATAAGACTGTATGTACTAGCATAATATAAACCACATATTGAATTTGTTTTTCTTATTTACCTGGCTCAGCCCGAGATTACGTCCTCGACAATCAGTCTTATGAAGTTTTATTATTTAATCCGAACATTTAGTTCTGATCTAAGCTAAAATATTTTATATTTTCAAATATAAACTAATTTTTGATGATAAAACCGCTTACAATTTGGTACTTCTACAAAACTTAAATCGAATTGTGTTTTTTTTTTTTTTTAATCCCCAGCTAATCCTAAAGTAAGTCTATCCTAAGTTTTAGGTTTAGTTCGGCAAAGGTCGTTTTGGTTCAGTTCAAATTCTGTAAAAGCATTTACAATTTTCCCGAATTTTCCCGAATTTTCCCGAATTTCTCTTCATGCTGTGTCGCTGCTTTCAACAAGAAAAAATAAAATCCTTGTGTTTGTTTTACAAATACTTCAAGGACAGGCGGGACAGTTATAAAGGGGGGGGGGTTCTCCTAAAAAGTGTGGGGGGGGGCGGTTAAACACATGCATATATAACTTCATTATTGTTATTGATGCCCGTAAAGTGGGGGGGGGGGGCAAGTCAAAAAGTGTGTGGGGGGGGGGGGGGGGTGAGCCCGCCCCCCCCGTGCGGCCGTCCATGGATTATGCCCCGATGAATTGGCTACTCTGGTGCCCCCTCGACGTAAATTCACTATACTAACTCGACAATCAACTAAATCTCATTCATACACTGTGGAGGTCCCCAGATGCCGGAGAGCCTTCTACTCAAATAGCTTCTTTTATTCGTGTTGCTGGCCTCTGGAACTCTCTCCCTGCCCCCTGTTTCCCCGACAGTACAGACATGCAGAAATTTCAAACTAATGTAAACAGACATCTCGCTGCGCAGATCCCAATTTAGGTTGACTTACCAGCCCCCCCCCCCCCCACACCTTCTCCCCTCTTCTTTTTTCTCAGTAGCCCCTTACGTCTACAGTGGCGTCCTGCCTTGTTTGGGGTGAACTATATTAAAAGAAAACTAAAAAAAAAAAAACTACGCTAATTTACTAAACAAAATTTATCTAGGAAAGGACACTTAGCCTAATGGATAGTTGGTTCAGATTATGGAATCGAAAAAAAAACCCAAAACGAGTCGAATTTATTCTAGGCATATTTTAATTTATGTTTTATACTTTGGTTATTATCTTTAGAAAATACAATAGACCCGAGTTTACACTATTTCGTTTAATAAAACTAATGTGTAAGTCACGTAGGAGCGAGAAATACACACACACAAGTGTCCACAAAATGGTATTAATAGTGATAAAAAAAATGTTCTCAGCCATTTATATGGAAGTTAACGGTTTATGCGTCATGTGATTTTGTAATAAGAACTATTTGTCTTTAATAGCTCGCTATCGTTTCGCAAAGTTCCCTACTCCAATCATTAATTAAAAAAAAATATATATTCATTCATAACTTTATTGTAAACGCGAAACCAAATAATTCTCATTCATTCATATAAATAGATAAACATGAACATTTTGGTGATGTTGATACATATTTATCTATTTGTTTTAATGTGCTCGTACGGAAAGGACAGAAAGAAGAAATCAATATAGCTTTTCACTTGCAATTTTAGAAATAGATCGCAACTTGTTGGAAATCAAAGGAATATTTGATCATAAATGCTAAATATTTCTCAAAGAAATAAATACTTCTGTTTCGCAATAGTTTTTTGTATGTCAAATCAAAACACTCACTGAATTAAAAAAAAAAAAATTAATAAAATGTCACTTTTCAAAACGAAATAGGCCCAATCATCGCATTTATTCAGTTTAATGATTACAAGCTAACACCGGTAAACCGAATAAATGACATAGTATCTGTTTACTCGTTATGCTTTCAGTATTATTTTGCGATATTTAAAAAATAAAATCCAATTTCAAAGTTTGAAAATAACTATAAATAAATATATACACAGATATTAATGTATACCAACATTTTGGCTACACATTTTGCAGACATATTTCAGCTCCAGCTGGAGTTTCTGAAAATATTTTCATTCTTCGTTTTCATACTAAAAAAAATGGCCTGAAGAGGCTCGGCTGAAATATTTCTGTAAATGTGCAGCCAAAATATTTCTATGAACACACATTTTACGATATATATATATATTAGTAAGTTGAGATAAATAAAATTAGTACATTTTCATATCATATGTATTATATAGATAATGTACTAATTTTATTTATCTCAATGTAAAACTTAGTACACACACACACACACACACACACACACACACACATATATATATATATATATATATATATATATATATATATATATATAACTTGTTACTAATATCCAACGGGTATGAATCCGAAGGAAGTTGAAACCGGGTTCATGAGAGTGCTCAATGAAAATTCAGAGCAAAATATATTTTGTTGATGGTTTTATTCCATTTTGCTACATAATATATTTAAACGTTAATGAAACACAATCTATTATGTAGCAAAATGGAATAAAAACATCAACAATATATATATATAATAGTATATATATATATATATATATATATATACACACTTTTTTTTACCTGACAATACTAAAAAAGGTGTGGCTTATTTTTCTGCAGTTTCATGGTATATCGAATATTTGGAAGTGTTTTTGTATATTATTCAACGTTGTTTTCTACATTGAAAGTGACAAATTAACTCGACTTTTCAGATAAGCTGAAGATATTTTATAGCGTAAATACAGCAGACATTTCTCCCATTTCATTGACCGGAATTGCTTTCGAAATGACATATTGATAAAAATAATTAGTCATAGTGTGTTCTGTGAAAAAAATAATTTCATCTTATTGAAGTAGACTGTCTTGATCCAATTCATAGATTATCGACCGATGCTGAAGTTAATCTTGTTCTAACTAGCTGGTCATCATTTCTATTACAGACGTACATTATTTTAGCGGAAATACAGTTTGAAAATGAGTCAAAACCAATTTGGGGATTTTTTTTCTAAACTAGGATACGCTCATAGATTGAATACGCTACTATGGTGCCTGTAACTTAGTTAGACAAAGTAATCAGACGAAAGCTTATGACTATCGAAACACCCACACCGAACGATTTTCGCCTTGTTTAATTTACAATGGTCATTTTTATGTTTAAATTAATTTTATTTGTAAATATTTTCTTATTGTTAATAAATAGTATTTGTAAAAAAACAATTTATCTAGGTTTACTGACTCATCTGTGACGTATTTGCCTTAAAAATGGTTTAAAAAACAAATAGGCAACAAATAACTGTTACGAAAGGATATACAATCTACTCTTCTACTAACCTGGATAAGTTTATTTGTGTTTTAACTTATTTTAAAGCGTTTTTTTTTTTCAAAACAAACCTGGTGGCCACCTACCTGTTCAGTTAAAACGAAAAAAAATGGCTTAAATTATAGAGTTTCGATAATTGCTCTCAAAACGAAAACTTAGCAAAATACTGGTAGACCATTACATTTTCCCGCGATTGGTGACAGTTATTGGATTTGTTTTTAACACTATTTTGTTTATTTTTCGATTTTTCACCAAACAGGTGGACACCTGGTTTGTTTTGAACAAATAAACGGTTTAAAATAAGTTAAAACACAAATAAACTTATCCAGGTAGGTACAGGAGCAACTGATCTTGCCTTTGGTAACAATTATTTGTTGCCTCTTTGTTTTTTAGCACTTTTTTCGTTCTGTTAGCTGTCGTTATAAATGCCCCCAAATCCTTATGTATTGAAAGTTTTAGAAGCTTATAATTTTATACATAGAGATTATAAGAATAATAACATAACACACATAAGTTTTATAATAATTTGTTTTAATTAATAATTAAATAAAGAAAACGATGCCGTAATATTTAGCTTTCAAAGTTCTATTTAAAAAAAAAATGATTAAACTAACAAACGATGTAGTTGAAAAAAAAAAAAGAGAGAGTTAAAATGGCGCCCGAGCAACGCCAGGTAGATGTAGCTGGTGTTAAATAATTATTCATTTTTATTCGAACTTGTCAACTTGAATTCACCGAATAACGAGGTGTCGGAACCTTCCACCCTCGCCACCGGTATCGCCTCCCACTCCTTCGCATTTTTCTTTTCTTTTCTTTTAAACTGTCGGACGCCATTTTTCTTTGCTTTTAAACGTCGGACGCCATTAAAACTAACACTCGGAAGTGTCACCCGCCATCGCCCGCCGTCGCCCGCACTCTCATTTGCAATTGACCTTCCGCCATAAATAGCGCGAAGAATGTTAATTGCAGACAATTGTTTCGTTTTATTTCAGCAAGTTATTTATTGCTTTTTAAAATTTGATTTACTCTTTTTTTTACACTCCACATAGAACGCCAACTAATAGCTCCGTTTTTTCTTTTGTTTAATACTATTTTTTCACCACTTACCAATGCCAAGATCACCTCGAGAAAAAGACTTAAGGAGATTTTTAGTTTGATGACAAAACAGTCCTACGTACTGATTGACAACTATTTTTGATTCACCAGATAACTTGACGGGTATTTGTTGACGTTGGATTGGAAAACGACCATGTCATAGTCTGTAGGGACACATACTTGCAGTAACGTTTTCCACGGGTGTAAAGTACTTGAAAAGAAACTCCGTTCAATTTTCGGTAGACAGAGGAAGAAATGAGACTTCTTTGCATTGCTGGTAGAAGACGAGTTCTTGTTGAAGCTTTTATTGGGAAAACATTCCTAGAGCTCAGTCGAGCACCTATTAAAGAAAAGTCTTTATTCTGATTTACCGTTTGTTACACTAACCATATGCGTGCGTATATATATATATATATATATATGTGTGTATATGTTTATATATATATATATTATGTAATATATATAATATGTATAATAATATATATATTATAATGTATATGTATATGTATATATATATTATGTAATATATATAATATGTATAATAATATATATATTATAATGTATATGTGTATGTATATATATATTATGTAATATATATAATATGTATAATAATATATATATTATAATGTATATGTATATGTATATATATATTATGTAATATATATAATATGTATAATAATATATATATTATAATGTATATGTATATGTATATATATATATTATGTAATATATATAATATGTATAATAATATATATATTATAATGTATATGTATATATATATTATGTAATATATATAATATGTATAATAATATATATATTATAATGTATATATATTATGTAATATATATATGTATAATAATATATATATATTATAATGTATATATATATATATTATGTAATATATATAATATGTTTATATATATATATATATTATGAAATATATATATGTATAATAATATATATATTATAATGTATATAATATATTATAATATATTATATAGTATATATATATCATAATATATTATTATAATATATTATTATAATATATATATTGTAATATATATATATATTGTAATATATATATATATTGTAATATATGTTATATATTGTAATATATATATGTTATATATTGTAATATATATATGTTATATATTGTAATATATATATGTTATATATTGTAATATATATATGTTATATATTGTAATATATATATGTTATATATTGTAATATATATATGTTATATATTGTAATATATATATGTTATATATTGTAATATATATATGTTATATATTGTAATATATATATGTTATATATTGTAATATATATATGTTATATATTGTAATATATATATGTTATATATTGTAATATATATATGTTATATATTGTAATATATATATGTTATATATTGTAATATATATATGTTATATATTGTAATATATATATGTTATATATTGTAATATATATATGTTATATATTGTAATATATATATGTTATATATTGTAATATATATATGTTATATATTGTAATATATATATGTTGTATATTGTAATATATATGTTATATATTGTAATATATATATATTATATATTGTAATATATATATATTATATATTGTAATATATATATATTATATATTGTAATATATATATATGTTATATATTGTAATATATATATTATATATTGTAATATATATATATTATATATTGTAATATATATATTATATATTGTAATATATGTCATATATTGTAATATATGTCATATATTGTAATATATGTCATATATTGTAATATATGTCATATATTGTAATATATGTTATATATTATAATATATATGTTATATATTGTTATATATATATGTTATTTATTGTCATATATTTTATGTTATATATTGTCATATATAATCTAAATCTATATTATAATATATATATGTATATATTTTAATATATATATTTTATTATATTATATATATATATGATATGT
>OY744519.1:13943899-13946233 GCA_963556195.1 Sepiola atlantica | reverse complement strand
ATGGAAGATCAAACTTATGTATAGTGCCCATTAAAATACATATGCCCATTAAAATACATATGCCCTTTTACAAGTAATTAAATATCTCATTATTTATCCTATAACAAACACTGACTTACACACACACACACATATATATACACACACACACACATATATATATATAATATATATATATATATATATATATATATATATATATATATATATATATATATATATATATATATATAAACAAATGAGAGAAAGAGAGATAGCTATTTTTTAACGGAATTAAATCCTCTACTGGAACCGATTAGCGTAATTAGATATGATAAAAATTTCTCAAGTAACGTAACTGCTAAACCGGTTCATATAGCTTAGACGTTGGAATTTCATGGTATGTTGTGACTGAAGGTCCGAGATTCGAGGTTTGTGAGTTGGTTGGATGAAGTCAAACTACTGAGTCTTCTAAAGACAGAACACGTGTCTGTAGATGTTAATAATTATATTATATATTTCACTCTATTTCGTTTTAAGAATAATTTATGTCGCTAAAAGTAATGATTACTCCATAATATGGATGTAATGAGAACGAAAACAGATAATTGCTGTTTCAGTTTATTATTTATAAAGCATGAACTTATCTCAGATGTTATTGTGGAATCGGTAGGGAACTTTTGCACTGCTTTATGGTTTGAGTAGACCCGGCTGAGAAACGCTGGTTAAGAAAAAAACAGTCTCCCTGACGTAGAGCACATGAATTCATGACGTCAGCTGAAACTTCTTTCAGACCCCGTGTTTTTACTGCAGCTTTTCGCGGTGCTTCTGCTGTTTAACAATGACATTAATATAGTTGAAGATATGTATACACTTTGTTATGTACTTACGTGTTTGCTGAAAATAAGATTGTACACAAAAAACTACGCAAATTCATCCAGTATTTACAAAATTATAAGAAAAAGAAGAAAAACAAACTATCTTACGTATCGGTAAACATTTCAACTTACAGTTTGGCAAGGGAGATAACTTTCGGAAAAAGTCAAAATTTAAGAAAAAATGGCGACCGTGAGATAAAATGTTTTTTTAACATGTTTAATTTAATAAATACTGGAAAGATTTGTGTATTGTTTGGTGTACAGCCTTCATTCCAGCTACTACGTAAGTACATAACAAAGTTTATACATTTCATTAGCTATATTTTTTTTTCAATAAGAGGCCTACTATGTCATTATTAAACAGAGAAGAAGCTTTTTCATCTGTTGGAAACATCAAATATCCACTGATGCCGTCAGAAACGTTACCAGTAATTTAAACGTTAGGGTTAGGTGTTAGGATTTCAGTCTCTCTGGTCACACATTCTTCCCAAACCAATTAGAAGTGTGTTCCTGTTCTTGTAACGTGCTGATTGCAATATCAGGTGTAGATCGCATAACAAAGTAGATTTATGATATGTAGGTAAACAGACAAACGGCACCAAATAGGAGAGTAGAAAGTGGACCTTGGCTTTACTTTCGGCAACCTCGTAACTCTCGCTTCCCTTGTCCTGTAATCCTCACTTTCCATGAGTGATGTTTCTGACAAAGGGAGAATAATTGCTGTTTTCCGGGTAGGAATTTATATATATAACATATATCGTTGGCTAGTTATATACCTTGAACTAGTATTTTTTTAGCGCCTTACAAATGGATTCATGTCCTGTCTGAAGCGATTTACATAATTGAAAGAAAACAACAAAAACAGTCTGCCTAAAGCTCAGCTCTCGTGGGGAGGCAAGTACATAAGAAAAATAGATATGGGAGGGATGTTCTCTTTTATTTCCTATTTGATGTTCCATTATGTCGTCTTTATGTGTTGACAATCAAACAAGAATGTGATTTATTATATCTATTATTATCCAACAAAAAAAAAACTAAGAATAATATAAAAAACAAAAGAACACAATAAAAAAACAGGTTTCCCCACTGCTGTCTTTTTATCAGTAAATTCTTAAAAGATGGAAAAATCCTATTAAGAGAAAAGAGGGTGAAGAACTTTTTATTCTTAAAAAAATTTATTTTTTTAAATTTTCATTTTTTTAAAAATTTTATTTTGTTTTAAATTTTCATTTTTTTTTAATTTTAATTTTTTTTCAATTAAAATTTTTTTAAATTTTTATTTTTAAAAAATTTTTATTTTAAAAAATTTATTTTTTTTAAATTTTTATTTTTTTTTAATTTAAATCTTTTTAAATTAAAAATTTTTTTTAATTTAAATTTTTTTTAATTTAAATTTTTTTTTAATTTAAATTTTTTTTTAATTTAAATTTTTTTTTAATTTTTATTTTTTTTAAATTTTTATTTTTTACCTTTTTAT
>OY744519.1:13863899-13936399 GCA_963556195.1 Sepiola atlantica | reverse complement strand
AACGCTCTGTATGTATGTATGTATGTATGTATGTATGTATGTATGTATATATATATATATATACATATATATATATATGTGTGTGTGTGTGTGTATATATATGTATATAAACAAACAGCCGAAAAAAAAGGATCAAAATATTCGATCGTAAGTCATACGAGGATCATCTATTTATTTAATTTAAATACTATACATTATTGCGTTCGTTGGAGATACCCAGGTTTCGTGCGTCCGATCATCTGGGAACTAGGAAAATTAAATTTGGGTCACAACAACCGACTCGAGTCGTCAGTCGCCATTTGGCATGTTCGGATATATATATATATATATATATATATATATATATATATATATATTTATACAGGCCCGGTGGGACAGTGATAAAAGTGGGCGGGGGCTCTCCTAAAAAAGTGGGGGGGGTCCGGTTAGACACATGCATATATAACTTCATTATTGATGACCGTAAAGTGGGTGGGGGGGGTTAAGTCATAAGGGGGGGGGCTTGAGCCCCCCTGCCCCCCCGGTGCCGCCGTCCATGATATATATGTATGTATATATATGTATATATGTATGTGTATATGTATGTATATATGTATGTGTATATGTATGTGTATATGTATGTATATATGTATGTGCATATATATATATATATATATATATATATATATATATATATATGATTATTTTTATTTTTATTTACACAGACATGTACAAAATCTTCGATACTGGCAGTTAGAATCCGATCTTAACCTCAGATCATATTTGGTTCTTCTCAAATATGATCTAAGGTAAAGATCGGGGTTTAACTCTGCCTAATGAGATCTCAGTTTTTACAATAGCTGTTGATCGTAACATCGCTATGCCAGTGTTGCAGATTTTGTACATGTCTGTATAAATGAAAAATAATCATATATATAAAAGCTCTATTTGATATTGAGCACTTTTTATAAGCTCGGTTGACATTCATTGGATTCCTATCCTATAGATGTCTACCTTGCCTGGAGTATATATATATATATATATATATATATATATATATATATATATATATATGTGTGTGTTTTGGAGACTTGTTATGTTAATAGCCCTCCCCATGCTAGAGTTAAAAATAAAAGTACTATTAGAATTCTAATAAGACTGTTAAGTGATTTTTCAAAAAGAAAAAAAAACTATTGTTTCAATAGAGTTGACGACTTTTATGAGGCCATTTTCTTATTGTCAATTAATTGGTGGCTCGCACCGACTTGTTTTATGTTGAACGGCCGAGCGAGATGAAGAAAGAAAGAATCAAATAATTGTTGCGCTTTTAATGTTCCGATTTATGAGTTTTCCTTGGCGTTCTTTGTCTTAGATATCTTGAGTGTTTCTTTTTTTATTCGTTTGTTTAATAGAAACTAATAATTAGAAACATGATTGCAATGGAATCACACGTGTTACTTGATGGATGAGCTCTAAAAACAGAAGGTTTAACGCCTACAAGATTCGTTTTTGCTTTCGGCACCCCTCCAACCTCCGACATGGTGTTTCGTACTGTCTGAATTTCTGCCTCTCGCTGTTGGCCCATTATATTAATCCCAACTCATTCTCCCTTTCTGTATAGCGTCTATCATTCTCTGTATATATCTCTCTCTCCCTCTCTCCCTTAGTATATACGCCTTTCCCCCTCTCTTTGTATATAAACCCATATCTCTCTCTCTCTCTCTCCTCCCTCCCTCTGTATATACACCCATATTTCTGTCTGTATAAAAACCCATATTTCTCTCTATATATAAACGCCTCTCTCTCTCTTTGTATATAAACCCATCTCTTTCTCTTTGTATATACACCCATCTCTTTCTCTTTGTATATAAACCCATCTCTGTCTCTTTGTATATAAACCCATCTCTTTCTCTTTGTATATAAACCCATCTCTTTCTCTTTGTATATAAACCCATCTCTGTCTCTCTTTGTATATTAACCCATCTCTGTCTCTCTTTGTATATAAACCCATCTCTGTCTCTCTTTGTATATAAACCCATCTCTGTCTCTCTTTGTATATAAACCCATCTCTTTCTCTTTGTATATAAACCCATCTCTTTCTCTTTGTATATAAACCCATCTCTTTCTCTTTGTATATAAACCCATCTCTGTCTCTCTTTGTATATAAACCCATCTCTGTCTCTCTTTGTATATAAACCCATCTCTGTCTCTTTGTATATAAACCCATCGCTTTCTCTTTGTATATTAACCCATCTCTGTCTCTCTTTGTATATTAACCCATCTCTGTCTCTCTTTGTATATAAACCCATCTCTGTCTCTTTGTATATAAACCCATCTCTTTCTCTTTGTATATTAACCCATCTCTCTTTCTCTTTGTATATAAACCCATCTCTGTCTCTCTTTGTATATAAACCCATCTCTGTCTCTCTTTGTATATTAACCCATCTCTGTCTCTCTTTGTATATTAACCCATCTCTGTCTCTCTTTGTATATAAACCCATCTCTTTCTCTTTGTATATAAACCCATCTCTGTCTCTTTGTATATAAACCCATCTCTTTCTCTTTGTATATACACCCATCTCTGTCTCTCTTTGTATATTAACCCATCTCTGTCTCTCTTTGTATATTAACCCATCTCTGTCTCTCTTTGTATATTAACCCATCTCTGTCTCTCTTTGTATATAAACCCATCTCTCTTTCTCTTTGTATATAAACCCATCTCTGTCTCTCTTTGTATATACACCCATCTCTCTCTCTCTCTTATTCTCTTTGTATATATACCCATCTCGGTATTTTTGCACTAACATACTCGAAGCAGTTTACCCCTTAAATAAGATTAAATTCTACTTTTTTTGTGTTATTACATTTGTATAGCCTGAAAAAATATAATTTTTTATATTTCAGATTTTAGAGTGGGGATCATTTTTCTATATTAATTTAACGTAAAAACGAGACATGTAATCGACTTGAGTTTCCAATTCGGTGGGGATTTTTTTTCTTATCCAAAAAAGCACATAGAAATTTAGCCAATTTAGTTTTTTTTTTCTGGTTTAAATATGAATGGAGGGGGGGGGGTAATCTGATATTAGCGAAGTATAGCAAAAAAAAAAATCAATTATGATGGGAAATACTTGTTTGGCGCAGTAAAATGACAATAAGAAATATATAGATAACGTTATTATTTAGAAACCCATTCTTAACATGGATAGGGGGGGGGGGCTTTGTTAACTAATCTATTCTTTCAAATGACAATTGTTTTTTTTTGGGGGGGGGGGGGCTACGAATTTTAGGGTTAGGAGATTATGGTTGGGGGTACGAGTTTTAAGGGTTAGGGAATAAGGGTTAGTGTTAGGGAATCAAAGTTCTGGTTGGGGTAGTTCGAGCTTTAGGGGTTAGTGTTAGGGAATTAGGGTTGAAGTGGTCCGAGTTTTAGGATTAGGGGGTCCGAGTTTTAGGGTTGAAGGGGTCCGAATTTTAGGGTTAGGGTTTAGGGGGGCAAGTTTTTGGAATTAGGGAATTTTTGATAGGGTTGGAAGGGCTCCGAGTTTTAGGGTACATTTTTTTAACCCCTCCCACCTTCCAAAAATTCGAAACTCGAGTTTAAACACATTAGCTAAATTTCTACGTGTTTTAAGGTTTAAGTAAAAAAAAAAAAAAAATAAATAAATAAAAATCCCTCCATCACAAAATTGGAAACTCAAGTTGGTTAGATGTCTCGTTTTACGCTAACAGGACAGAAAATGGGTGCTTATTTTAATTACATTTATAAAAGTAAATGATCCATCACTCTAAAATCTAAAAAAAAAAAATGAATTCCTTCTTTGCGAATAGTTTTAAGGCTGTTTAAAAAGTAGAATTTGAACTTATTTAGGGGTAAACTTCGCCGGGTAAGATACCCCCCATCTCTCTCTCTGTGTATATAACCCCATCTCTCTCTTTGTATATCATCCTCTCTCTCTCTGTATATATAATATATATATATATATATATATATATATATATATATATATATATATATATAAAGTATAAATTTTTATTTATACAAACATTATTGGTTACATATGTGCATACATGATGAGTCAACCTCATCAGACCAATCCTTGGTCTGATAAGGTTGACTCTCTGCGAAGAGTGCAACCGAAACATGTATGCACATATGTAATCAATAATGTTTGTATAAATAAAAAAATATACTTATAAACAGCCCTACTTGTTATTTAGCACTTTTTATAAACACTTGAGTTTCAACGGATTTACATCTACAGAAACCAATACAATACATATACTATATATATATATATATATATATATATATATATATATATATATATATAATTCTCTCTCTCTCCCTCTCTGTATATCATTCTCGCTCTCTCTCTCTCTGTATATCATTCTCGCTCTCTCTCTCTCCCTCTGTATATAACCTCATCTCTCTCCCTCTCTGTATATCATTCTCTCTCTCTCTCTCTCTCTCTCTCTCTCTCTCTCTCTCTCTAGATAACCCCATCTCTCTTTGTATATCTTCCTCTCTCTCATCTCTCTCTCTCTTTCTCTCTCTCTGTCTCTCTCTCGCTCTCTCTCTCTCTCTCGCTCTCTCTCTCTCTGTCTCTCTCTGTATCATCCCCTTTCTTTCTCTCTCTCTCTTTCTTTTTAGATACCTTTTACTCTCATTTCCTTTCCCTTTCGCTTTTTGTATATGCGTCTCCCCCCCCCTCCCTCTCTTTATCTTTCTCATTATACAAATATACGTTTAAAAATCATAAACAAACACTTATATAAGAATATATTTATGTGTGGGGATTATTCCCCCCAGACGTCGACATTAAACCAAAAACGAAAAGAAACAAACAAACTGGTGTAACATATTGACTATACTTAATTGCACCGACTATTTCTCCGATGTCTGGCGTAAATCTATTAAATAAAAAACAGGGGACTCTCCATGGTTTTCCTTTCTTGTTGTAAACAAACAATTCCTATGTTTTATTTTGTTGTTTTTTGTTTCGTTATTTTAAAAATTTTATTTTCTGTTTTGTTTTTCGAATCCTGTCCTGTTTTTCCGCTGTGCTTTTTACTTGTTCATCGCCCGGCATGTGCTTGTAATCAATCCAACGCTCAACCTCCACCCATCACTCCACAACCTGTCAATCATTCCGGCTCAACCAATGAAGACGTCCGTCTCGTCTCTGTGTTCCTCCTCCATGGGTAATGGGGCGTGAAGTAAAGAGCCAGGTGATTGACAGATGGGTGGTGGAGTTGGACGATTCTCGTGGGGAAGGCGGAGTGGAGAAAACATGTAACCAGCGTAAGAATGACTCGACTTAAATCCGACTTCTACTCTCGAACGGACTGTAATAAGTAAATATATAATTAAATAAAGAATAAAAAAAGTAACTTAATTTGGTCAACATATCTATAGGGGGAAGGGGCGACTTAATACACGTGGGTGGGGTTGTGTCTGTTGGGTAGCGTCGGATCTTTTTACTTCTCCAGAAAGTATTTCACCCCTGACACAATCCTTTATCTGTATACGAACCAAATACGCCTCAAGATGGAGTACTTATGCCATATTTAGGGAGGTGCCTCTTATGGCTCACTCTCTCCCTCTCTCTCTCCCTCTTTCTCTCTCTCACCCTCTCTTTCCCTCTCTCTTTCTCTCTCTCTCTCTTTCTCTCCTTCCCTCTCTCTCTCCTTCCCTCTCTCTCTCCTTCCCTCTCTCTCTCTCCTTCCCTCTCTCTCTCTCCTTCCCCCTCTCTCTCTCCCCTTTCCTCTCTCTCTCCCCTTTCCTCTCTCTCTCCCCTTTCCTCTCTCTCTCCCCTATCCTCTCTCTCTCCCCTTTCCTCTCCCCTTTCCTCTCTCTCTCCCCTTTCCTCTCTCTTTCCCCCCTCTCTCTTTCCCCTCTCCCTTCCCCCCTCTCTCTTTCCCCCTCTCTCTTTTCCCCCTCTCTTTCCCCCTCTCTCTTTTCCCCCTCTCTTTCCCCCTCTCTCTTGCTCTCTCCCCTTTCTCTCTCCTCTTTCTCTCTACCTCTCTCGTTCCCTCTCACTCTCTCTTTCCCTCTCTGTCTCCCTTTCTCTCTCTCTCGCTCTCTCTTTCTCTCTCGCTCGCTCTCTTTGACAGTAAAAAAAATCGGTTTCGAAACAACAACATTAAATACTCATATGTATGGGAAAGGGACGAATTAACATAAGTGGGTGGCGTTGAAAAGCTGATTTTCTTTTTGAAAACTTAAAAAGTTCATTTTGCCGTAAAGGCTAAGACTTCAAGCAAGTCATGAAGTTAGATAGCTTTTGTTTCATTAAAGAATGACTTCCTGTTCTTTCCCCCACATATGCACTCGATGTCTTTCTCTTAATTTTTTATTTAGTTGAAACGTATTTGAGTTGTTTAGGAAAAAAGTTGGGTAATTCGGAATGAACAACTGAAACTTCCCAAAATAGAAATTGTACGTTTAGCTTTTGTGAATATGGATGTCCGAAACGACAAAATCTCGGTAAACATCTAAATCTAAGTCAATAACTTTAAAAAAAAGTAATATGAAATAAATACATTACCTAAAGTAAACAGCATGAAATTGTTTTTACATACAATTTTTTTTTAATAAAAATAAATAAATTCTTGGAGTTTTTTCTTATGTTTATGTAACATATTTATTAAAGAACATTTATGTTCACACTTTTTTTTAAGTAATAAATAACGAAATTAATTTTTATTAATATTAATAAAATAAAATTGCATTTACAAAAAAAAGTCCATTGTGTTTACTATATAAGTTCCAAGAATATGATATGTAATGTTACGGATTATAACGATTAATGAAAAAAAAAAAAACACAATCAAAATGATTATATGTGGATCGAAAGCATAATGAAAATACTTTTTTGGTTCTAATTATTGTCTTTTTGGACTTCCATACTTACAAAAGCGAAACTTACAAATGCAATGTTTTGAGGTGTCGGTTGTTCTTCGGAATTACCAAAAGTTGTTTCTTTAATGCTGCTCCCTTCTCTCCAAACACACACACAGGGACCATGTCCCCAAAATTGAGAAATGTTGTTCTTGGCCTTTTGGCTAAGATCAAAGTGTAGTATCTGTTCCGATGGATACTGCAACCCATAGACTGGTATTGTCTTGGCCTTCGAGGCTTGATTTACGCCGGTCTATGGGTCTGTCCTGTGCAGTTCTAGAAGGTCTCCCCTCTTTGGGGAGGAGTAAGTTTATTGCTTACTGCCTGAGGCGCCCCTACCGGGTAATGCCGACAGGGCTGCACAGACAATTTTTAAACCCCACTTTCCCGACCTGACATTGGGTCACATCTTACTTGTGGGAGTAAGATAAAAACTGGCCTTGTGCCTAACTCCTGGAGAGGAGTAAATCAATACTCCCGTTGACAATATTTCCGACATATTTGTTAGAACGGAATTAGAGCCTACTTGCACTTGCCGTATGTGTGTGTTTACTTTCATGCGCGATGTGTTAAGTAGTCAGTGTCAATTTCACCTCTGTCCACCTGTTTCTGATAAATAACCGCCAGCAAATGGTTGGGTGATTTCATTTTTTCTTCTTCAAGTTTAAATTATTTTGAAGTAATAAGAGCCATTTTACGGTGAGAATGTGTTTTATTGGTGGTAATTATTTATTATTTTGTTATTTTATCATTTTATAATTTTATATAACGCGTTTCAAACGGTGATCCGCTCTCATCAGATATGTAAATCCATTTGAAGAAATGTCTTTCGATTTGAAAGAGTGTTGTTTCATTTGAGGAAATATATATATATACATATATATATATATATATATATATATATATATATATATATATATATATATATATATGATAATTTTATTTACACAGACATGTACAAAATCTGCGACACTGGCATGTCGATGTTATCGATCAACAGTTACTATAAACTGAGATCTCATTTAAAAATTAAAAATTAAAAATATTAAAAATTAAAAATTAAAAATTAATTAAAATTTTTTAACGGCTTTAATGTTTGAAATGTTAAATTTCTTTCCTTCTTCTTCTCTTTTACTATCCCTCTAATTCATTCTCTCCAAATATGATCTGAGGTTAAGATCGGATTCTAACTCTGCCTGATGAGATCTCAGTTTATAGTAACTGTTGATCGATAACATCGACATTCCAGTGTCGCAGATTTTGTACATGTCTGTGTAAATAAAATTATCATATATAAAGCTCTATTTTGATATTGAGCACTTTTTATAAACCCGGTTAAAATTCTCTAGATTACCACCCTGTGGATATTTTTCACCTGGATTATTACCATTATTATATATATATATATATATATATATATATATATATATATATATATATAATTTACAATTTGTTTAATGTACAATCTTAATGAACTTTTAGTGATTGTGGCTTAGCGTATTATTATATAAATAAGGTGTCACACTTAGGGGGTAAGTCAGCGTATAACACCAGGAGCAGCTGATTCGAAGTATTATATAAAAAGTGTAGTAAATGAATGTTATTATCGATGTTATTTATTGTAATTATATATCACATACATGTCATGCCATATTCAATCTTCTGACAGAAATAAATTATTTTGATTTGTAATGCATTCGTATATTACGCCAATTTAAGTATTATCTTTATGTTTACTAATTGTCTATTTTTTTCTTTGTCTTTTACAGTTGGACGCTAAAAAGAGTCCGTTGGCATTGTTAGCGCAGACATGCAGCAGCATTGGAAAGGACACCACTCCCCCATCGAAACAGATTATACCTCCAATAGAGAAGAAAGACTCCAACAGCAACTCGTCGGAGGGCAAGGACAAGTCCTCCAAAGATACACACCATTCAGAAAAATCGCACTCGGCCGACATTAAACGCAACACGGAAAACCATGAGAAGAAAGAATCGGGACGTGACTCCAACAAACCTGGATTCCGCACAGTCCCACCCAAGGAGATCCCACCACTGGTACCCATCAATAATTCATCTTCAGACCGATCGAACGTCTCCCCTTCGACACCAGCAGATAACCACTCCAGCAACTCCCACAAGTCGTCGTCTTCCTCGTCGTCTTCATCGTCCTCATCGGATGGCTGCTCGATCTCTCGTCCGATGTCGGCAAACTGCCCGAGCGGACAACAGCACAATTCCGGTCGTATGAGTCTGGGTAGTTTGTCCGATTTGAGTCACCACGACTCCGCAGGAATAACAAAAACAAGTATGTCTCAACACACGGCATCTCTGTTAACACATTCCTCTTTGGTCGGCGGTGGTCTCAAGTCTGCTAGCCACCCGTCTCTCCTGTCATCTCTACCAGCATCTTCACTGGCTAGCTATGGATGCTTACCTCTTGTCGGGCATGGGATTGCTTTAGATGCTTCCGGCAACAGTCCTGTCTACCCATCACCTTTGGCCGCCCATGCTGGTCTTAGTCTAGCCAACTCATCGCCCTTAAAACTTGGTGCTCAACCAACTGGCGTCTCGCCCTATTTTGCGTACGCCCGAGTGCGAACTCCGACCGGTGCAACAACGTTGGTCCCCGTCTGCCGTGATCCCTACTGCACTAACTGCCAGATGACCCTTCAGAACTCACACCTATCGTCAACGTGTACATCACCCGGATGCACCCAGTGCGCCCACGAAAAGTCCATTTTACAGTCCAGTAGTCTTGGACTATCGTCGGCCACTGGTTTACCCATGTTGTCATCCGTCTCCACGTTACCAACCCCGGGTGGAACCATTACCGCCAGTCCGTCCCTGGGGTTTGGCACGTCTTTCTACCATCACTCAATGCTCAGCGCTCAGTTGCCCTATATGTGCTCCTGGGTGGCTGGTAACGATTACTGTGGTAAACGGTTCACATCGTCCGAGGAACTCTTACAACACTTGAGGACGCATACATCAGCCAACGACGCGGCTGCCTTAGCAGCAGCAAGTTATAACCTGTCTTTCCCGTCAGTGTCTCTGCCGAGTTGTCATGGACAATACTCCACCACGGGCTCTCTTAGCCCCAACTCTCTCCGAAGAACCTACCCGACTAGTATCAGTCCTGTTAGTAGCCTACTCGGTGGTCGCTATCATCCTTATAAAACTTCGTTTACAAGTGTCCCCACGGGAGTTTCAGGAGGTCTACCTCTTACAAGTATCGGTGGTACATACTTGTCACCTTACTCAACTTTATATGGACATCGATTAGGCGCGGCTGCGGTGCCATGACTGTATATGGGTTATGAATAGTTTGGTTCTCTTTTTAAAATAACTTTTTTAAAAAAGAAACTATTTAAGAAAATAAAGAATATCTTGTTCCTGCAACTTTTGAACTGGATTCCTTTTTTTTTTTTTCACTGTAAAAAAAAAATAGAGATGGAATGAGAATTTAAAGAATTGAAAAGAAACCATTTTTTTAGTTGTACATTTTAAGATTGTTTTTATATGCATCATAAGAGTTTAACGAAAAATATTTTAAAATTAAAAATAAAATATTCCTGACCAGCGATTTTAATTGACCACTGGTCAGAGAAACACTTCAGTGAAATTAGTTATTCAACTAGGGTGCTTGTTTCCCTTTGACGTCACTTGAATTTTTTTTTTTTTTTTTTCAAAAATTATTCTGACATATTTCTGAAAATTTGTCAGGACAAAAAATAGCCTTTATTTTTAATTTAAATTTAAAGCATTTTTTTTTTTTTACATTTACCTCTGTTGATGCATCCGCGTATAAAGACAACTTTAAAATCCAAAAGAAAGACAAATATTATAGAATAAAGAACTGATGTAAAAGTGAGACATGAAAACAGGAATGGATTTTAGTCGAAAGACAATTCCATCTGTGTTTTTAATCCGGATTCTGTGATGATACAAAACAAACAAAAAAAAATATGCAAAGCCAATGACGTCACAACTCTAAGCCAATGACGTCACAGCCCCGGTCAGCTGTGCTATGATCCTCTGTTACAAATGGACAATAAAATTAAGCAGCTACTTTCCAACTTGTTCTTTCTAAACAATAGATGGAGCAATGGAAATAAAAATCGCAATGGAGGAATAGCTTGAAATAATAAAAGACAGACACTTATTAATTCTATTATGTTCAGGGTTTTAAGTTTCTAAAACATCGTCGGCCATTTTGAAAAGACTATTAAAAAAAAAACGAAAGATATAAACAATATATGCAACAGCTTCTTTTTTTTTTTTTTTTTTTTTTTGTTCTTGAGAACCCAACATGAATATGAGTTCAATTCCTGATTTTGTACCCTCCTTGGTTTTTGCTTCCGAACGATTTGTACCCCACCCTCCCTTCAAAACCCACACCTTTCATGCCTGGACAATTTTCAAAACTCCTTCAGAGACACACAAAACACACTTTTCAAAGCGCACATAACACAAATTCAAATCTCACTAAAACAAATAGAACATGAATTCACAAGCTTCGAAAACTATTTTGGAGAAAAACAAAAAATATGAATAAAGAAACAAAAAAAACAAGAACACAATTACAACAACAACAATATATATATATATATATATATATATATATATATATATATATATATATATATATATATATATATATATTATCCTTTTGCTCTTTATTTTCATTAGACCAACAACGTTTTTTTTTTCAAAAATTATTTCTTTTATCTTCCCTCTCTTTCTTTCTTTCTTCCTTCCTACCTTCCTTAATTCTATTATGTTTCTATTAAGTGTAATATATATATATACATATATATATATATATAATGTGTATGTATGTACATATCTATCTATCTCTATCTACATATATATAACAAAACTAAACCCCAAACGTTTCCCACAATTTTCTCTTTACCTGAGACTTATAGGTTTTTAATTTTGTTTTGTTATTTTTTTAAAAATTGAAACAAAACTTTTGGTAAGAAAATATACAAGAAAGACAAAGCGTCTAAAGAAATTGTTTATACAAAAATGTATATATACCAATGTAGGCGCAAACTTTCCGACGTCTGTGTATATATGTGTGTACATATGATTTGTGGTTACCCCTATCTTATCTTTTCTGCCTGTGGGTAACAAACCCCTAGACATGAATAGCAACACGACTCGCCTTTTTTTTTTTGATTCCCTTCCTCCAATTTTCATTTAAATTTTGAAAAGTTGATTACAAAGAAAAAGCTCGAACATTTTTTAGGCCCACCACACCGACTTCTAAAGAACTACATATTTTGCAAAACATGATTCTTTTTAATCCCTATATAAATCAACATTAGAAAAAAAACAGATTTTGTTATCGTATGCGTGTGTAAGTTGAGAGAAAGATATTTATAATTCAAAGTCTCATAATTCCAAGTTAAAATATTTTGTTGGGCAAAAAAATGTTTACAACTGTTGCTTATTACGTTACATAGTTTAACATGTCATTTTCTTTTTGTTCAAGTAAAAGTTTGAAAGTTAAAACGAGTTCTCATTTCTGTTCTTTGGCATTTTTTTAGCAACCGGAAGTTATTCTAAATTTTTGATTTGATGAAGAATGAAACTAAAATAACGGCTGCATTTATTTAGGTACTCTTTTATTATATCCAAGTACCGTACATCTACCTACCTACCTGGTATGAAAAAGGTGTTTTAAATAATTCCCATTTAAATAACAGCACATTGTAATAAATAAGGTTGCAAATGTCTGTGCCAACACCACAGCAATTGCTATGCAAAATATGCAGTTAAATCCTGCATTTAAAATGCATTAACATGTTTTCCTTTCTTTTATTAATAAAATCGATATAAATCTCATGGGATTTCTTGTTGACTTGTGCAAGTATATACACCACCAAGCGGTCACCGAGCAGCCTATTTATTAGGTGCCCATGGTTGTAAAGCTGTTACTTGCGCTGGTGGCTATGGAAAACCTTCACAAATCTGAAGCACACTTAAATATGGATGAAGGTCAGAAATAGGATTTCATTTATCGAACTGCCATAAAATATCACAATGACATGACGTCGTATTCATGGCCAAAGGGGAAGGGATATTTTTAGATTTGCCATGGCATGCACATATATTAGAACAGTTAAATATATATATATATATATATATATATATATATATATATGAGAGAGAAAGAGAGAGATTTTGACCAGAATTATGGTCATTTAAAGCTGTTCCAAGGCAGCATTTGTTTTACTATAAAACATTTGTTTTATCAAAATATTTTGAATCATATCAAATCTCTCTCTCTCTATCTTTATGCTTTCTTGTTTCATTTTACTTCATTCGAAGTTCTCAGAAATCAAGAGGATCTTTCCTGGGGCTAACACTTGATCTCCATATGAAATACATAAATATTCGATATTCATTTAAGGAAAAACGTAAATGACATTAATTTTTATCTCCCCAATTTGCCAATTGATTATGTTACATTTCTTGTTGTCTCTTGGTCTTACCGGATTCCAGGACAAGAATTTATCTAGTCTGGTGGAGTAACCAGCTAAGTGCTGTTACTTGAGGTAACATCACTAAAAGAATGCGCACTATTCCTCGTATGAACCAGTGTATAGCCGTGTTGAGGGGATCATTTTTGGACCTTGATTACTGTGTTATTGTGAATGTTTGGTCAAAGTTTACTTGTAGGCTGAAGTATCCTCATGTCAGGTTGTCCTGACAAACCCTTGTACAGAGAGACCAAAGACACTCGAGGATGATGTCTAGTAGGTGATTAAAACTCATATATATATATATAGATATATATATATGTTTTTGTATGTATGTATATGTATATATATATATATATATATATATATTAAATAAGATTTTTTTGTATAATTATGATTATTATCTCAAAAAATCGCCTCAGACAAGGCATGAAGCTACTTGATGTGTGGAACTAAAACATACTACTTCAAGCTCAAAAACTAGTCAACGATAAATGTTAGATAAATAGATTCCAGACTAGTAAAGAGCAATTCTTCCCCCTTTGTCAGGAACATCGCTCATGGAATGTTAAGACTAAAGGACAAAATAAGGGAAGCGAGAGTTACGAAAGTAAAATTTCACAAAACTTGGAGGTATATTTATTTTCATTAAGAGCTTCACACCCTCTTTACATAGAAGTAAATATAGCCCACATTACCCACCCTTCTGCTTAGCAGCTGTGTTCGAAAATGCGTAATGATCAGTTAATTAGTTTAGGAGTGACTCTCAGAAATATATAAACATATACACATGCCTAACGTTACCTAAATAGCGATAATCTGAATTTCTGAGACGATGACTTATTTTTATAGACTGGTGTTATTGGACGAGTATCCTTATCTTTGTTATCCCCTTTTTTTTAGCAAGATGAAGGCTACTCCCAGTGTCGAAAATTCATTTTTATTTTGTGAACGGTGTGAATGGAAAACCATTTGTTTTAATTCCCTTTTCCCCCCAAAAAACACAAAAACTAAAAACCGAGGCTGTGATTAAGACCTAAATGAAAATGTAAAACAAAACAATATATATAATGAAACTAAAAAATTAACAGCAAAAAAAATCCATCTTTTCTTTCTAAAAAGAAACACAAAGTCTGTTTTTCTTCTTTTTATTTCAACTTTTTCTTTTTTTTTCCCCAATTGTTCAAAAGTACTTTCCCTTGATTGTCTTAAGATACTTTTGTTTTTAACGAATAAATATAAGAATACTGACTCATTTTTTTTATTTTGAAAAAAAAAAAAATTAAAAAAAAAACAATTTCGCACTTGTAATTACTAATAAATAAATAAAAAAAAAAGTTTAAATTAAAATTTGGTTTTGTCTTTTTTTAACCTTGTAAACCTGCACAATGCTGCATGTTTAGTAATTTGTACAATGCTGTGTGTTTAGTAATTTGCACAATGCTGCATGTTTAGTAATGTGCATAAATACATGCTGAAAACGACAGACTTGCCATAGGAAATGTATCTGGCTTGGCGTTAGACCATCCACAAGATCAGCAGGGCTCTTATAACAGAAATGATTACAGCTTTAAAACAGTGATTAATGCTAAGAGATCCAACTACTTGAAATATTACAGAATGAGGTCTCCTAGTCAGCAGAATTTTACGTCTAATGATAAAACAGCCCCGCCATTTTCAAGTGGGCTGACTTTGCGGTAAACACAATAAAAGTGATGGTCTTCTGATTGTGTTACTGTTATATAGTTGAGCCCCCTTTTGTATTTGAGAATGTTTCAGTGCTAAGTTGGCTGATACAAGGTCTAATACTTCTATATGAGAATCAAACTGCATTTTTACAAAAAGAATTCTATTTAAACACTTTTTAAAAATTTATTCCGTTTATAAATGACTCAAAACTTCTTTTGACCATATATATTCCAGCAAGACAATGCGAAGTTGGTCTGATTGGCAGTTAGGGTAGAGAGGGACTGTTTTTGTTTTGTTTGAAGATATATTTGTCCAGTTTACAAGTCTGTTGGTAGGTGGAGGAGCCGGATGTCATTGTAACTTCAAAATAAAACATTGTGACTGATACACACTATGGCCAGCGTCAAAATCACGCACTGGATTTGGACAAAAAAATGAGTAGGCGATCATGGCCTGTACAGTGACCGCACACACACACACCCACACACACACACACACAGGTTCACAACTTCAATGGTGAAGCTATTGATCTTGTTCAGAAGTTTTGATACCTTGGTGATACAATTAAGACATAGGATGGAGCAGGTACTCGTGTAGTTGCATAAGTTATTAGTTAATGGAGTAAATTCAGGGAACTTTTGCTATCATTAATCCGCAGATCTTATTGTTGTCAACCAAGGGAAGAGTCTTTCACGTATGTGTACATAGTGTGATATGGATGTGATAACATGTGGATGTGAAAGTGAGGGTTGTGGATATGTGTTGCATTGAGAGAAATGATATGGTAATTATATGATAAATATGTAATGCGAGTCTTAAAGACAGGCTTAGATCTGATGTACTCAGAGAGAGGTTAAATCTGGACGAGTCAGGAAACTTTGTATCCCCTTGGGTAAAGAATGGATTAGAGTTCTTGTTTAGTAGATGTAGAGGTGTTGAAGTAGTAGGGTCACTTGGTAAGAGTAGGCCATGGAAAACATGGGAGGAAGTTATAAGTATGGATTTAAGAGAAATAGGGATAAATAAAGACCTGGCTAGAGATGGGTGAGTTCGGAAATCAATTTCTAAAAGCCGTCCAAGACATGCCATCATGTAAAACAAACGTTAAACTGAGGATGATCTTTTTAGAATATTTTTTATTCATGTATTTTTCTCTCCCTTGTCATAAATATGAACCTGGGAACATATTTTACTCTATACCTCTTCGAAAACTACAAAATTAACGCTGCCACATTGCAAGGCCCAACGATCCTCAGCATGGATTTCTTGCACTTACTGTTATATATTAGTTGTAATGTTTTGTAGTTCAATATTGTTTGCCAAGTGCACTGATATTTAGGCAGGATTGACAACATTTAAGCCCAAAACACGAGAGATATCTGATTGGCTGGTTTAGTCATTATTTACTTGCTTCCCCACTAGGGCAACGTCGATCTTTTTTTTATGTGAGGGAATATAGCACCTTGAAAACGTGCACTGGGTGGAACAACATAAAAGATACCTCCAGTCTAGAAGTCTTTCTTCTCTGACTGAGGACAGAATAGATACTACCGTTTGATCCTAGCCCTAACGTTAGTTTAGTCATCTGACATGAAAAGGATTTGGAGTGAGATGCTCATGTTCCGCCCCTCGACAACCGCCGACCCCAATGCCTGTGTGCCGTGGTTTTCTAATTCATCTTTTTGGTCTCGTTCTGGCCGTTTGCAAGTTGGAAACAACAAAAAAAACACAGACTCTCAAGAACGAACACTAACTCATATACATTGTGTATGAGTTGTACTCTGAGTGTGTGTGACACCGTCGATACCCCTATTGTCGTTACTCAGAGTCGTCAGCTTATCATCTGCTGAAGCTCTGCCCGATCTGATTGTCTCCTCTCCAAGCCGAAAATTCTCACTAAACTCAACTGCCGCAAACAACTCTCACTCCTAAATATATCTAGTCATACTGAAAATCCCATGCTGGTCTTTTGTCTCCTCGGCCAATTTGCAGCTGACTACCAATCCTGTTTTCCGTGCGACTTATTTAATCATGTCGTCGGCTCTTGAGCGAGGCAGTCCATAGTATGACACTCAGTTGCAGTTTCTAATTACATTAGCGAGAAAACATATAATAACGCAAGGTTCCGCTAGACAGTGGCATTATACTAATTGTACGCTCTCTTTATTTAAAATAAAAAAATTTGTTCGCCCCAAACAAGACATTTTGCCACCAAAACATAAGGGGAAACCAGGGTGGGAAGTTGAGCAGCAAGATGTTTGTTCACATTACATCAACATTTCTGCATGTTAGTACAGTCGAGAAAACAGGGAATAAGAGGATAATTCCAATGGTAAGTGACCTGAAGAAAAAAACTATCAGAGTAGAAAATATTCCGGCATCTTGGCACCTCTACAGTCAAGGGAGTGGGATTTTGCAGCAAGTCGGGCGCAGTAAGTTCATTGCAGCACATTCCATTGAAATACTTGTAAAACAAGCACATATATGCAACACTGGTGATGCGACAGAGGCTGAAGCTTGGCAGACAGTGCCTGGCTTATTCGGAAAATTGATATCAATAGTTAAGTTAAATAAACTATATTTTGTGGACAACTTCCTTAAAGAAAGACTCCCCCAAAACTGATGAATTTGATATGAACTTTAATCTCTTTCAATTTTGTTAGAAAATTAAATGAATAAAGAAGTAACTCACTTATATCTTTGTATAAAATAAGACCACTTGATTGGTGAGTCTGAAAAAAATGTTACGATCAAAGTAGATAACTCTCGCTTAAGGGTAGTAACTTCACCTCTCGGAACTGGCAATGCGTTAGAATGTTCTAACTACCTGATAGAAAAGACGGGAGGCCACAACCTCCAGAAACAGCTTGTTTATTCATCTACTGGTTATATCACACCTGTCATAAATAATAAAATAAATTTCTTTTTTTGAGTGCGTAAACGTCTTTGCTCTAATTAACTTAGTGGTTACATAATAGGGCAGAGTTATTGATCCGAGAAGAAGAAGAATGATAAAAAGACGAAGAAAAGAAGAAAAGAGTAGAAGAGGAACGAGGAAGAAGTAGAAAAAAACGACCTGAAAGCGAAGAGATAAAAAGAGGAGAGGAAGAAGACGCGTAAGAAGATTAAAAAGAATGAAAAGGAAACAGGATGAGAAGATATCTGATTGGCTGCTCTTTGTTTTCTGAAGATCTCTTATATACTAGTAAAGCTTATGTGTATGACCTCATTTTTAATTTTGTGAACAGTTTCTTTCAGCATGACCAACGCCCTTCAAATCAAAGATGGCGGACTGAGAAACGATCATCACCACCGTCGCCGTCATCAGACGAGAACCGTGTCCTATTGAGACACAAGTCCAAATTAATTGATGACCCAGCTACTATGAAACAATTGTATACGATAAATTAAACACAAGTTGCTTTTTTTAGCCAACAGTTTGTGTTTATGTCGCTGCACCCTCCCCCCTCGGGTACTTAACACAACAATGGTTCACTAAAAAAAATAAGCTGTCAGGGTAATTTTTTTAGGTGTGTTAGACTTATGTTTGAAAATATTTGGAAGATTCAGGAACAACTGTTGGATGATGTAAGGGAGGGGGACCGAGTTGTTTAACTTCCCATTGTCTAAGGAGAATGTGACGTCATAGTCAGAAGTAAGTTTCATTTTCCGGTTTGCTTTTTTTTTTTTTTGATTTGGACTTCGGAGTTAGACATTTTAGCCAACAGTTTGTATTGATGTCGCTACAGCCTTGGCCTCCCCTCGGGTACTTTAAACAACAATGGTCTACAAAGAATGGTTTTCCAAAATGTTCCAATAAACAAGTACACTTGATCTGAGTTTCTCGAGCTTTTATTTTGAGAACAGTTTTTTTCTCAGCATGACCAACGAATCAAACATGGCGAACTGGAAGCCTATCATTATCGCCGCTATCATCAGACAAGAACCGAGTTTAGTTGAGGCGCGACCATCATAAAAACTCAGACCAGTTTACTGAGTCGAGTTTTTCTAGTGACGTCATTGATAGTGGGTAGTAAGAAACACTATCAATGAAGACCGGAAGTACCGGTAATGCTGACGTCCATCTGTTTTCAGCAAGTAATCAGATCAAGCAGACTCACGACCATAGGAGTATTCATTCATTGGAAGTTATTGTTAACTTGTTCCTGCTGTTTTGACTTTGTTCCCCTGCCAAGAACACGGCTACCCCTAACGATTATTCATTAACTTGGAAATCATTGTCAACTTCTTCCTTTTTTCAAACGTATTTTCGTTTTTATGAAGCGCAAAAGAAAATCAGAAAAATACAACATGGCCGCATTTGATTAAAGTTCGTTTTACAAGTCTTAAAAAAATAAATTAGAATTTTATTTCGGGATAAAAAATACAATTTAAGACTAATTAATAAATGTCATCCCAAATGTGTGCGAATATAACCGAGATATTCAAATAATAATATATTGTAAATAAACTGTGCGTTTGGAAAACACCCCCCCTCAAAAACATGACTCTTTTAATTTATTACAAATTCTTACTATATTGTAAATAAAGTGTTCGTTTTGCAAAAAACAAAAAACAAAAAACAAAAAAACAAAAACACAAAAAAACACATTTATATTAATTTCAATAAATGTTCTTATAATTATTTTGAATTATTGATTTTGTTTTATTTTACTGAATTCGTAATATTTTATGTTTGGTTTACTTTTCATGTTTGATTTACTTTTAAGCTTAATAATTGAAAAATGACATTATTTTCTGGGGGGAAATAAGAGCAACCCTTAACAAATAATTCAGAAAAAACTACTGATAATGAAATGTTCATATCAAGAATAAAACTGTCTAAGAATAAAGATGTGTCTTCTTTTTTAATAAACCAAGAGATATTTCAATACAGTCTTTTCATTCGATGTACACCAGGTTGTCAAAACAATCAATTCAACCATTAAATTAATCCGGAAAGAATTAACTTATTTTAAGAATGAACCAGACAAATTATTTTTCAAAGAAAATTTTCTTTTTCAAAAAAATAAGAAAATCATGATAACATTATTTTATTTATTAACTATTAATTTAATGTTTGCTGTCTAGCCTACGCAAATTACACGAAATAATACATTTGCAATTATATTTCTAATAAAGTAATAGGTTCATTATATTCCATGATCGTTAATTATTAAATACGAAAAATCTCATTAAAATTAATTGATTTTCTGAACTTTGATGAATTTTGAAGTGCGACAGATCACGTTTGTTACTTTAGCGTATGACGTCATTTTCCAGTGCTCTGGCCTGCTTATCTAACGATGGTCGTGGTCGAGGCATGGGACAAAATTAATCGCAGATCTTTTGTTGGACAATCATCTAGTATGTAATTAATTAAGAAACATGACGGTCGGAAGTCAGCAAACATCAACGAACTGAACCTGAGGTTAATTATAAACCTGTATTATTAGTAAATATTCATGAACATAAAACAATGGTGCAAAAAAGTATCGTATCTTGATAGCCATTACATTTGGACGACACTAAGTGGGTCATAACTGTACCAGGTGGGCTCGTATCCGTAGAACAATTGTTTTTTTTCAAGTTAACACATCGAAGTTTGAGTGGTCGAAACTCCAAACATATTTCCAATGGCTTGAGTCGTTTTTCTTCATTTCGTTTAGTATCTCTCACTCGCAGCAAGCCTGGAATTTGCATGCATTGCAAGCATGCAGCCCACTAAACATGCAACCCTCTAAAAATGCAGCCTACTAAAGATGCAACCCACTAAACACGAAACACACTAAACTAATTTTGATTCCATCAGAGACCATATCAAAGACACCCTATGCTGTACCTTTTTTCTCTACCTGCTGATCAAGGCGCAAATAAGGCAACTGAATGGGTCAAAGAAAATATTTATGTACATATCCACATGAGAAAATTCTATAGCAAGTCACACTCTCCATAATGGTTCACCTCAAAATTTACAGGAGCTATTGTTCAGAGGCAGTAAACATTCCGATAACACGGCCGCCATAAGTCAACTACAAATAGACACACATTTGTAGAATCAATAAGACTGTGATAGCTGAAGAAAAGTGAAGGTATACAGAGATAACCAGTCGCAGAAACTAGGTACGCGTGATTTCTAGAAAATCTTCAATAGTGTTGTAACCAATGAGCAATCAACAATTCTCCCACTATCCAACCACAATGATATCGTTCGCACGGCAACTGACAAGGCTGAACTACTTGCCCGCCGTTTGGACTTAAACTCCACTTTGGACTCCGCAACCCACTCCCTGCCAAATTTCTCACTGCGGACGGAAGCCACACTTGATGACATAGTAATTACCAATACATGGACATCATAATAAACCTTGAAACCTCCGAAGCATGTGGGTCTGATCTTATACCAGTAATAGTAATAAAGAACTGCACTGTTGAACTGGTCCCTGTTTTCTCCAAACTCTGCTACAAATGCCTTGCGTAACCTTGCTACCTCGATAGCTGGAAAAGTGCCTCTGACCCTCAGAATTATCGCTCCATCAGCCCCCTCCAGCTCTTCACTAAAATCTTTGAATCCCTAATCAATCAAGCAATAGTCTGGAATGTTGTTAATAGTAAACTTTTTTCTGACCATCAGTATGGATTTAGGCAAACAAGGTCTACTGCGGATATCCTAACAGTCATCTTCGAACGCATAAAGGTCTTCTCATAAAACTTCATATAGTATTACTAGACGAATATTTAATATAATTAGATCTTTCCTATCAAACCGAACGATTCAGGTTGTCCTCGATGGTTGCTCATCGAAACAACATAACATAAATGCAGGTGTGCATCAGGGATCGATCCTTGAACATTTATTGTTCCTTATTTTCATAAACGACCTCCCCGATAACTTTGTCTGTGATTGGTATATTTGCTGACGACAATACGCTCTACACTCGTAATGTGGGCAAAACGGACGCGCACATATCCGAGCCAATTGCTGAATCCTTAGAAAGTGACCTCCTCTCTGTAGTGGAATGGAATCATAAATGGATGTTAACATTTAATGCTGTTAAGACAAAGTTTCTTTTTTTCAACAACTTCAAGAAACTTCTTCAATCACCGATTGTCATGGCAAATAACACCCTTCCCGAGAGTCCAACGTTTAAACTCCTCGGTCTAATATCACATGTAACATGAATTTGAGCAAATACATAAAAATACATTGCCAAGGCTGCTGTAAAATAGGTGGGCTCCCTCCACAGTGCTAGAAAATTTCTAACAGTATCCTATATCTCTACAAAGCCACCATCCACCCATGCATGGAGTATTGTCACTTCTGAGCTGGTGCACCGTCCACTTGCTTCTCTCTCCTAGACATTGTCCAGAAAAGAGTCTCTAATTTTATAGGTCCTTCACTATCCACCAAGCTTCAGCCCCCGTCCCATCGCCGTAATATTGCATCATTGTGCTTGTTTTACAAGTACTTCAATGGAATGTAGTCCGAGGAACCTGACCCTCTAGTGCAATCTCGATGTAAATACAGTCGACCAACCCGAAAACTCATCCATTCACCGTGGAGGTCGCCAGATGTCTGAGAGCCTTCTACTTTCTACTCCAAAAACTTCTTACCTCGATCTGCCGGCCTTTTGAACACACACCCTGCTCTCATTTTTCAAAACTAATGCTAACAAACATCTCGCTGCAAAGCTCTATTTTAGGATGATCCCTTAAAAGTTCACCCTAATTCTAAGTAGCCCCTTACGTCTACAGTGGCATCTAACCTTGTTTGAGGCGAACTCAGTTTACAAAAACAAAAAAATGCTACACACTAAATATGAAACTCACAAAATATGTAACCAACTAAAACATGCAGCCAACTAAACATGCATCTCACAAAACATGCAACAAACAATAAAACATGCAGTTTACTAAATATGAAACACAAAAATGAAACCTAATTAATATGCAACCGACAACACAAGCAACAACTTAAACATGCAACCCACAAAACATGCAACGCAATAAACATGCCACCCATAAAATATGCTACCAGCTACATATGCAACTAACAAAAAATGAAACCCACTAAACATGCCACTTACTAAACACGGAGAACACGCAAAGCATGCAGCTCACTAAACATGAAACACACAGAACATGCAATAAACTAAACATACAACCTCCAAACATGCAATCTACTAAACATGATATCTACACAACAGGCAGCCTAAAAATATTCAAGCATCTAAACATGATACTAAGTAAACCTGGAGTTGAATAAAAATGCAATCTCGAAAACACACGTCAGAATACACATGCGTCCTAAATAACATACAGCTCACTAAACATGCAACCAACTAAACATGAACTCCCAAGAATGACACCCATTAAAATGCAACACACAAAATATACAGCACACTATACAAGCAACGACCAAAACATGCAACCAACAAAACATGCAACCAACAAAACATGAAACTCATGAAATTGCTGAAACAAATAACACATGCAAACAAACTAAAAATGCAACCCATAAAACAAGCAACAAACTAAACATGCAACTAACTAAACATAAAACACACACAAAACATGCAACTAACTAAAGTTGAAACGCACAAAACATGCCAAAACCGAAACAGGCAAGTCACTAAAACTACCACTCACAAAAAATGCACATCACTTCACGTACAACCCACAACACATTTAACTAACTAAACCTTTAAACATGAAAACATGCAACCCACAAAACATGCAACCCACAAAACATGCAACCCACAAAACATGCAACCAAATAAACATACAACTCTAAAAGCAGGAAACTAACTAAACATACAACTCACAAAGCAGGCAACTCACTAAACATGCAACCCACAAAACATGCAACCCACAAAACATGCAACCACTTAAACATGACACCCCCCCAAAAAAATGCAACCAACTAAACATACAACTCACAAAGGAGACAACCCACTAAGCATACAGCCAACAACACATGCAACCAACAAAACATACAACTCACAAAGCAGGCAACCCACTAAACATGTAACCCACAAAACCTTCAACTAACTAAACATACAACTCACAAAGCAGGCAACCCACAAAACATGCAACCCACAAAACCTTCAACTAACTAAACATACAACTCACAAAGCAGGCAACCCACAAAACATGCAACCCAAAAACCATGCAACCCACAAGACATGCAACGTACTAAACATGAAACCCACAAAACATGCAACCCACTAAACATGCGACCCACGAAACATGCAACCAACTAAACACACAACTCACAAAGCAGGCAACCAACTAAACATGCAACCCACGAAACATGCAACCAACTAAACATACAACTCACAAAACATGCAACCAACTAAACATGCAACCTACAAAACATGCACCCAACAAAACATACAACTTACAAAGCCAGCAACCCACTAAATATGCAACCCACAAAACATGCAACCAATAAACACACCACTCGCAAAGCACGCAGCCACTAAACATGCAACCCACAATGCATGCAACCCACAAAACATGCAACCTACTAATCATGCAACCCACAAAACATGTAACCCACAAAACATGCAACCAACTAAACATACAACTCGCAAAGCAGGCAACCCACTAAACATGCAACCCACAAAACATGTAACCCACAAAACATGCAACCAACTAAACATACAACTCGCAAAGCAGGCAACCCACTAAACATGCAACCCACAAAACATGCAATCCACAAAACATGTAACCCACTAAACATGCAACCCACTAAACATGCAACCAAATAAACATACAACTTACAAAGCAGAAAACACACTACACATGCAACCCACAAAACATGCAACCCACTAAACATGTAACCTACTAAACATGCAACCCACAAAACATGCAACCCACAAAACATACAACCCACGAAACATACAACTCACAAAGCAGGCAACTCACTAAACATGATACCCACAAAACATGCAACCCACTAAACATGTAACCTACTAAACATGCAACCCACAAAACATGCAACCCACAAAACATACAACCCACGAAACATACAACTCACAAAGCAGGCAACTCACTAAACATGATACCCACAAAACATGCAACCCACTAAACATGTAACCTACTAAACATGCAACCCACAAAACATGCAACCCACAAAACATACAACCCACGAAACATACAACTCACAAAGCAGGCAACTCACTAAACATGATACCCACAAAACATGCAACCCACTAAACATGTAACCTACTAAACATGCAACCCACAAAACATGCAACCCACAAAACATACAACCCACGAAACATACAACTCACAAAGCAGGCAACTCACTAAACATGATACCCACAAAACATGCAACCCACTAAACATGTAACCTACTAAACATGCAACCCACAAAACATGCAACCCACAAAACATACAACCCACGAAACATACAACTCACAAAGCAGGCAACTCACTAAACATGATACCCACAAAACATGCAACCCACTAAACATGTAACCTACTAAACATGCAACCCACAAAACATGCAACCCACAAAACATACAACCCACGAAACATACAACTCACAAAGCAGGCAACTCACTAAACATGATACCCACAAAACATGCAACCCACTAAACATGTAACCTACTAAACATGCAACCCACAAAACATGCAACCCACAAAACATACAACCCACGAAACATACAACTCACAAAGCAGGCAACTCACTAAACATGATACCCACAAAACATGCAACCCACTAAACATGTAACCTACTAAACATGCAACCCACAAAACATGCAACCCACAAAACATACAACCCACGAAACATACAACTCACAAAGCAGGCAACTCACTAAACATGATACCCACAAAACATGCAACCCACTAAACATGTAACCTACTAAACATGCAACCCACAAAACATGCAACCCACAAAACATACAACCCACGAAACATACAACTCACAAAGCAGGCAACTCACTAAACATGATACCCACAAAACATGCAACCCACTAAACATGTAACCTACTAAACATGCAACCCACAAAACATGCAACCCACAAAACATACAACCCACGAAACATACAACTCACAAAGCAGGCAACTCACTAAACATGATACCCACAAAACATGCAACCCACTAAACATGTAACCTACTAAACATGCAACCCACAAAACATGCAACCCACAAAACATACAACCCACGAAACATACAACTCACAAAGCAGGCAACTCACTAAACATGCAACCCACAAAACATGCAACCACTTAAACATGCAACTCACAAAACATGCAACCAACTAAACATACAACTCACAAAGGAGACAACCCACTAAGTATGCAACCAACAAAACATGCAACCAACAAAACATACACTCACGCAACATACTAAATATGCAATCAACTAAATATGCAACTCACTAAATATACATCTCATAAAACATGCAACCAACTAAAAATGCAACCTAGACAACATTCATCCCACTAAACATGTAACCCACAATAATGCAACCAAGAAAACAACTAGCTTGCAAAATATGAATCTTATTATACAGGCAATCGCCCTAACATGGAACCAACTCATCATGCTAACTACTAAAAATTTAGATCATCAAGACATGCAAACGTTTAGTGCGTGTTAACACTAGGACTATTACGGCAAAAACACTCGAAAGAAGAATGACTAAATAAGACAATGTATGAATAACTGTTGCTAAATCTAACTATTTTTTATGTAATAAAAACGTCAACGTGCTGGACAGTTTATTACATAAGGCTTTATATGTAACAATTTCACCCATTCAACACGTGTTACCATGTATTATTTCTATATTGTAAGCAACAAATGATATTTGTTTAAAATCTAATTTTGATAAAAAAATTATTTAAGATTTTGAAAAGTTTTTAAGACTGAATTTCATTTGATAATTTACAAAGTTGTCTCTGGTTAATGTAGTTTTAGAATCTATTTGGTTGAGGGGGACTATGTAGGAGTTTGTGGCATATTTTTTATTCTATATACGCCTTTAATGCAGGCCCTAAGATATTATTTAGCAATCTTTGATAAAAACAGATGCTACTCTTGATCCTAGCCGACAGGCCAAGTATGTGCTTCACGTCTGAGAGCGACACCTGATAAAATAAAAATAAAAACTTTTTTTTTGCATTTCATCTTTGGCGAGCGAGCATCTTAATGGGTGAAAGGTGAAAACATACGTACAAACATTAAATTCTCTTAGTGTATTATTATATACAAATTGACAGAACATACTGAAGGTTTACCACTAATTCACCACCGCGTAATATTTTCTAAGTCTCTTTTTCTCGGCGCCAGTTAATTAATTTTTCCCCATTTTCGCTTATTTTTAAATACTATCATAATAACATATGACAGCCAATTACTAAACAAGTGGAATTCTTTCTTTCTGAAAAAAAAGCAAAGTACCTTTTGTTTTCTGAATTATTTTTACCAGAAATCTGAACTCTGTATTGGTTAGAAATTGTTTTTTGCAACCGCAGAAAGCGAATATGCCTTTATTAGGTTTGTCATTAAGGGTTTCAAGAAGGACGGAATGTTATTAATGATAAAAGGACAGGCAAAGAATGTGGGCTCCCTCTACCGTGCTAGTAAACTCCCACACCTCACATTATCCTGTATCTCTACAAAGCCACCATCTGGGTTAGTACATAATCTACTAGTCTCCCCCTTCTTGACAAGGTCCAAAAAAGAGTCGTTTACTTATTAGGTCCCTCACTGTTAACCAAGCTCCAGTCCCTGTCCCATCGCCGCAATGTAGCATCCTTGTGCTTGTTTTACAAATACTTCTATGAATTATGCTCCGATGTACTGGCTACTCTTGTTCCCCCTCGACGTAAATTCACTAGACCAACTCGACAATCAGCTAAATCCCATCCATTCACTGCGGAGGCCCCCAGATGTCGGAGAGCCTTCTACTCAAATAGCTTCGATCGGCAAGAAATATAATCTCGTACACTGAAGATTGGATAAGCATAAAACATCGGTGTATGTAGGTAATAACAATACAAATTTATTAAAATGAAATTGTACAGATATATATATATATATATATATATATATATATATATATATATTTAATGCATCATTCCTTCCATCATAGAAGTAGAATGGACGTCAAGCCGCTTTAAAAAGTGTTAAATTATCATTGTTTATCAGCTGTTCATAATTGGCCGAGCGGTTACCGACGTTGGATTCGAGTTGAAAAACTTGTAATCCAGGGTTTCGAATCGCATGACCGGTAGTGAATAGTCATATCTCTATGCTGATGAGTTCAGATAAAAAAGGACGAAGCGTATACGTACATAGATAATAAACAATGACATATATATATATAGAGAGAGATATCTATGGTAGATAGATAGATACGCCCAAATTTGATTTTAAGTAGGCGCACATACAATCGCTCTAGTCGAGTGACAGTAGGTGGCTTGTATCACCTTTGTTATCGATCCGTGTCCAATGTCATTTGAACAAGATACAAAAAACATATTCGTCCCATAAATCTAAAACGAAAACAAAACAGCACCCCATCGCCGATTCGACCGAGGAAAAAGAGGCATATCACTTGTTTCGATAACATGTCAACGGGTTTATTTCAAACTATCCGCACCTTACCTGGCGCTGCCCGGGAATCGTTTTACTTGAATTTGTCATTCTCTTTTCTTTTTACCTATGTAGTTTTTTTAATCAAATTATTATTCTTCAAAATAAGATTTTAAATTTGAATTTAATTATTAGGAAATTTATTTTGTCATTTAATTATGAATTGAATAAAATTGTCATACAGGTATATTTAATAGTTCTTACGTCAACGTGATTATGACGGTTCTTATTAGATCACCAAAGTTAAGCTACGTTTAACCTAGTCATTACCAGATGGGTGACTATTTGGAAATACCAGGTGTGCAGTTCTAGGAGGTGCACCCTCCCAGGCTTTGCCTTCTCACCCTTTGAGAAGGGATTAGTTTATTGCTAATCGCCTGAGGCGCCCCTACCAGAAAATGCCGAAGGGGCTGCCCAGGCAATTTTTAAATGGCCAGAATGCTCAAATTTTCTAGCGCTGGCTTTTTCCCACTTTCCCGACCTTGTGTCACATCTTACTATGTGGGAGGAAGATAAATAGAATCAGGTGTTGTATATGGGAGAACGGCGACACCTCCTTGCCAAAACTTCAAAATATAATATCATCAGTGAATATATATATATATTTATATATATATATATATATATATAAAATCTCTCTCTCTCTCTCCCTCTCTCTCTCTCTCTCTATATATATATATATATATATATATAATCTATATATATATATCTATATATATTTTTTATATATTTTTCAAAGTTTAATTTTTATTACCTGCAGTAATATCATTGCGGTAATGGTCCTCTGAGGAGAAGATTTTCTTTGAAAACTCATGAGTTAAGGACTTTAAAGAACTTTGCCTGAACTTTGAATTGTAATAAAATTTGATTCGTACCTAATTTTCTTTCACTTCATCTATTGCTATATATATATATATATATATATATATATATATATATATATATATATATATATATATATCAAATCAAATATATATATACATCAAATCAAATATAGTAACACGAAATTATATAATCATCGATGCAATAATTGATTTTAACCTTTCAACATCGATGATTATGTAATTCCGTGTTACTATATTTTATTTTATTCTTGCTCTGTTTATTACATTGAGCTCTCATACTTTTGCTACGATGGGAGGATGAAATGATGTACGAAGTACGCACACTGAACTCCAAAGGAGGATGTATTAACGGACATATACTACACTACACCTCAAAGGATCGCGTGATTTCTGGTAGGATAGTATTGTGATAACCGTAGAGGTACAACTATTTTCCTTTCAAAATAGAAGAGGTAATAACTGGGAGGATCTTCCCAGAAAAGCAGAAGGTAATACCTGTTTATATAGTATCATGGCAACAGAAAAGATACTACACTACCACCTGCACCTCCCTCCCCCGAAAAATAAAGGTAGTCCCTAGGAAGATGGCCTCATGACAAAAGAACAGATACTTCATTAACAGTAGAATGTAAGATTTGGGAGGATTAAAAAAGGAGGAGGTAATTCTTGGGAGTACGGCCCCATGAAAACAGAACCGATTCTACACTAACCTATTCCCAGTAAAAAATAATACAATAATAGATTAAATCATTTTTTTTTGGGGGGGGGGCATAATTCATTTATAAAAGGCGAGATATAAACACATACTTCTTTGGCCTTTTCCCTAAGATTCCACTCCCCATTAAATTCCATGAATTTCAGTAAGAAAATGTATTAATGTAAAAAGGTGATGATAACAATTCGAAGATAATATAAGTAAGATGTCGCCAAGAGTAAATGTGGTATTGTGGTGACTGAGATGATTCTAGTTAAGATTAACATAGACATATTTATAAAATAGACCAAGGATGACCAACAACCCCCCGTTTTTTCACAATTTTAATCGACTTGTGCCTAATTTGTTCGTAATTTAAATTTTTATATTTTAGACAAATAAATAATTCGAAGTGTAGTATCTGTTTCCAGCTTCTCATATACTCTTTTACTATCGATAAAACTATTGCTTCAAACAATAACAAAACACAATAACATAGTAATACGGCGTCGTTGACAGGAGAGAGAGAAACAGAGAGAGGGGGAGAAAGAGAGCGCCAGAGATAGATAGATAGAGAGAGATAGATAGAGATGAGATTAGTTTTGTTTTGTTTAAGTAAAACTTATCTCCTGGTTTTTTTACTTTAGTAGGGGATTTATTTTTTGATCAGATATAGCTCGCGTATTTGTTTTTTTGTTTTTGTTGTTTGTGTAGATGAGTTTCTTTTTTAGGAGGTTGTAAGTTTCAATTCGATTAGTTGTTTTCGGTTTGTACATTAAGAATAACCCCGCAGTAGGACATCAATTGTTATTGATAACAATAGATGATTATTCCCCAATAATGATAAACTTTTACAACACGAAACCATAACATTTTGGTAATTTCGAAACATTTAATTATATTTTAAATGCGACCTAAAGAAAAGATAAGAGGAAAAAAACAAATTTGTCTTTTCACTGGCAATTTACAAAAATCGAGTCGGTCCCTTTTTCTTGAGAGCGACCGATGTTTGAAACATTTGAACGACGTTAGAAAACGTTTGTACACAAATGCTAAATATTTGCCCAGAAAATAAAACAATATTGCTAAACAGAACATTTGTTATATTACAATTTAAAAAATCATTGACTTAAAAAAATACCAAATAATAGTTAATTAATTAATAAAATTAATATTCACAAAAAACATGCAAATTAGTATACCCTGCCAATCTAATATCACATCTCTATAAACGGTATAGGATGAATACCACAGCAGCTACCAGGTAATTATTGTTAAGATAATGTTGTTCATACCATTAGTTATAAAATTATTTCGAAAACTGTCAAGATTTCCTATGAATTTTGAAGCAAAAAATAAATTTCAGTTTAAATGCTTCTAAATTTCTTCCAAATTTGGAAGATCGCCAAAATAATCTTTTTTTTTGCAACTAAAAGATTAAACTGGCTGAATTTTTTACGAAGAAACCTAAATGCATTCTTGCGGAATTAATGTCATGTAAGGCGCGAAACTACAAATCGATGGCGCGAAAAGGGACGAGTTGCTTCTGTGCCTTTCGTTCTTGTAATTTAGGTCAAACCTTCCCTGACATCGTATGCAACCGCTGAACCTTGATAATCTCTGTGTCTAGGGTAAAAACCTGCAATTCTGCAGGTTTCCAAATATCTGCAACGAATTAGGAGGACTTCGTGAAGACCAGCCAATCTCGAGACACGATCCTCGTTAGCTCTTGCAGAAATCCGACTGACTTAACAAACAAAGTAACAATCAGCTGCAGCTTACTCGAAGTATTAGTATTGCTTCTAAAAAGAGCAAGTCTTTGTTTTTCAAGTAATTTAAATTATAAAATGTGTGTGTAATTTAAGAATCAATACGAACTTTATGCCCTCATTTTATGACAGCATTGTTATACTAGTCTATGCAATAAAAAACTAATGTGAGTTAATACAAAAAAAAACAAACAACTAATCTGTCAAAATAACTGGTTGTTTTTTTTTGACAGTTCTCGGCTTTCAGTTACCAAGTGCGGTTGTCTTACGGTAAAATTCAATGACTCATAAAAAATTATTTCTGTATTTAAAACTTGGTTACCCGTCTCAGAAGAAATGTTTTATATCATATATATATATATATATATATATATATATATATATATATATATATATTGTAAGCTATGAAAATATATTTATGGCAATTAAGCTACACAGAGGCTCTCGCGTTTTATCCCCGGGGGAATCTTCAGGCTAAAATAATGAAACGCGGAAAACTCTGTGTAGCAATTAATGCCATAAATATATTTTTATATCTTACTACCTAGCTCTACTTACGTATTGAACACTGTTGAAATAAATACTGAAAATTGATACATAAAAAATTATACCTCCTTGTAAAATTGTATATGGATACATGAAATACTAATATATATATATATATATATATATATATTACAGTATAGTATTGTTTAAAAAAAATCATACATTTTAACACCCAGAAAAAAGAACAAGTAAAACAAAAATTATGACCCCTGCTTGAATAAATAAAGCATGAATTACCTCCCCCAGCGATCACTTCTTGAATAATAAAATCAACAATTTATCATATTTCGGGATTTTTTAGATGAGGATTGATAATTTGGATTTTTTAGATCATTCGGGTACTGCTCTAATTTTTCATGTTATTGTCACAATGTTTCCACCGACGTAACATCCGACGTTCGCCAGGTGCGTCTTCTCGAACTCGGGAATCTTTCTGTCGAACTCAGGCATGTATACAGAATTTTGAACAAAATGACAGTTTTCTGGATGTTGAAGGTTAAATCTTCATTACGGGCAACCTTAAGAATACAATTACGAATTCCTTAAGACTTCTAGCCGGTTCTGGCTGAGCGAACGGGAGGAGGAAACTCTCGTTGGATTAAATAAAAACATTCTGTTCTGTTCGACCTAAAGACGTCTTAAGAAAATCGGAGATTACATCGGCCGAAACGTTATGGGAACAGTAGTCCGAATAATCCAAATAACCCTTACAAGTAATTACTTTCCTTGTGAAGAATTCTCGAGTCTTACTAGAAAAAAACACCAAATATTTACTGGACTACTAATACCATTTTCTATGCGAATAACCATTTTAGTCTAACAGTCGGATTATCTCCCTGAACTAAATCTTTTGCGAATAACCATTCTAGCCTAACAGTCGGATTATCTCCCTGAACTAAATCTTTTGCGAATAACCATTCTAGCCTAACAGTCGGATTATCTCCCTGAACTAAATCTTTTGCGAATAACCATTCTAGCCTAACAGTCGGATTATCTCCCTGAACTAAATCTTTTGCGAATAACCATTTTAGTCTAACAGTCGGATTATCTCCCTGAACTAAATCTTTTGCGAATAACCATTTTAGTCTAACAGTCGGATTATCTCCCTGAACTAAATCTTTTGCGAATAACCATTCTAGCCTAACAGTCGGATTATCTCCCTGAACTAAATCTTTTGCGAATAACCATTCTAGCCTAACAGTCGGATTATCTCCATGAACTAAATCTTTTGCGAATAACCATTCTAGCCTAACAGTCGGATTATCTCCATGAACTAAATCTTTTGCGAATAACCATTCTAGCCTAACAGTCGGATTATCTCCCTGAACTAAATCTTTTGCGAATAACCATTTTAGTCTAACAGTCGGATTATCTCCCTGAACTAAATCTTTTGCGAATAACCATTCTAGCCTAACAGTCGGATTATCTCCCTGAACTAAATCTTTTGCGAATAACCATTTTAGTCTAACAGTCGGATTATCTCCCTGAACTAAATCTTTTGCGAATAACTATTCTAGCCTAACAGTCGGATTATCTCCCTGAACTAAATCTTTTGCGAATAACCATTCTAGCCTAACAGTCGGATTATCTCCCTGAACCAAATCTTTTGTCACACACGTCCCAATGTAACAGCTGTGTTTTGTTGACACGCTGACAACAGCTAAGTTAGTTAGACGCTCAATAAGTTTTGACGTCCCTCGCCTAAATTTTCCTAGAGTTCGAGTAATAACTAATTACTACATTTTACATATCTGCAAAGAAGAAAGTCATATTTTCTCTGTCTCATGATTAACATCAACCAATACGACACCTGTTCTTGTACATTGGGTGTTATCTGAACGTCGGTCCAAACATCGTCAATTATACTCAAGAAACCGAGTTCACAACCTAGTGAGGAATATCCTCTTATACGCCCATACACTCTCTTTCTCAATAATTGTAAGTGGTTTTCTACTCTATCATTATTTTCTAGGTAAGGTGCTCGACTGAGCTCCAACGTTTGGTTACTCTAGGTAAGACATTAACAGAAAGAACTCGTCTTCTACCAAAACTGAAAATAATTCCTTGTGCGGTATTTCTATGAACAGAACTTTCCGTGGAACACATTCCCATTGAATTACTTCACTGCAGACTACAATATAGCCATCTTCAAATATAATGTAAACAAATAATTGTCATAAATCGCCGCCATTACTACACATATTTTGTTCATGCCATTCATCATTTTAAATCCTCTCAATATATTCTTCATAATTCAACTGATAATTCATTCATCGCTTTAATCCATATTCATCGTTTGGCGTTTTCCCTTGATAAGCAGTGACTCATTAGTTAGGAAACGTCAGATCTTTCTACCACACATCATGATTAAAAGAATGATTATTCTATTTTTATTTAAATCAGAACTTTACGAATTTTCAAGCCCGTGTTAAACATTTGGGCTCAACTGTGTTCCGAAATCTTTTTTAAAAAATCGACGATTTAAGAATCTTGCTTAATTGGTGTCTTATAATTCTTACATATCCTATATCTCTATTAAGCCACATTTCGCCCATGCACGGAGTATTATTGCTGCATCTGTGCTGGTGCACCAACTACTTATCTCTCTATCTGAGACAAGAAGAAAAAAAACAATTCTAAACGCACATTACTACAAATAAAATACTATGTAACACATGCAATTCTCTACCTGCATAAGTTTATGGCACAACGATAGTGACCCATTTTTCAACTTGGAGCTCCCCACATTTAAAAGCCTTGTACTTGTCTTCTATTGTTGTTGACCACACTTCTATTATTGTTGACTACACTGCATTTCAAAGGTAAGCCCGCGTCAGAAGGCCAGGTTGTTCAGACAGTATCAAAACAATCAGGTCGACGGATGCATCGGATGAGTCTAAAGGTCAAATCACCTGTCGCCATGACTTGTGAATTTAAAAAAAACATCGGTGACTTTATTTTACCTCTATCTCTTTCTTTTTTGTCTCTCTTTCTCTCTACTCCCCCCCTCTCTCGTTTTTGTCGAAGCGAGAGCGATTTTTCACAGTTGGAATTTATTTTTCGTACATAAAAAGTCCTACGTAAACCAACTCCAGCCGACTTTTGAGTTTTTAAAATTATTTTCCTCGATAATAGTAATTAAATTAAATATATTAAAAATGTATGTTCGCTCCCTTCACACAGCGTTCGATTTCAGCACGACGTTCATTCACTCCAGATAATTAATACTCTGGAGAGAATTAATGATACCTAAAAACCTAACCAAATACCCGTCAATCCTATGGACGAGATTAATCCTATTTGTGTGCCTATCGTTTATCACCGAGGGGTTGGTAGTCCCAATGATAGTATCACTTTTGCACTGTAATAAACACAAGATTAACCGAAAAATCAACGGAAAAACAAAGTTACACTCCCCCGGCAAGCGATAGTGGTACAAGTTCGTTCATTAGTTAGGCTTTAACGACCTTTCACACATTATACGGTCATGACAGGTCTAACAGGTCTTTCCCCCTGAATACGATAGTCTTTACTATTTTATTTTTTTTTATTGAAAATGTTTTTGATGTTTGGAATTTGACAATTAATAATGTTTAGATTTTGGTATGCTATTTGCTTATTTTAGGTTGTTGAAGATATTATTTTGGCCATTTTGTTTGAGAAAGTTTTTCAAAATATTTTCTTGAAAACATTTATATGCATGTTAATCGATATTTGTTTCTTAAAGTCAGATACGTCTTTAAATGAAGAACTGCTGCCATATCTGGCGGTGTAGCCGCTCAGATAATTCTTTTTTTTTGCATTGACAGAGTGCAAAAAAAACGACTTCACAACAACGGGAGGAATATTCTCTTTTCATCCCTACAATCTCTTTCTCGCAAGAAGAGAGATTAACAGACTTTTTCGAATAAATCGGTATTTTTATGGTAGGTACTAGACGGAGCTACACTCTTTGGTTAGCCGATGTGAAACTGCCACAGTATATATCCGTCTATCTACAACCATTGCAAATAACTTTCCCTTTCTCCTCTGTGCCCGTAAGACCAAACAAAATTGGGAAAACACAAATAAAATTGCATCAGCTGAACTGTTTTATAGGTCGAAACCAAGCTTCGAGTATTTTCAATTTGTTTTTAATGGTTTCAAGATGTATTATTTTAGTGTTTTAACTAAAAAAAATGACTTAAATAAAGGTGGGGTCACTTTTATTTTCATAAGTGCTGGTAAATTGAGTTAGAGTTTACAAGGTGCATGTTGAGTCGGTGAGATAAGGTAGTGGTTGTAAAACCAATTTAGCTAATTTTAACAAAACTGGCTCCGCTCTGATTAAAGATCACATTTTCTTTTATAGCACGAACATTATACACTCTGAAAGCAATTTAAAGCAATAACAATACTCAAAGCTATCTTTATTAAAAGCTAGCGACCTACAATAAATAACATTACGTATGAAATAAGTCACAACTTTTTTAAATGCTTAAGTAATATAATTCATCCTGTGGGGCTAATTCTGGCGATGCGGAATACAAATTGTTAACGTTTCTCTTGAAACTGCACTGGGTTGGTTTGTTAACGTTAAACCGACTTCCTTATGGAAATTAAAATGGAGTAAAGGAATACTAGCAACATCTCTTCTGAGAACAATTAGATCATCCCCACTAGATTGCGAAGTCGATTTTGTACTCTGTCAAGGCAGGAAAGGGTGCTCTGAGTGACACATCCCCAGATGTGGCAGAAGCACGACATCTTAGGAGGCATCTGACTCTAATACAGGTGGATGATTGCATCAGGAGTTAAGTTTTTTTCTGGAACGGTAGAATGGTCCAGCAATTTTCAATCAACCTCAGCAACAGGTTGTTTATGTAGAGGAAACGTCTGTGGGAAGCAGAGAGCGTGTTAATATTTCATGGTAATTTTATTTCGTTCAAAAATCCAAATATTACATTCAGATTGACCGGCTCAAAACATTTCTTTGGGCCACTCAACTGATAATGTCTAGATACGATTTCATTGAAATCTATACATTACACAATAATATATTCCACTGTAAAAGGTTGGTTGATTGGTTTTTAACGGCATATCAATCCTGTAAGGTCATTGTTGTGGGTGAACCTACCTACCCTTTAATAACTAAATGGTAGCAACCGGCTACCATAAATACCGGCTTTTGCCGGGAGAACATTTGTACCACATTTTGGCACTAGCACTTGTGTATAATTTCTCTGTTCAATACAATTCGTTATTATTATCTCTAAACCTGTTGTTCTTTTATTTCATTGTTGGTACCCCTAAACGGGTCCACAACAGTCATTTAATACCAAGAAATGTTATTTGTCGTAGATACGTATGTATAGGTTATTTGCAGTAGAATTTGGTCGTATATATATTTTCTTATTAAGCGTATAGTTGTAGGAATATTTGGGAGATGGATAACGAGATGTGTGTGTGTTTTAAATGTTCTTGTAAAGTCCTGTAGTTTTCAGGAAATTTAATATATTATCTACGTGGACTTTGTAAAAACAGATCATTCAAATTGTGTTTTTAGTAGTATTTTTGACTGGTTTGTTAGATATCTTTACAGCCAATGACTATGTGTTCATGTGTTCAATGGCGAAGGGTGATTGACATGGTATGCATGTTGGAGGTTAATTTCTTTTCAGGAGATATGAATGAGTAAAGCGAGTATGACCGATCGTATTCTTGTAAATCCCACCCCGTCATTGGTCTTCTGTATCCTAATTGAATTTATTTGAATATATGCTTCATGGAATGTAGTATATTTTATAAAAAAGATTCCACATGATTTGTCATTTGGTTGACATACAGTTTCTAATTTTTGTTTTGAAGTCATAGTATGGGATATTAGTTTGCTTCAGTATATGCCTTTTCATTTTTTTGAATACCAATATGACCAGATACCCATTGTGAATGGAGCACGACTACCCACACATAATAGAGGATGTTCTTATGTAAGCAGATATGAGTGCATTACAACATATGCTTGTGAAAACAATGTGTATCTATTATAACCTAGATTGAAGTTATTCCAGTGTAGACGAAGCACGACAGCCAACACAGAATCGGGAATCTTTTTCTTAAAGTAAATATAAGTTCGCTACGTATTATAGTGAATAGACTGTATATTTGTTAAGATACATAGTGGATTTGTAATTTAATTAAGTATAGATGGAACACGACAGCCCACACAGAATGAAGGTCTTGTTTTTTAATCAGATATGAGTGAGTTATATATGATTGCTAAGACGCGGTATGTTTTTAAAACCTTGAGTGAATACGTAATTTATATTTCATGTCGTCAAAGCTTCATGATATTCGCAAATCGGTGTAGATTCCCATTCTCGCAGTTCTGCTGCATTGACAATATGGAAGACACCGGACACCCCAAATTAGATATGTTCACGCAACATCCGGATCTTGTTTTAAAATCGAGACGCACACCTGTGCCACTAAACACCCCGCTTGACATGATAATCGGTGCAACGGGTGAAATTTTTCTTCGGGATTCGTTACATGTAAATTAATAGCCGTCGAGAGACACGGATTATAAAACCGATAAAGATTTTTTAAATCCATTTTTGCTTTTTTTTAATTTCTTTTGCATATTATTTACTTAATTTAATACATTTTTATTTTTGTTTTGTCCTTAAAAAATAAAATGAAGACTTTCTTTTTCTCTCTTCCTATTTTTTAAAACTTATTGTCTTTTTAATTTAATACTAAGGGGACCCGTGAAAATCCCACGGTTTGAAATTTATTATTTGAATGTATCTTTTTATATAGAAGTTTTATTGAATATTTATGTATTGCTAGCTTTCCCTACCGGTAATGTTTTTGCGGTTTATATTTTTTTACTTGATTTTTGTTATTTTTTTAATATTCTTTATTATTTAATTCATGTATAAATTACTCTATCAATGCATTTAACATTTTATCAAAATTTTATTTTGTGCTCATCAAAAATAAAATAAATAATTAATAAAAACTACTTTCATAATTCTTATCTGTTTCTTCATATTTTTCTCACATTTATTATAGTTTTTTCATTATATACTAGCGGGGCCCGTGAAAATCTCACGGTCTTAAACTTTTATTATTTTTATATAGTAATTGATCCCCCGATTTATAAAATCGGGGACTTATGTTTTGAGGCATGTCCGTCCGTCCGTCCGTCCGTCCGTCCGTCCGTCCGTCCGTCCGTCCGTCCGTCCGTCCGGATTTTTCTCCGCCACCATCCGTTGAATTTCTCTGAAATTTTGCATGAAGTTGTAACTTTGGTCAGGTTAGAAAATGACATTCTCCGATTTTTGAAAAAAAATCTGGTTAGCCCCCCAGGGGGTCAAAAGGCCCCGAAATGGCAAAAAATGACATTTTTTGTCCCATAACTTTTCATCCATCAGTTCATTTTCCCTGAAACTTGACCAAAATGTGGAGGCAATTGTTTCTAATAGAAAATAAGTATCGCTGACATTGGAAAACATCTAGTTCGCGCTCCCAGGGGGTCAAAAGCCCTCAAAATGGCAAATAATGACCCTTTTCTCCCATAACGTTTTATCCATCCATTCAATTGTTCTGAAACTTGGCCAAAATGTAGAGGCAATTGTTCTGGATGTAAAATAAGCATCTTTGACCTCAGAAAAATTCTGGTTCGTGCCCCCAGGGGGTCAAAGGGGGTCGAAAATGCCCCAAATTGCCCAAATTTATTGCATTTTACACTCGCAACATCGAGTCACATACAGAGGGTGACCACGCACGCGCGGCTTGTTATATATTAGTTTTATTAAATATTTATGTATTGCTAGCTGTCCCTACATGTTGTTGCCCGGTTATGTTTTTAATTTGTTTTTTTTCTATATAAGTAACTTTATTTACTTTATATATTCGTTAATTTATTTAATTCAAGTTTAATTTTTGTGCTTTACAAAGATATAATTAAAATAAAATGGAAAAAAAACTATTCTTTCCTCTTAATATTTTCTTAGCTTTTATTATTGTGCTTTAATTCTCACGGAACTCGTGTAAGTTCCGCCATTATCGTTTTGAAATTTATCATTTTGATGCATTTATTATGTTGTAACCTTATTACAAGACAACACGGTGGTATATATACAAAAGTGTTTTCAGAAGTACATAATAGTATGTTACAGAAAGACCGCTCGTCTTTTGCCGTAGGTTCCTCTATACATAATGTCTTGACTAGTCCATATAGTAAATAAATATGGTAGATAACAATCACACATTAACAGGACGCTTTTAGTCTTACTCCGTATGAAGTCAATAATTTTTCTTTTTAGGGGTTATCACAATGAACCCCGTATTTTTGCCATTTTTTTATATTCGCTGTTCAAAACCTGTTTGGGGAATTTGTATCACAAATGTGTCGAATACGACATTCATTAGTTCAGGATCTTGAGTATAATTCCCGACAGAATATGAACATTTTCCCTATATAGTTCATGTGTATTATTTGTATAAACTCGGGCCCCTTTACCGTCTAAAACATGTCCCCAATCCGTTTATCCCCTATCCCCTTTTCCCAGTTGGATTAATTATTTTTGAACATCCGAAAGAAAACATTTTCTCAAACATTGAACTATCCATTCTAGCCATTTTTATTCACCTTATGTTTTCGTATGGGTTGGCAATAATCTATCAAACAATGTTTCATTCTTCCTTGCAAACACAACTTTTGCTGGCGACATGAAGAATGAAACATTGTTACTTAGAGTCATCCTATATGCCTGCAGAAATTCTCGAATGTCTTTTTAGTAATTGTACCCCTGGCTTTGTTAAGCTCTCTTTTGAACATGTCCACGAACTGTTCTGCCCAACAATTGCTTCTCGCATGATAGGCGCAATAGTTATGACTCCACTACAAATGTTTGACTGAATAGTTTAAATTTGCTATTCTGTTCTTTGATACAATAGTCAACGATAACGAACTAGGCGAAAAATTCATATAAAAAACTAATAGTTACTTCCACGGTTGATTTGTACATTTTACTATTTACAGTCATATCGAGAAACTGCCCACTTCTATAAGATAATAGAAACTATCCAGTGCGACAGCAAAGTCTATGTGAATCCTAGACCGCAATCGGTAAGTTTTCGGCCAGAGTCTGAACTTTATAGAAAGGGTATTTGCCTAGTTTCACCGAATTTTCAATGTCGTTGTAAATACTTGTCCAATACACATCGTTTCTACATGGGAGTTGCATTCTCGAAATGTCCGAGTGACTGACATACATTTCTTTAGTATTCTTTTTAGTGTTGTATATGTGAATGAGACGACGACAAACGTACAACTTACCTCGTGTGGGGAGCCGGGCACAACGAAAGAAAAGAAAGAGAAGGAGCAATGCGTTTTTATGGGAAGGAAGTGCTTCCGGCGGAGACGGATTGTGGGAAGGAGGCTGCACTATAAGAGCAATCAATGTTTGGGTAAGAGCGGCGGGGCAGTTGCCTGAAAAACACGTAGTGCCGTCGTCTAAAGTGATAGAAGGACAAAGGAGAGAGAACGAAGGGAAGAAGAAGAAGGAGAGAAAGAGGAATTTATTTTTATTTCGGGTTGCTACCTACTGCCCGAAATATAAGAACATTTAGTAATGCTGCAGGAATAACCACTCGATCGCCGTACATAACTACATCATCACAGATTTAATACATTCCAGAATTTTTTCGGTGTTTTTGTTTTCTTTCATTTTATATTAAAAAAATCTTCGTCTAACACATTTTTTTTTATTTCTTCGAGTTTTATCGAAAACTTCTTAATGGCGTTACACGATGTATTTTTCACTTCAGTTTGTTGGGAGGTAATCATTGTCTTCAAAGGATCACCCCTATTTTAGGATAAGTCGAGGTAACCCGTCAGCATGACTCATTTTTGACGATGAGGAAAACTCAATATTATAATTGTTATTAAGGAGAATGGTTCCACATATCTGCAGTGTATTTGCAGTATGCGTTGGTAATCCCTGTTTTGACACACACATTGGTAGCAGTTGCTAATGGTAGATTTGTAACACTAAATGTCTTCCATAAACAAATCGATGAAATTTAGTGACTTCAAAAATAATACCCAATGCTTTCCTCTTCAATTTGTAAGTAACCTTTTTTTGCAGGTAGAAATGTAGGAGACGCGTAAGCGATAGGTTCTTGCGATCTGTCCTCATTTTATGTTATATGCAGGCTCAAATGGCGTACGAGCAAGCATACGTAGATACAAGGATTTCGAGATGTAGATTGTAGTGCATCAAAATAATTTTAATGTGAGCATATTTTTTATTTTTTCAAATTGTTTCTGGCATTCTATCTATTTTTTTATATATTTCAATAGCTCATTTAGATTGTGCATGTTTAGAATAAACACATCATAATAATTTGCTGAACCAAGAAAACTTTCTAGTGACGATACGTTTTCTTTATAGTTCCACTTCTCTCTGAGTCTGGTATTCTACCATTTTTGTCTATAATTTGACCAAGATATTTGATTTTTTCCATGAAGAAATCGCCCTTTTCCTTTGTCAATATAAATCCATAGTCTTGGATTATTTAAATACTTCGTTTATATTCGATTTGTGTTGCTCAGTGCCTTTACTGATCACTAGAATATCATCTAGGTAGGCTGTCACAAATTCTTGTCCACTAAGGGATGTGTCCATTACTTGTTGAAAAATGGCCGGTGCAAACTTAACCCTAAATGGTAATCGTTCAAATTTGTACAAACCTCTATGAGTATTTATACAAAGTAGCTTTGAACACTCTTTGTTCACAGGTATTTGTAGATAAGCATAACTTAAATAAACGTTGATTTTAGCGAAAATATCTTCTGGATTAGACAGAGAGTAGTGGTAACCCTTTAGTGCTTGGTTCAATCCTGTGTAGAAGTTTGTACAAACACAAATCTCTTTACTTTTTTTACGTAGACGGAATGTGAAATTCACTCGCTATATTCTATTTTCGATAATACTTCTATTTCATCGAGTCTTTTAAATTCCTCGTAAATCTGATTTAATAACGCGAATGGATCATTTTTTATTCATTTAAATACTGGTTTAGTGTTTGCTATTTTATTTAAACTTGGAAGTCATTTTTTACATCTTCCCACTTCACCAGAAAAAAAAACTCCGAAAAGTTTGTTTTTGATTATTTCTTAATCTGTTAAAATTATCAATATTTGGACAGAACGGGTTTATAAGCATATTTCATAATTAATAATGTAATGTTAGAGATTAGCTCGCTATTAAATTCTATTTGTTCACCAGTGACGTTTTTAGCTATTTTGCTTGTTCTAATCAAAGTTGGTTTGCAATTTTTTTCTATGGTAGAAGATTTATTATTGGCAGATCTTTGCCGGAATAAAGTTGTAGCTTTATATTTTTATTTAACGTTTTTACGTGCACTAATTTACTGATATTTTCAACTTCGCCACTTTTAGCAATTTTAATAAAGCTTTTTAAATTTTATTCTTAACTCTACAGTATGTATGTTAGTGTCCCATGCGCCCGCAATTAAACACTTTTTCATTTCATATGGACAATCTTTGAACTAATGCAATAGTCCGCAACGAAAACACGGTTCAGAAGAAACCTTACTTTTCTTTGGTTGATCAAATTTAGTTGGTGAATTAACTTCTTTTCTGTTTCTTTTTCTCCTAATATGTGTCCTTCCACTTTGCTAAATGTCTCTTGAATACTAATAAAATGTTGCCAGTCTTCTGCAATATTGAAGCGTTTAATTAGTCTAATTTTCTAGTTTATAAAGAAGACTTTGTCTGATTTCTTCATCTGTAATTAATACTAAACCCTGTGAGAAAATTAAACATGTAAAATTGTTAGCGCTCAACACCGATAATTTGAAATCATCGAAGTCATTGTTAACTATGTTATACTTCTTCTTTCGTGTGAATCAGTTGATTCTAGTGTTGGCATTAGTTTCCCCGATGTCTTTATAGTTATAAATCTGTCAGGAAAGACATCGGCTACTCACGGGAAGGGCCACGAGAAGGTTGCCAACATCCCTAAGTGGAAGTGGTACTGTGGAACCGACTGAATTCGAACTTGGAACACCCAGGTCTTCAGTTCGTGTCGATATCCACTCAACCACCGTCACCTTTCAACTATGTTAGTGAAAGTAGTGTAGTCTTCGTCCTCATTCCTTGTGAAATTGATACATTTTCAGCTCTTGTGAAAAAGACGTTGTAGGCTAAACAATTTAGTTAATAATTGTTCCGCTAAACAAATGCAAGGTTGCTGCTTTTATGACAATATATAATTGACGCGGTGGTATATTTACTAAAGTGTTTATTTATTGAAGTACAGAATAGTACGTTACATAAAGACTCCGGTATTTACATACTTTCCATAAAAGTATGATGTGGCACAAAACCGAAATGCGGGATGCCATTTTCGTTAGTCTGTCACTTTCAGTTTTCAATAATATTTCGTTAGTCTGTCACACTTGAGTTTTAAATAGAATTTCTTTAGGCTGTCACGCTTCGGTTTAAAATAGCATTTCTTTGGTCTGTCATGCTGTACTTTGAAACATCATTTTCGCTGATCTGTAACGCTTCATTTTTAAATAGAATTTTGTTGGTCTGTCACGATTCAGGTTAAAATAGCATTTCGTTTGTCCGTTACGCTTCAGTTCGAAGTAACATTTCGTTTGTCTGTAACGCTTCAATTTTAAATAGCATTTCGTTGTTCTATCACGTGTCGGTTTGAAATGTTGGTTATTAACGCTTCAGTTTGAGAAGATAATCGTTAGTCTGTCATGCTTCAATTTTGAAATAGCATTTCGTTGGTCTGTCACGCTTTTTTTTGAAACATCATTTCTTTGGTCTGTCACGCTTCAGTTTTAAATACCACTTTGTTTGTCAGTCACGTTTCAGTTTGAAATAGCATTTCGTTGGTCTGTCACGCTTCGATTTTAAATAGAATTTCGTCGGCCTGCACATTTCAGTTCGAAATAGCATTTCGTTGGTCTGTAATGTTTTTGTTTTAAATAGAATTCTGTAACGCTTTAGTAGAAAGTAGCATTTTTGCTGGTCCGTCACCCTTCAGTTTGAAATAGTATTTGGCTGTTCTCTAACGCTTGTCATGCTTTTATTTGAAATATTATTTCGTTTTCTGTCACGCTTCTGTCCGTAATTGTACTTCGTTGGTCTGTCTCGCTTCAATTTTGAATAATATTTTGTTTGTCTGTCACGCTTCGGTTTGAAATAGAATTTTAGTTGACATTTCATTTTCCATTTTGAAATAGCATTTGTTAGTCTGTCACGTTTCAGTTTTAAATAGCATTTAGGTGTTATGTAAAGCTTCAGTTTGAAATTTAATTTCGTTGGTCTGTAACGCTTCAATTTGATAAAATTCATTTTTGTTGATCTGTCACGCTTTTATTTTAAGTAACAATTTTTTGTCTGTCACGTTTTATCTTGGAATAGCATTTCGTTAGTCTGTAACATTTTTGTTTTACATAGCATTTCATTAGTCTGTCACGCTTACTTTTGAAATGGCATATCATTAGTCTGTCACGCAGAAGTTTTAAATAACATTTAGTTGGTCTGTAACGCTTGAGTGTGAAATAGCATTTCGTTGGTCTGTCACGCTTTTGTTTGAAACATCATTTCTTTGGTCTGTCACGCTTCAGTTTTAAATAGCACTTTGTTTGTCAGTCACGTTTCAGTTTGAAAAGCATTTCATTTGTCTGTCACGCTTCAGTTTAAATAGAATTATGTTGGTTTTCCACGCTTTAGCGTTTAATAGCATTTCGTTGTTGTATACCGCTTCAATTTTAAATAGCATTTTTATTAGTCTGTCACGCTACAGATTGAAATTACATTTTTACTGGTTTGTTACGCTTCAGTATGAAATATAATTATTGTTGATCTGTCACGCTTCAAGTTTTAATAGCATTTTAATTGCTCTGTAACGCTTCAGTTTTAAATAGCATTTAAATTAGTCTGTAACGTTTCAGTTTGAAATATTATTTTCGATCGTTTGTTACACTTTAGTTTCAAACAGAATTTCGTTGGTCCGTCACGCTTCAGTTTCAAATAGCATTTCGTTGGTCCGTCACGCTTCAGTTTGAAGTAGCATTTCGTTGGTCTGTTACGCTTCAGTTTCAAATAGCATTTCGTTGGTACGTCACGCTTTAGTTTGAAGTAGCATTTCGTTGGTCTGTCACGCTTTAGTGTCAAATAGCATTTCGTTGGTCTGTCACGCTTCAGTTTGAAGTGGCATTTCGTTGGTCTGTCACGCTTCAGTTTAAAATAGCATTTTGTTAGTCTGTAACGCATCAGTTTGAAGTAGCATGTCAGTTTTCTGTATCACTCTTTAGTCTTAAATAACCCTGTATACGCTAACGGGGTCGATTAAATGAACGCATGTGGAAATGTAATCCCATCTATTCCTTTTACCCTGTTTCTTCCTTTGTTAGTCTTTCCCCCACGTGTTTCCAAATTCACCCACGCACTCCCTCTTCCCACCACATTCCTCTTTGTTTCATCCCATAATGCATTTCTTTATTCGTTTCAAAGGTTGTTTCAGTGCAACACACACACAATCAACAGAAAATGCATACAATATAAAGCAATCCAATAATCTTTTAAAGGCAGAAAACCACAAATACATGAATGCAAAATGTTGGTCAATTCTTACAAAAGAAAATATACCACCCGTTTAACGGCTGTTGCTTCTATCAATAACGAATCATTACAAGACGTCTACATGTAATAGTATTTGGCGTGACTAAGGTACATATTAACAAACTATACAAACTCGGCGTTATCCGACAGTAAAAGAAAAAATGGCAGACTTGTTTATGAATATTTTTTCAGAAGTCAAGTCGAATGACTCACACCATGATTACTTCCCTTTAATGTTTAATAATATTTTTATACTAATGTGTTTCCACTTACCTAGTCTACATTTAATAGTATTTGGCATGACTAAGGTAAATATTAACAAACTATACAAGCTCGGTGTTATCCGACACTAAAAGAAAAAATGGCAGACTTCTTTATGAATATTTTTTCAGAAGTCAAGTCGAATGACTCACAACATGATTACTTCCCTTTAATGTTTAATAATAGTTTTATACTAATGTGTTTCCACTTACCTAGTCTACATTTAATAGTATTTGGCATGACTAAGGTAAATATTAACAAACTATACAAGCTCGGTGTTATCCGACACTAAAAGAAAAAATGGCAGACTTCTTTATGAATATTTTTTCAGAAGTCAAGTCGAATGACTCACAACATGATTACTTCCCTTTAATGTTTAATAATATTTTTATACTAATGTGTTTCCACTTACCTAGTCTACATTTAATAGTATTTGGCATGACTAAGGTAAATATTAACAAACTATACAAACTCAGTGTTATCCGACACTAAAAAAAAAATGGCAGACTTCTTTATGAATATTTTTCAGGAGTCAAGTCGAATGACTCACAACATGATTACTTCCCTTTAATGTTTAATAATACTTTTATACTAATGCGTTTCTACTTACCTAGTCTACTGGTCAGGTTAGGATAAAGGTCAATTACATTTAAAGCTGGATAATAAACAGAGGATTGGAAACGATAAATGAAATGGGCAGTAATAAGCAGGTGGAAAATTCTATACTTACAAATTGTTTTAAGTCGAAAAAACTATTTTGAGAAAGAAACTAAAATGAGAAAAATGTTTCCATGTAACAGTATATCTAAAGAAATAAACGAATGTAAACGAAAGTATGAAGCAAGTATCGATATGTTACACGGATTTCCATTTGAAAATTCAACAAGATCATTTATATCTTATATGTTACCGCGACATACGAATATCACGTTGACCACTGGTACGAATAAAAATGGGTTACTAAATAATTAGCTGAATGCTAGCACATCTTATACTGAAATAAACGTGAGAAAAGGTGAAGATATATAAATGTAAGTTTTTTTAAATTAGTGAAATATTCAATTAGATTCTGAGAGTCTGGTTTTATTCGAATATCGGATGTCTATAAAACGTTATGCGATTTGAGAAAACGGTTCATCCAAATGTCAGATGCCTATAAATGTTTGTACTTCAAGAAAACGGCTAATCCGAATATCGTCTGTCTATAAAAATTTAAGTGCATTGTGAAAACGCTTTAAACGAATGTCGAATGTTTCTAAAAAAGTTCTGAATTGTAGAAAATTCAGATATTAATAAAGAAAGTAAAGTGTCTTGAAAAAAAATCTGATTTTAGTAAAGATATTTTTATAGTCAAAATACTTTGAGAGAAAGCTTAATCCAAATGACGGACGTTTATAAAATAAAAATAGTATTTTAAGACGACTGCTAGTCCAGCAGTCTTTTTTAAAAGTTTAGTGCTTTAAGAAAACCACAGATCGAAATGCGGGACTTTGATAAAAGATCACCTGCTTTGGAAAAATGGTCCCAACCTATGTGTACACTTTGAGAAAACGGCTGATGCGAAAATTGGATGTTAATAAAATGTTTAGGACTTTGAAAAAACTGCTGATCCGACAGTCAGATATTTTTTATAAAAATCCAAGTGCGTTGAGTAAATACAGATACAAATATAGGATATTTTTATACGAAGAATTGCGAATAGCTGAAGACTTTTTTCCAGTCATGGCCGATGGAACGAGAGCATGCTACTCCCGTTGATTTAATAAAGGGTTCCGTTCGAAATTCCGTCCAGATTCCCGAGTTCGACAAAAAGATTTCCGAGTTCGACAAGGTGTACCTGAATAGTTCGGCCGAAACATTGTGATAAAAATGATGAGAATAGTAGTCCGAATATATCAAATTCTACACATAAATGCTTTTATTTAAACAGTTGATCCGAATACAGGTTTTGCACAATGATCAGTTCCATTTAGGTGGAGTTAGAGTTCCCCACATTTAAAAGCCTTGTGTCTCGTTTTCTATGTACTCGCGGGGGGGGGGGACCAGTAAAATCGACAATGTGTTGATTAAATGAAATGTCAGTACTGCGATCATCCTAAAAAAATGTGTCGTCAATCAGAGTGGATCCTGGTCACGGTATTAGTGTGATACTGCGAGTTAGTGTTTTGCTTTTATACAAGACGGGTGTTACGCTCGCCAACTCAACTTTCGAGTTTTTAATTTTTTTTTCGGAACGCAAAACTAATTTATAGTTTTATAAAACATCGATAAACGTTGATTATGTATATAAAGATTACGTATTTTTAGAAACAAAGTATGATTCTTATGTCGAATGTTTTTAAAACAATGAAGCGCGTTGAGGAAACAACTGATTTAAATGTATCTAAAAAAAGCGACTTGTCCAAATGGCTCATGTTTATAACATATGAAGTACTTTTTAGATCATGACCGATTCGAATGTTTATTACAAGTTTATAATATATATTCCATGAAAAATGCCAGTATACTGAAATCATATGCCCTTAATAGGGTTAATATGAAAATTCATATACACTAAATGTACAAAAGCAAGGAAATTCCCAAATTTTTACACTTTTATTGTCATTAATTAAGGGTATGACTACATATCAACCAAACCATTTCATTATCACATCACTACAGTATAAATCTCTATGCATGAGTGGATCAAGTGTATGAGGTGTGCTGAAGAAAAATTCCTACCAGTAAAATGCATAGCCCTGTTGTGCTCGCATACCCTTAATGACAATAAAAGTGTAAACATTTGGGAATTTCTTTGCTTTTGTACATTTAGTGTATATGAATTTTCATCTTAACCCTATTAAGGGCATATGCTTTCAGTATACTGGTATTTTTCATGGAATGCCACTACTTTTGTAAAGGCTACGCCTCAATACAATGGTCATTTTTTAAGGTTTTTTGGAAATTTCTGGAAAACTAAGGTATATGGTTAACTGAAATCAAAATGCCATAAATTAGAACCTAGAACCTCTATCTCGGCCAAAAATCAACTGAATCCATCAAATAGTTAATGAGATACAGGGTGGCATATACGTACATACGTACACACGGATAACACAAAATCATGCCTGACCTTTCTGGATCTCTGGGTTGCCTTGACTAATGATGCTGAAATTCTACACACTTATAGAACCTATCAAATAAAGATTTTGTGCAAATTTGTTTAACTAATTTGGTTTATTGGTTTTTGAGTTATGATTGATCAAAGAAATGAGATTTCTAGCATAGGCCGTTTTTGAGTCTATTAAGAGATAGAGCGCTCTCGCGCCTCCCTTGATTACCAATACCAAGATGAAGATGTACCGGACCTGCATGCTCAGAACGCTTCTCTACGGCAGTAAATCATAGGGCTCTCAACTTCCGCCACGAAAGAGACTCAACCAATTTCACCTGCGTAACATAAAGAGAATCTTAGAAATAAGCTAGCAAGACCATATATATATATATAAATAATATATATGTATCGACATTAATTCAAATAATATATATAAACCGTAATTAAAATAATATATATAAACCGTAATTCAAATTATATATATATATATATATATATATATATATATATATATATATATATATATATATAATTTTAATTAAGGTTGGTATATATTAATTGTATTAATATATATATAAATGAACCTTAATTCAAATAATATATATATGTATATATATATATATATATTTTTTTCTTCTCTATTTTATCATCCTGATGAAGTCTTATAAATAAAGACGAAACGTTGATGTACACATAAAAAACATCCATTTTTTGGTTTTCCTTTTTCATTTTCCCATCACGTCGGATTACCTTCATCCTTCTCTTCCCATATATATATATATATATATATATATATATATATATATATATCAATCTTAATTCATGAGGATAGCCTTCTCTCGTTCCGTCAACCATGACCGAATAGAAGTCTTAAGTTATTCGTAATTGTATTCTTAGTATCGCCCGTACTGTAGATTAAACCTTCAACCTCTATACGACTTTCACTTAGAACTTATCATAACTTAGCACTTTTATCCGTTACACCACGTGTCTTTACATCGATCGAAACGCAGTGAGAATATCCTTCTAAAAGTGAGAACAGTAATCATAATAATCAACATAATACAAATTAGCAATTCGCATCCCTAAAAATGCGGAAACACAAACTAGGAGTGGTTCGGATTTTGAATATCAACTTTTATTTTTATTTGTGTTGCTTCGGGTCGTGGGCGACTCGCAATATATTACGGGTACGTGATATGTAAACATCAATCGTGGAAGTTAAGCAACGCTGAGCGTCGTCAGTACTTACGGATGACGGTTACAAATGAAAGGTATCGTAGACAATCTCAATGTGCTGTGGGCTGGTGACTGATGACGTCCAGTAATACAATCTCTATGTGAATTCGATTCTATGCGGTGTATTCTCAGTCACAGACGGTAACGAGACACTGCCTTAATCATTCCACCTTAGCTATTACGTATGTAGGTGCGGCGGGACCCATGATGTACATTTATGAAGGTCTGGACAACATGATGATGATGATTATTATTATTATTATTATTATTATTATTATTATTCTTATTCTTATTCTTATTATTATTATTATTATTATTATTATTATTTATTTTTTTATTTTTAACAAACGAGCCACCACTTATCAAGGCCCCCAGGCCACTCGAGGATAAGAGTTATTGAGTTTGTCGGGTAAAGTGACTATTTAAGAGAACAGCGCAACAATAATTTGCTCACATTGGACTTAAAAATAGCAATGTTATAGTCAGGCAGAAAGAACTCCGTGATACTGTGTTCCACAGACGGACAGAAAGGAAAGTAACTTTGCTCCTGAAAGCTCCACTTAGTTCTAGGCACACAAAGGGAGAAAGGAAATTTATTGACAGTGGTTGTAGCTAGACGAGTTTTTGTTGTGGTTGTGTTACAGGGGGGAGGGCATAGAATGGAGCTCAGTCAAGCAGCTTCCATGAAAATAACGATAGAGTAGAGAAAGACTAGTAACGTTTCTTCTGTGATAAATAGGGTGTACTTTGTCAAGGCAGGAAAGGGTGCTCTAAACGGCACATCCCCAGATGTGGCAACAGTACTCCACCTTGGGATGTATTTGACTCTTAAACATGTAGAGAATTGCATCAGAAGTGAGATACGTTTTAGCGCGTTATGAAGGTAAGAACCATTTTTCTAGCGACTTTGATACTCACTAGGAGTTCTTTCACAGGCAATCAGTGATTGCTTACTAACAATACCCAGTTGTGTTCCTCTGGAGTTCGAGTTGCAACAGATCTCTCCAGATTTACAGCACTCCCCCACCTCTTTCGATAACCGTTGCAAATTAATTTGCGTTATCTCAACAGCCGCTTTCGATTGATTTCACGTTAGCAACGACCGTTGGTTTTCTCTAGAATTTGTGTAACAATAAGCCCCAACGTTCCAGCATTCTCGCACCTTGATCGGTGCTATCCCTCCTCTGTATTTCCATTGTCTTTTATTTTTCACAGCAATTTTGTGTGGTATCAGCCGAGGCCACCGCAAGCGTGTATTTATTTCCCCTCTCCATTTAGCTGTGGCTAGTACACTTTTGTGGTGATGTGGGTTAGTTACCGCATTAAAGGACTTTGCTTGATCATGATGATGATGAGGAGGATGAGGATGCTGATGATGATGGGGAGAGAACTTTTATGTATGAACACTATATGTATCGGTAACTCCGTGTCTAACATGAAGAATAGTGATGTTGTTTCAAGGAAAACATACACAAACTAACACTTATCATTTTATCCGTGTTTCTGTGCGTGGGATGTATTGGACTACAGGTGTCAAATCTAGTAAAGTTCCGGTGAGAAATCCGTGAAAAATGAACGAAAACACCTGAACATGGCTACGGAACGGTGACTTGAACAGAGAAACGAAATCGCTACTGACTGCCGAACAGAATCACTTGATTAAAATTAACTATATCAACGCTAAAATACACAAAATGGAAAGCAGTAAATGCAGACCTCGTGGACAAAGAGAGGAAACAGTAAATAACATAATGAGTGAATGCAGCAAACTATCTTCAAAAGAATGTAAAAGTCAGGCACAATCGCGTGTGGACAGCAGTCTACTGGGAACTATGCAAATGGCTGCACTTTAAACTTGCATAAAAATAGTACGACACTCACCGGATACAATATAAGAAAATGAAAAGCAGAAAATCATCTGGGAAATTGATGTACAAACATACGAACTAATCCAAGCAAGGATACCGGATGTTATAATAGCCAATAAGAAGGGCCATATCTGGCAAGTCATAGATTTTGCCGTCCCAGCACTTCACAGGAGTAAGATCAAGGGAACAGAAAACAAAGCAATACATGGAACTTGCCCGAGAACTAAATAGAATATGGAACATGAAAAAACTCATTATATACCAATTACTGTAGGAGCACTAGGAACAGTCCCGTAAGACCTGAATAATAGACTAAAATAAATTGGAATGAAAAGGTAGATTGAGACCATATAACACAGGAAAATGAAGAAAACAGTCGAAATCTTAAGGAAAATCTTTGAATGCGGAAACCAACCCACAACACCAACAAACACGAACCTCCCACATATAAATTGAAATAGAAATAAAACAAAACATATAGAAAGGACATAACATGAACCCAAGAGAACTGAAACTACCAGAAACACCATAAACTGACATCCCTCCTACTCCTTAAAACCTTAACCCTAACCCTAACCCCATCCCTCCTAATCCTTAAAACCTTAACCCTAACCCTACCCCATCCCTCCTACTCCTTAAAACCTTAACCCTAACCCTAACTCCATCCCTCATACTCCTTAAAACCTTAAACCTAACCCTAACCCCATCACTCCTACTCCTTAAAACCTTAACCCTAACCCTAACCCCATCCCTCCTACTCCTTAAAACCTTAACCCTAACCCTAACCTCATCCCTCCTACTCCTTAAAACCTTAACCATAACCCTAACTCCATCCCTCCTACTCCTTAAAACCTTAACCCTAACCCTAACCCCATCCCTCCTACTCATTAAAACAAGACGCGCGCACACAGACGTGATGACATAGACAAATGACAATGACTTGTGTGAAAACTCTGTGTGAATCGATGATAATAATAACAACGATATTATGTGTGGAAGACTCAAAAGTATAGAAGATTGTGTGGAAGACTAAAAAACAGAGCTGGAAAAATACATAACACGGAAAGGCTAATCACCGCAACAAGAGACACCGTTTCAACGAACAACCCAGGAAGCACCGAAATAAGAAAAACAACGACAAGAAAAGAAAAGTGGGAAGAAAAACAACTACATTGCCGCTTCAGAAGACTGACAAGAAAAGAAACCAACGAAAATAGCTGGGCATGGCTAAGAAAAAGAAAACTTGAACAGAGAAGCGGAATCTTTACTGATGGCTGCACAGAACAATGCGATTATGACAAACTAGATTACAGCTAAAATAGATAAAACACAGGAAAACAATAAATGCAGACTGTGTGGACAAAGAAACGAAACAGTAAATCCTATAATAAGTGAATGTAGCAAACTAGCCAAAAAGGATTCAATAACAGATATGACTGTGTGGGGAAAGCAGTACATCGGGAACTGTGCAAACAATTGAATTTCGAATACGTAGACAAGTGAAACAAACATAAACCAGAAACAGTACTGGCGAACGAAAAACACAAAAATCATCTGGGATATAGATATACAAACAGACAAACTCATACAAGCAAGAAGACCGGATGTTATAATAATCAACAAGAAGGATAAAATCTTGCAAAATCGTAGACTTCGCCGTTCCAGCAACCACAGAGTGAAAAGCAAAGAAACAGAAAAACGAAGCAAATACACGGAACTAGCCAGAGAACTGAAAGGAATATGGAGCATGAAGAAAGTCAGTATAATACCAATCATCGTAGGAGCATTAGCAACACTCCCCAAAAGACTGGGGGAAATTGGAAACAAAGGGATCATTGAAACAATACAAACGACGGCAATGATCAAAACAGCTGCAATCTTTAAGAACATTCTCGAATGCGGAAACAAACTCGCATAAGCTACGAAGGTTAACAAGTCACATGGTATTTATAACAGGAACAAAACAACAACACTCGAAAAACACTACATCACGAACCAAGAAATAGAAACTGCTAGACATATAACTTAATAAGTCCCCCCCCCAATAAATTACACCGGCTTCAGCTGACACCACACAAAAATGAACCAATGAACAGAAATTGCAAGAAACACAATAAGCGTTTCTCCCCCGCTCACCTCCCTTCCCCCAAAAAATGAAATGGTGCCGGCCTTGGCTTACACTAGACAAAATATTTGTACAGGGTCAAAGTGGATGAGAAGACCGAGTAGGGACAGCATAAACCAGACCTTCAATGGAATAGTGCGGAGAGTGTTTGGACCTTGAAGAGGCTTATTGCAACCCAAATCCGAGAGAAGACCAATGGTCGTTACCGGCGAGAAATCAATGGTAAGCGGCATTTGCGATATCGCAAGGTCATTTGCGCTGTTTGTCGAAAAGAGGTTAAGAAAACTGGAAATCTGGGGAGGCTTGTTGTCAATCAAACTCCAGTGAATACCAGCGGTTGTTGTCAGTGAGCAATCACTGACGATGACGTGTATGAAGACTCCTAGCGAGTACAAATAATAATAATAATAATAATAATAATAATAATAATACAAACAAAAACAATCCCCCCCAAAGGCAAGAAACGAAAGAATTACGCCAATTCGTACTTGAATAAACTTTTGTATCCTTCCATTTCAAGGTGCGTATATTTCGTGACGAAATCGATTTAAGTCAGGAAATAGAATTTGTCTGTTACGAAACGAGAGAAAAGACTAACATGAATGATCACCTCTGATTACTGATCTTTGCTCAATGCATTAATCTGATCCGAGTTTTATCTTCATAAACGAACGAGTCAAATAGATTGATAACATGTCAAGTATACATTCAATCACGAGTACATGCAGCTGTTTGTATATATCGAAATAGGGGTAAGAGCTGGTTGGTACACAGTTCGAAACAACGTCTATTTTAAAGAAAGGTTACCTTTTACAAATGTAGCACATTTATTTTCAAAGATATAATTTTACGCGCTAGAAATTCAGACATTAAATAGTCATACCCTGGCTAGATCAGGGTGTTTTAGTGCGACCAACAGACTGAAATAGATCCATTAAACTGGAGATTAACAATATCAAGGAAGGTCGCCAGTCAACTGCTAGATATGGACGCTATTTCTTTCAGCGACTTGAACCAACTGTCCAACGGCTGACAGCAAAGAGAAGCTTCCTCAGTCATATTATTTTTAAACTAAAAAGTGAGCACTTATTAAAACTCGAAGGTCACTCAAGGTTAAGAGTTAATGATCGTCAGGTGGACGGTGAGACAGCACCGTGATGATTGGTAATGATGCAAGTGTGTCCGAATTTGCTTATTTAGCTCAAAAAGAATTTGTTTACATTAGACTTGAAAACGATCTAGCTGTATTGTGTTCACTAGACATGTAGTTCTAGGAAATTAACTTTTCTCATGGAAGTTTGGTTTAGTTTTAAGCAGAGAGACAGAGAAAGACAAAGAGAGAGAAAGAGAGAGTAATAGATAGATAGATAGATAGACAGATAGATAGATAGATAGATAGATAGATAGATAGATAGATAGATAGATAGATAGAGAGAGAGAGAGAGAGAGAGAGAGAGAGAAAGAGTGTGAGAGAGAGAGACAGAGACAGAGAAAAGGAAATTATTGGCAGTGGTTGTAGCTAAACGAGTTTTTGTTGTAGATGTCTTACAGGGGTGGGACCGTAGATTGAAGCTTAGCCGAGCACCTGTCATGACAATAACGATGGAGTTGAGAAAGACTAGCAACGCCACTACTGTGAGAAAGAGTTAGTAGGGAGGCGAAAAGGGACATTGGCTATGATATATCAAAGTTGGTTGTGTACTCTGTCGATGCAGGAAAAGAAGGCCTGAGCAGAAGTTCCCCAGATGTGGTAACAATACTCCATCTTAGTAGGTATTCGGCTCTCATATGGGTAAAGAGTTGCGTCAGGGGTGAAATACCTTCCGAGCTCCTAACTACATCGCAGAAAGTGAGCTGAGTGCAACTATGGATTGTTTGAAATAATCAGGAAAAGCTCGCTTTCATGAAATCTAGAATGGACGTGACAATAAGTAAGATTCAATTACGACGGATTCATCTCATGTTCGTACGTACATTATCACCTTTCAAACACATTAAACATGAGATCGTCCGATGAGCAAAAAATGTTTATTGATGATTACTATGATCTCTCTAAGCTTACAATTCTGCCTGTACCCATTTTTAAAATGAATTGTTCCAAAATCAGATTATGTCGTCGAATCGACTAAAACAGTACAATTTTAAATTAATATATTTCAAAAAGTGACATTCGTCTTATTGATTTAAAAAACAATTTAGTTGGCAATTATTTTTAACACTGAATATTTATTGTTTTACACCAAATTAAATATCTACAACATTAAATAAATAGATAAAGAAAGAAAGAAAAATAAAGACGTTTGTTTTATTTATTTTTATCTTTTTGTGTAGCTTAAAATAACAATAATTTTTACGGAGGCGAGAGCGTTATTTCTTTTCCTTATAGTATTGTCCTGGCAGAGATGCAATATTTCAATAGAAATATCATTATTAACAGTAAATTGTACAGATTGGTGTAAGAAGCACAGTAGAGTTTCCACGGAACTCAGCTAGTTTCATTCATTTTCGCAGTTCATTTTTATTTACGATCCAATATATTTTTTGTTCGTCCACTGAAACGTCGATACTAATAGTTTAAACAATTCTGATGTTTGAGAAAAACCCACCGTCGGCTCGGTAAGAACATTATATGGGATATATTAGGACACACCATTAAATATATAAATATATTAGCACACACCATTACATATATAAATATATTAGCACACATCATTAAATATATAAATATATTAGCACACACCATTAAATAGTGCAAATTATCATGTAGTCTGGAAAGTTCGTGTCAAACTTTAAAATAAATAAAAAGTAATAAAATATAATAAAAAAAAATATATGCCATTAAATATTTAATCAAATCCTCATGCAAAACTGGCAACTGCATCACAACTACCCCAAACATTCATCCCAATTGATCCAACATTTCTTGGCCAAACATGAGATTCCAGTCGTTCGCCAACGTCCTTGCTCCCTAGACATGGCTCAATGCGACTTCTGGTTGTTTTGAAAATTGAAGAAGCCACGGAAAGGTTCCCGTTTTGAGACTAGAGAAGAGATAATGAGGCACGCGACGACGGAGATGAACACCATTCCAAAAGAAGACTTCTAGAGGTGTTACCGGCAGTGGATGGATCGGTGGGCTAAATGTGTGCAATTACAATGGGCCTAATTTGAAGGTGATTAGGGTCCCAACCACGTCAGGTATTTGAAACATTTTTTTTTGGCTTAAGGACGGATACTTTTTAGACATGCTTCGTATATATTCTATTGAACATTTAATGAAATGCACATGAATGTTTGATTCTTTTATGTTAAGCATTTTCTGCTAGTTCTCATGTTGTGTAATGTCTTAATTTGTTCGTCATATGTAGAGGGTGGTCTGCCTGAGAATTCTTCATCATTAAGGCTACAATCTCCAGCGAACCACTTCCGTACAGTTTTGTCAGTTAAGGCATCTTCACCGTACACGGCATATATCTTTTGTTTGTTGTTTCAGAGTCATTTTTGCCATTATAGAAAAGCGAAAAGCATCAAGTGCCTAAAATGGGTCTTACAATCTTTCATTTTCAAAACTCCCCAAAATGAACACAAGTTAAATAATTTGTTATTCACATTTCTAATGAGATCGCTTGAAGTCCTTGTGCCTAAGGCGTAGAGGAACACTTGCAGACATTGTGGTTTAAAAAAAAAAATATTTTTGCTGTAACCGCTTAAATAAAATCGCTTGAAGTATGCTTTAACTGAAAATATAACTACAGAATAACACCTACGCTATGAACTCTATATACTATAAACTTCCTATTCTATGAACCCAATTAAATATGAACTTCCTAATCTATGAAGCTTAGCAATTAAAAAAGCAAATTATGAAGTTAATTGATATATTTCATAAATTAGTATCCAAATTTTGACAAAACATAAAAGACTCAATGAAATCATTGAATGGGAATGATTTTGAAAATAATGAGGATATTCAATTATTTTAGTGCAGTGATATACAATGATCCAAAGACTAGTAAAGTAGCAGCGTTTTCAGCTATGTCGAGCCTCTATCAACATCTCAGACTGAGACCAGACTGCAGCTGTAAACCAGACTGCAGCTTTCTACTAACATTGGAACCCTCTTCTGATACCCTTTATCTTTGCTAAAAAAATCAGTATATGCAGCGGAGAATACTCAGCCGTACTTTTTTAAAATTGAAATCGCTCCAGACAACGTATGAAGCCACTTGATGTAAGGAGCTAAAAATACTTATTCAAAGTCAAAAACTAGCCAACGATAAGTGTTAGATGGATAGATTCCGACCCAGAACACAGCAATTATCTCCCCTTTTCCGAAACTTCGCTCATGGAATGTGAGGACTAAATGACAAAATAAGAGAAACAAGAGTTATTAGGCTGCCGAAAGTTGATCTAAGGTCGACTTTCTACTCTCTTCTGGTTCACTTTCTATTCTCTTTAGAACGGGAATGGATCGTACAACTGTTGCTATGGTCAGACAAATTATCTTCATTGTCTTTTACTCTCAAACCAGTCAAGCTTGCATAGTTCAATAATAATATAAGGGGCTGCATAACACACCGAGTAAATTGTCGTATAACCACATAATTCAAAGATACGCAAAGAAAAATTACAAGCGAAAACGGATTATTTCTTAGTTTGTAAAATGTTTGTGCATATTAAAAACACCAACGTCAAAAAGAATTCAGACCTGATTTATGTGTGTTTAGTTTTACTATCGATTTTGATTCTGTTTGTTTGCGTGGATATGTAGACGGAAATTTACTGTCTACTATTTTGCATTCACTGTTATTTAATCTTGTTTTACTAGATTACATGTTTAGCTGTTCAGGAGTAGCATTCATAAAGTGTCAGATACGTCCTAAGATGGAGTGCTGCTGCCACATCTGAAGAGGTGTCGCTCAGAGCACCTGTTCCTGCCTTGACAGCCGACACAATCGATATTGCAATCTAGTTAAAAATTCTATTCTATGCTCTACAGTCCCTTTAAATCAGAAGAGATGATGCTAGTCGTTCTCTACTCTATCATTATTTCCATGGAAGGTGCTCGACTGAGCTCCAATCTCTGGTTCCTCTTTGTAAGATGTTAACAGCAAGAACTCGTCTTATTACCACAACTGGAAATAACTCCTTAACCTCCACTGTGTGCCTAGCATCAGAGGAAACTTATATGAACAAAGTCTCTTTCCAAGAAATATCAATATGTAGAATACATTACTAGAGAATTGCTTCCCTATGGGCTACAACATTTTCGTTTCAAAATCTAATAGCAACAAATACTTATCATAAACCATCCCCATCAGAAATCAAATTATTTAATTACATTCATAATTCTCAATCAACTCATAATATTAGTTATCATTCAAGTGACAATCCATCTATCTCATTAACCATTATTCTCAAGTAGCTATTGGCCTTGATATGTGGTGACTCATAATATATATATATATATATATATATATATATATATATATATATATATATAGTAAGCTATGAAAATATATTTATGGAAATTAAACTACACAGAGGCTCCTGCGTTTCATTTTCGGGGGGAATCTTCAGGCTAAAATGCATAGAGTTATTTTTGCCGGGTGTTTTTATATTTCTGTGTATGCAGCTGTTTGCTATCTCATTTCTACAGTTTAATGGATTTCGGAGATCTTTAAAGTTTAGGATTTCATTTTTTTTTAAATTGAAAAGTTATACATAAAAAATATATCTCCTTATAAAAATTGTATGTGGATACATGAAATACTAATATATATATATATATATATATATATATACAGGGTGGGCAAAAATAAGGGTCCTATTTTTAAAAATTCATAACTTTTTTATTTATTGATTTTTTTTTTTTTTTTTAGAATAAGTAAAGGACCCCTTCCGAAGCAAGCATGAGCCGTATTAGTCCTAAGGAACGTACCCTCATTTAGAAAACATTATTTTTGCTTAAAAAACTCAAAACAGTGTAAAAAACAATACTTTAGTTTTTATAAGTTTTAAGAAGTGTTTTTCGGCTAAAATTTGTTTTGTTTATTTCAAAAAATCTCGGAAGGGTCAGTCTACACACACATAAAGTTTGGTGAGTTTAACTTTTATTTTGTGGAAGTTATTCAAATTCAAGTTATTCAAATTTACAGATAGGCCCCTTATTTTGGCCCACCCTGTATATATATATATATATATATATATATATATATATATATATAATATAATATTATTGTTGCGTATAAGATATCCAATAGATGATAACTGAATTATCATTGATAAAGTATATATGCTCACTAAAAAATCATATATGTTTACAAGCTATACTCTGATAGTCTCCATGACATCCTTGATTCTACTGTCATTCAGCAACGTCCTATGTATTCGCATGCCTTATGCATCAGGTGCATCATGCCTTGCAAGCTGAGAGTAGTTTGGTTGAAGCGAAAGAAAGCTTTGATGAAGTTCGCTGCAGTTTGAAGAATTGCTCGTTCTAGTGTTTCCTTATCATCTGTCTGAGGTGAATTATATTATTCACGAATAATGTCACAGGTTTTTCCCCTAAATGTCGCAATGTTTGCGACACCACAACGACCTTTGGCCATACATAAAGAGTTTCCATATCGACTTATCAGCTTTTTCTTTGAGCTACTGATTTCTATATGCCATTGATTTACTACCTCATCAGTATTCTCCCATTTAAGCGACAAGGTCCTTTATAGTTATCTGTTCTTCATCGTTTCCTTCCAAGAATACACATACATTTTCGAATGCTTCATCCTGATCACTGTCTTTTGTTCTTCCAATTTTCGCCGTTTGGTTAATTCAACTGACGTGAACTGTCTTGGAATGCTTCACATTGTATGGAAGTTGACGTTACATGACTGGTGGTACACACAGTTTGCAGCATGAAGATCACCACCAAAATATTCGATCCGACCCTGAACAGCAGTGGCCCACTCATCCCCTCTTGTTTTGCAATGAACCAGGAGAGTTTGAGCAAATGCATAAGTCTTCACATAGCAAATCTTTCCCTCCCTTTTTTGTTTATAGTCTGTTTTCGTAGTATCAGTCTCACAGAAAAAGCAATGCGTTTTATTGTCATATCGTTCCCGAGAAACACGAGCACCCCATTTTACTGGCCGAGCAGAATCATCCACTTTTTAGGTTAAAGCCCTTTTTGTTTGTCTGAACACTAGTTCCGTCTTCAACAATGACTTTGACACCTCTTTCGATACTTGAACGGTTGACATCTGCAGCACCCTTTTCTCGAAGCACCCCGGTCACACCACAGTCCAAATGCTGTTCTCTTAAAGGACAAGTTTCTCTACTGGCGGCTGAACTCATGTTTGACCCTGAAAATATACTAAAATATATGTGTAATAGTATATGGAACGTGTGAATTATTTGTGAGGGCAGTTTTTGATGGGGTAAAACGTGGTCTATTTGGGCTTTTCAGTTGTTTTATCAGGAATCCTATACCCTATAAAACAATTTATTTATAAACGGAGTTAAATCCGTTGCATTTTTTTGGAGGGGTCCGTTATTTTTTTGGAAGATTACGTGTGTTTTTGTGACACTGCCACTCGAACTTAAGGTTAGCGGTAAACAATGTTGTTAAGTTCCCTAAAACATACAATGACCCGGAAATGTGGTAACATTTTTTGTTAAATATATATACAACTGATTTCTCACTCTAAATTCTGAAGTATTTGTTTTTTCTTCCGTTTTCAATGATCGAAACACGTAATTCCCTACAAAAACAGAATGTCATTTTTTCGAGGTGGTGGGTTAGGGTTATTTTTTATGATTCCTTTTTATTGTTAATGAGTTCAAGTATCTTGTTTCGTTTTGATATGTCGGTAACTGTATCAACGACATATAGTAGCTAATGGGTTGAGGTCAAACCAGTTTATCCGAGTACATCTATTGCTCTTGTTCATTACACGTATCTCTCTCTCTTTCAATGTATATATATATATATATATATATATATATATATATATTGTATAATTTTGTATCGATTATAGCCATGATATACTCATACCATTGAGGAAATGATATATAGGATAGAAGAACTTCCTCAATGGTATGAGTATATCATGGATATAATCGATACAAAATTATACAAGCCACCTGCTGAGTGTATAAAAAATAAACCTCGAAATGTTTGTGTAGTCCTATATGAAAATAAAGGATTTGATGATATAAATCTGCCTAAAATATTTAATAATCCAGAAATCATTCAGTCACTGCCCAATGAACTTAAAAAAGAGGAACAGAAACCAATAGTAACATATAAACTAGGGCAAACTATCCGGAATAAGGTTTTTAACTATAAACAAACTGTAGAGAATTTAAATATTAATTATAATGATGAAATGTATATACCATCATGTGAATGTGAATCCTCCCCTTTATGTAATACTGACATAGGGCATATAATTACCGGTAATCTAGCGATAGTTAAAAATTCTAAATTAAGAAAACTCTTAAGTAAAGGCCCAAACTATAGAGAACCTAAATGTTTAAATTATGCGAAATGTGTTAAGGAAATAAATAAAGCGTTAGATAATTTCACTGCATCCATGTCTAAAAAACATAAACTATTACACTCTACATTTGACGCATGGAAAAATAATGTACTTAGATTCGTAAATAAAAAAGTAGAACGTTTAAAAGAATTTAAACACCCTAAAAGAACGAATCCCCTCCTTAGAAATCCACAAATAACGACGGAGCTTGAAATGCTTCAAAATAGGTTTGTAATAGTTCCTATTGATAAGGCGAAAAATAACATAGCTTTTATCTGTAAAAAGTATTATATACAACGCTTATTGCTAGAAGTAGGAATAATAGGTGAAGTTTCAGATACTTATAAATTAAGTAATAATAAAAGCGATAACATTATTATAAACAATACTGTTATTTGTGAAAAATTAGGATTAAAATTAGAAGAAAAATACAAAAAACTTCCATCTATGTATTGGATACCTAAAATGCATAAAACACCAGTTGGCGCCCGTTTCATTGTTGCCTCAAAAATGTGCATCACTAAACCTTTAAGTAAGGCTGTGTCTAAAATCTTTAAATTAATTATAAACCAAATAAATAATTTCCATAAAAAAAGTAAATTCTATAGTAATATAAACCTATTTTGGGTGGTAAATAATTCCGATCTAGTAAAAGAAAAATTAGATCGTATTAATTCTAGTAAACAGGCTAAATCAATCTCGACATACGATTTTAGTACATTATATACAAAAATACCCCATAAAGAACTTATTAAAGAATTAGGTAATACTGTAAATTTAGCTTTTGCAGGAGGAAAAGGTAAATACATAGACTTTGCAAAATCTAAAGCCTTTTGGTGTAAAAATAAAAATGGTAAGACGAGTGTATCCAAAACTGGTCTGATAATGCTTATAAGTCACCTTATAAAAGAGAGTTACTTTCAAATAGGGAATAAATTATTGATCCAAACAATAGGTATTCCAATGGGTTTGGATCCGTCTCCATTTTGAGCAGATCTATATTTACATAGACTGGAATATATATATATGTCATCACTAATAAAAAATGATATATCTAGAGCGTATAGTTATCATGGATGTAGGCGATATATTGACGACCTTGTTTGCATTAATGATAGCGAAGAGTTTGCAAATACTAAACATTTAATATATCCTAAAGAGTTAAAATTAAACTGTGAACATAAGGGAACACAAGCTACTTTTCTTGATTTGGATATAAAAATTGAAGATAAAATATTTATCTATAAACTGTTTGATAAAAGAAATTCATTCCCTTTTCGTATCGTGCGAATGCCATATAAAAATAGTACTAGCCCTGTGTATATATTTTACGGGAGTATTATGTCTGAATTTCTGAGAATTGCTCGTGTTACCTTAAAATTAGTAGATTTCATGCCCCCAATTTCTGATCTAATAATAAGAATGATTAACCAAGGTGGCGATCAAAATAAAATATTTGGACAATTAAATAAGGCAATTACTCGCCATCCTGATGCTTTTAAATCTTATCAAACTAATCAAAATAAACTGATAGAACAAATCATAGTATATATAAATAGAAATTATATAATATGAATAAACGTATATATAACACATCTGCTAATTATAATAAGAAAAACAATAAAAATACAGTAGAAAGAAAGAAAGAAATGTTAAAAAAGAAGAAGAAGAAGAAGAAGAAGAAGAAGAAGAAAACCGTTCATAACTATGAACGCTGATTTTTAAACACCGGGAGTTGGTAAATAAGAAGAAGAAAAAGAGAACAAATTAACGGTTAACTTACAGACGCAGATTTGAAACAATGAGAAAAGAAAAAAGCCGACAGTTGTGAACGCAGATTAGAAAAACTATAGTGAACAAGGAAGATTAATATTTATTTGCGGCTGACAACAACGGGGAGATGGACAACAAAGTAGGACGAGGGAGAAAAATAGGAACTAAAGGTATATATATGTATGTGTGTATGTAATATATATATATATATATATGTATATACATATTTATTTATTTATCTTTTATTTTTTGATGTGTTGATGTTTTTTTATATTTATAATATAAAACTAAAAATAATACATTAATCACTTAAATAATAGTGTTATGGATTCGTCCAAACACTTTAAAATGCAACAACATTTTTGTGAGTAACGGATAAATTTTATTAGACAGACGAACAGCGCAGGTAAAAAAATTTTTTTTTTTATTTTATTTATTTATTTATTTTTTTTTTTTTATGTCTTAAATAACTAATATAAGTTAGCAAAACATTTATATGGAACAAAACGTAGATTTAGTATAAGGAACGTTTATGTTGTTGTCTTTTAAGGGAAGTGGGGTCTGATCAACTCTGCTGGGAAGCCATGAAATTAAATACTGTCTTGTTTTTAAATTCCCGAAACAGTTTTTCATGGTAAACAACTGATGATCCCTTAAAATAGTGTTAGAAACTAACTAATATAATAACTGTAAAAAATAAATTGACTTACATGAGTGATTTTCCACTGGAAGACTTGAGACTATAAGTTTTTTTTTTTTTTTTTTTTAATTTTTTTTTTTTATATAGTTTTAATGGTTGAGAAACTTCCGAGACTATATATATATATATATATATATATATATATATATAAAATTTATTTATTCATTTATTTATTATTATTTTTTTAAATAACTAATATAAGTTAGCAAAACATTTATACGGAACAAAACTTAGATTTAGTATACGGAACGTTTATGTTTTTGTCTTTTAAGGGAAGTGGGGTCTGATCAACTCTGCTGGGAAGCCATTAAATTAAATACTGTCTTGTTTTTAAATTCCCGAAACAGTTTTTAATGGCAAACAACTGATGATCCCTTAAATAATGTTAGAAGCAAACTAATATAATAACTGTAAAAACTAAATTGACTTACATGAGTGATTTTCCACTGAACGACTTGGGACTTAAGGGTTTTTTTTGTTTTTCTTTTGTTTGTTTTTTAGTAAAAATTTTTTTTTAGTTTTAATGGTTGAGAAACTTCCGAGACTATATATATATATACGTTTTTTTTTACTATACGTCCCGTTCTATATCAATTTTAAGCAATCGATTTTCGTTGTTGTTACCTTTCAGGTGAAAATTAAATAAATAACTTTAAAATGTTCTAACTAATTAAATATCTCATTTGTATAGCATGAATACAAATATTGAAAGTTTGGATATTATTGTAGATTTACACCCCCAGCATCCCACATCACCCTCGATACAATGAGATTCTACTTTTTAAGGCGATTACGTGTGAATACACTGAAACACCTGACCGAAAGAGAAACAACAACAAATAATTTTTAATTTAGAATGGGGGATCAGTTTGGCACATAAATTTAGCGTAAAATCATCCTCTATTTCCATGCAATTCTTGGGGGTTTCCCATTGAAGATGAATTATGTGCGTTATCTTTTTCTAGAGAGGGGGGACCATTTTGTGGCCGTTGCGTGTAGTTAAAAACATAAAAAAACATTAACTGCCCTAGCAATCTAGTATGACTCTAAAACGAATCTCATTTTTAAAGAAAATTTGAATTTGGACCTCTTCGATGCTTGTATTAAGGCTTCAGAATGGAAGTTATCCGTAACCGATTTTTGCATTTATTAACTGCTTTTTGCGCCCTGCTTGTTCATTGACTGTTTTAGTATTCACAACCATTGTAACTGTTCTTTGTAATCTGATGGATTAATTCAATTTTGATTTGCTTGTTTTTCCGTTTGACTATTCAATGTTTTGGCCCGGAGTTAAGATTCTGAAGATAAGACATTTTTTATACTAAACTACCTGACATTTTGTTTACTTTAGAGATGTTTTGAAACAATCGTAAGCTAGATTACTCAGCTTAGGTATAAATTATAATAACATAATATAACAATACATTTTAATATACATATAATTATATATAATTATGTATATATATATATATATATATATATATATATATATATATATATATATATATCAGTCGTTAACAATTAATATATAATAATAATAATATTAATAATAATAATAATAATCATAATAATACAAATTTTAAAACCATCATGAATAAACGTTTAATAAATAGATAAATATAAACAGATATATATATATATATATATATATATATATATGGTAATTAATAGATATAGAATCAATAATAAAACTATAAATAACGGCTCTTAGTAACGATAGGACACAGCATCCTGAAGACGGCCGAGAGACCGAAAGCGCGCGGGGAATGGCCAAGACCCGAACGCTAGGTACCATACTCCACCGGTTAACACCTGAGAACCGCAGAATTGCTCGTCGCGTCGAGAGATGTACAAGAAAGATTATGAAAAGCGAAAGTTCCGTGGTCTTAAATGAAGCTTGCACAAACAATGACTTGCTGCCGAACTATACATACACACCACACACATACACACCACACCACACACACACGCAGACACAAACACACACACACACACCTCACACACACATATATATATATATATATATATATATATATTGTATATATTTTTTATTTATACACACATGTTTGTATAAATAAAATAAAAACTACACTAAATAACAGCTCTGCAAGGTATTGAGCACCTTTTATAAACACTGGAGTTTCAACGGATTAACATCTACACTTATATAATACATGTACTTGATGTGTCTTTAATAATAACCGATCGGGATGATAGAAAGCTCAATATTTTGATTAGAGCAATAAATTTAGAAAATGAATGATGAAAATAAAAGTCGTACAATTACAATATCATAAAATCATCAGAAGTTCAAAAACAAAGAGAAATCTCATCTTTAATCTATGGATTTTCAAAGAAAAATTATTTTCATCAGAGTATGAACATCGGTAATGTAAATATTAACGGTAACATAAATCTTTGGAAATTAGTACATATATGTACACAACTGTTTTAGGCTAAAAGGATCCTAAATAAGGGTCATGAATCTAACAAAAAATGTAACGGAAAAATTTAGAAAAAGAAATACTCAAAGTACGCAAAAGTTCAGATGTTGTCCATAAAAAGTTGCGTATTTCATAGCATTCAGAAATCAACCATTAAAAAAGTTTTTTTTATATTTATGTATTCATTTTGAAAATTTCATGTTACTGGTTATACATACATTACCGATGATTATCCTCTTCATATAATTGATATAATTGTTTGTAACCGGTTGTAAGTGAATTCTAATTATCATACCCTGAAAGTTCCCTGAGCTCTCGAGTTACTGTATAACCGAGTAATGTTTGCACTCTAGTCATGGTGCTATATTTTACCTTCGAACTTGGTGTCTATTCCCTGTGCTGCTGATGAAACCTGATGTTAATAAAAATCAATATCGTCTCAGAAACGATCGTACACAAAATTGTTGTTTGAGTTGCATTCTTGGAACGTACGCAAATGAATTTACTTCGTATATAATATATCACCATCACCATCAGGGTTTTTGATCACTCCTGGAGGAGGAACCGCTCCCTGGTTTCCGACATTTTATCGGTGACTGTCATTCACGGTTTTTAGTCATAGTTGCCACGCTAGGCACTGCGAGTTGGCGACGCTATTGTCCCATAGTTTGGTGTCAACATAAAGCACCTGGTATTCCGAAATGGTCACCCATCTGGTACTGTCTAGTCTCAATGTTGCTTAACTTCGCTGATATAACAGGAATTCATTCACACAATAGAATAATTGAGAAGAAACGAATGCATACATTTTTAACTTAACATTAAGTCACACAACTTTCTTCCTAAGTCTTATTTTTCTTTAATTTCACTAATAAAAAAAAACACAAAAACAATCGTTCCTTTCAATAAACCACTTTCTCTTTTATCTCTTTATTCAAGTCCTCTAATGTCGCTGTTCAAAGCTCTTGACCCATTGACCCTCGAAAGGCGACGAATTAAGTCAACAAACGTCGATGACAAACACAGAGCAAGACACGTGCTTGCAAATATGTTAAAAACAAGATTGCAGACTTTTTTTCGAAGGCGTGACTTAAAATATCTCTTCACTAAATAGAACATTTATATACTACTAAAAACTCTAAAAGCTGTGCAGAGGTATGTTTGTCTGAAAGCAACAGCAGCCAAAACTTATGCTTACTGCTGAGCGATATTTAATTTTTTTTTAACGTAGTTCACCCCAAACAAAGCAGGCCGCCACTGTAGACGTAAGCGGCCACTGAGAAAAAAGAAAAGGGGAGAAAGTTTTTTTGGGGGGCTGGGGGTATCAACCTAAACTTGGATCTGCGCAGCGAGATGTCTGATTACATTAGTTTTAAATTTCTGCATGTCAGTACTGTCGAGGAAACATGGGATAGGGGGGAGTTTCAGAGGCTAGACGCACGAGGAAAGAAGCTATTTGAGTAGAAAACTCTCCAGCATCTGGGGACCTCCACAGTGAATGGATGCGATTTAGTTGATTGTCGAGTTGGTCTAGTGAATTTACGTCGAGGGGGCACCAAAGTAGCCAATTCATCGGAGCATAATCCATTGAAGTATTTGTAAAACAAGCACAAGGATGCTACACTGCGGCGATGGGACCGGGACTGGAGCTTGGTTGACAGTGAGGAACCTATTAGCTTGGCGACTCGTTTTTGGACCTTGTCAAGGAGGGAGAGAGTTGTAGATGATGCACCAGCCCAGATGTGGCAACAATACTCCATGCATGGGCGGATGGTGGCTTTGTAGAGATAATACTAACACGCTTTGGACGTGTATGCCCGTTTTAAAACAGCAGCAGCAACAGCAGCAACATCCGTAACTTTAAAATTTCCAAATATTTATAAAAAAACTGTTAACGCTTCATAATAATTAATAATATCTAAATAAATTAATGCGAACGTTATTTTTATTAATCACTCCTATATTACCATTAAAACGGGTTACAGTTATTTACATTTTTTTTTTCGCATTTATGATGTTGTGTTTCTGCTTGTCTTTTATTTCTTTTAATGATGTTGCAATATCTGTGTACGAATTTATTTCCGTTCATTCAGGAATGCCACGCAATTATACATATTCTTTAAATTTAAGCCAGTTTTAAGATGTAATACGAGTTTAGCGTCCCAAAATAAAAATAATCAAGTCCATAACTTCAGTTATGTAATCCCTATTTTCAGTTTTCACCAATAAGAAGGCCATAATGTTTATAATGTTGTGTTACTATAATGATAGACATAACATTAAACAAGACCATAACGCTAATCAAGTTGTGTTACTATGATAACAGACAACACATTAAACAAGAATAACACTTAATACTATTAAAACTTATAAGGTTTTGTCACTATTAAAACTGATATAAGGTTTTGTTACTATTAACACTTATAAAGATTTTGTTACTATTAACACTTATAAATATTTGTTACTATTAAAACTTATAAGGTTTTGTTACTATTAAAACTTATAAAGGTTTTGTTACTATTAACACTTATAAAGATTTGTTAATATTAAAACTTATAAGGTTTTGTTACTATTAAAACTTATAAAGGTTTTGTTACTATTAACACTTATAAAGATTTGTTACTATTAACACTTATAAAGATTTGTTACTATTAAAACTTATAAGGTTTTGTTACTATTAAAACTTATAAAGATTTGCTACTATTAAAACTTATAAAGATTTGCTACTATTAAAACTTATAAGGTTGTGTTACTATTAAAACTGATAAAGATTTGTTACTATTAAAACTTATAAAGATTTGTTACTATTAAAACTGATAAGGTTTTGTTACTATCAAAACTTATAAGGTTTTGTTACTATCAAAACTTATAAGGTTTTGTTACTATTAAAACTTATAAAGGTTTTGTTACTATTAAAACTTATAAAAATGTGTTACTATTAAAACTTATAAAGATTTTTTACTATTAAAACTTATAAAGATTTTTTACTATTAAAACTTATAAAGATTTGTTACTATTAAAACTTATAAGATTTGTTACTATAATATACATAAAATAAACTAAGAGAAAACGACTAATAACGTTTTGTTACTATAAAAATTGGCATAACATTAAACACTAGAGTTTAATAATATTAAAACTATTCACATAAGGAGAGTAGAAAGTGACTAACTTGGGTTTACTTTCGGCGACCTCCTAACACTTGTTCCCCATTATTTTTGTTTTAGTCCTCACATTCCATGAGCGATGTTTCTGACAAA
>OY744519.1:13848899-13858899 GCA_963556195.1 Sepiola atlantica | reverse complement strand
ATCTTTCTTTATTTCGCGTTTCAAAAAGTATAACAATATCTTGTACCGTTTGCGTTTTTTATTTGTACAGATTTAAAAGAGAACCGGAATAAAACGCTGTTGTATAAGGAGTAAGGCGAGATCTCGTGTCGGTGGCGTCATTGGCGAGAACAGTTTTGCTAATTTAGCGGTTTTTCTGCTAGATCTGGTAATTTCGTTTTGAATTTAGCTAGTAAAATTTGGATCTAGCGGCTAGCAGTTTTTTCTGTAAAATCAAGAGATTTCGTTAACAATCAACACACTCGCAATTTAATATGGCGTATAGTGAAAAAGGAAACGCTTCTTGAGTACACGAATACCAACAGCTATCTTTATTTGTTAATGGAAATCGCCAGACAAGGCATGACGCCATTTGATGTAAGGAGTGAAAAACTACTACCTCAAGGTGAAAAAGTTAGTAGACCATGAAGGGTAGATTGATGGCTTCCCACCCCAAAACAGAAATCACGAGTACCTAGTTCTTGTGACTGAATGCGTTTTTTGGTTATCTCTGTATACCTTCCTTTTGCTTCATCTATCACTACTTTGCAATCCTTTCTTGCCTCTACAAGGTTTTGTCTTTTCGCAGTTGACTTATGGAGGCCGAATTTTCGGAATGCCTTCTGCCTCTCAGCAATAGCAGCTGCACATTCTGAGGTTAACCATTGGGAGAGTGGGGTTTGCTGAAGAATTTTCGCGTGGGGACATAAGCATCAATGCCCGCCTTGACCCTTTCGGTTTGCTCATTTGCACACTGATCAGCAGGGAGTGAGAAGTTTTCACCTTATGGGGCGTCGCTGATGTGATCCCTGAGGAATTCAAAATCAGCCTGCTCATAGTTTCTCGTCGTTTTGAGCAACGGCTCTGCAGCCTTTGGATGAGTTTTTAAGGTGATATGTATCATTACCACAACGTGATCAGAGTTTCCGAGCGGGCAATGGGCATTCGCCACACAAGCCTCAGGTAGTGAGATCAAGAACAGGTCGAGAAGTGAGGCTTGCTGGTCCGCGCGATCTGGAAGGCGGGTCAGAAAACTGATGGTCTGTGATAGTGATAGTTTGAGTTCCCAGCTGCATTAGTAACGCTGGATAAAAAAACTTGTTCACTCTTTATACAATAAAAGCTACGGAGAAAAATAGGTAAATTGAAACTAAAAATGAAATTAAAAAGCACAAGGATAATACAAGTAAATTTAGTAACACGATTAGAAATTGTGAAATTTAAGACAGAGACAGTTCAGGAATAAAAGAAAATTAAGAACTTAGCTTTTTATTTTTATTCGTAATATTTTTATATAGATTAAGATAAGTTACAATCTAGCAGTTTTCTGGAGATTTATTTTATTCCGATCCTGTGAGTGTTTAAAAATGCTAGTTGTCATCACTGGGTGAGAATAATGGCTGACAATGCGCTCTCTTCTATCCAGACGCCAAATAACACAGATGTATAAAAATCAGCTTGTTGTTATTTCTCAACGGAATACATAATCTGAATTGTTTCTTATCTTTTAACGAAATAAATTAATAGAATTGTTGTTGTTATTTCTCAAACAAAATCAATTCATAGTATGTTTAGTTGTTATTTCTCAAACAAAATCAATTCATAAAATTGTTTGTTTTTATTTCTCAACAAAATGAATTTAAAAATTCTTTGTTGCATTTTCTCAACAAAATCAATTCATAGAATTGTTTGTTGTTATTTCTCAACGGAATACATTATCTGCATTGTTTCTTATTTCTTAACAAAATAAATTAATATAATTGTTTGTTATTATTTCTAAAAAAAATCAATTTATAGTATTGTTAGTTATAATTACTCAAACAAAATCAATTCATATAATTTTTTGTTGTTATTTCTCAACAAATCAATTCATAAGCAAAATTAGTTTATATAATTTTATGTTGTTATTTCTGAATACAATTGTTTGTTGTTTTTCCCAACAAAACGAATAAATAGAATTGTGTGTTGTTATTTCTGAAGCAAAATCAATTCATAAAATAATCTGTATTTATTTCTCGACAAAATAAATTCATAGTATTGCCAGTTGTTATTTTTCAAACAAAATCAATTCATGTAATTGTTTATTTTATTTCTCAACAAAATGGATTTAAAAATTGTTTGTTGTATTTTCTCAACAAAATCAATTCAGATAATTGTTTGTTGTAATTATTGAACGGAATACATTATCTGAATTGTTTGTTATTTCTAAACAAAATTAATGAATGGAATTTTAATTTTTATTTCTCAGTTACATCAATTTATATAATTTCTTGTTGTTATTTGTTAACCAATCAATTCATAAACAAAACTAATTAATAGAATTTCATGTTGTTATTTCTTAATAAAATAACTGATACAAATGTTTGTTGTTATTTCTGAATACAATTATTTGTTGTTATTTCCCAACAAAACGAATTAATAGAATTGTTTGTTGTTCTTTCACAACGAGATCGATTAATAGAATCATTTTGTTGAAATTTCTCAATAAAATAAATGAATGTTTTTCTGTAATTTCTCAATGAAATTGATGAATAGAATCGTTAGTTATTTCTCATCAAAATCAATTCATAGAATTGTTGTGATTTTTAACAAAATCAATATAATTATTTGTTATTATTTCTCAACAAAATCAATTCATAGAATTGTTTGTTATCATTTCGAAACAAAATGAATTCGTAGAATTGTTTGTTGTTTTTTATCAGAAAATTCAACCCGTATGTTTGGTGGTATTTCGCGTAAAAATCAATTCATAGAATTGTTTGTTGTTATATCTTAACAAAATAAATTAATATAATAATTTGTTGTTATTTCCCAACAAATTTAATTCAGAGAATAGTTATGTGTTATTTTAAAACAAAATCAATTGATATAATTGTTTGTTGTTTTTGTCAACAAATCAATTCATGAACAAAATTAATTCATAGAATTGTTTGTTGTTATTTCTTGATAACATTAATCAATATAATTGTTAATTGTGTTTTCTCAACAGAACTAATTAATAGAATTGTTTGTGGTTTTTTCTCAAGAAAATTATTTCATATAATTGTTTGTTGTTATTTCTCAAGAAAATAAATTGCTAGAATTGTTTGTTGTTATTTCTCACTAAAATCAATTAAAAAAATTGTTTCTTATTATTCTTCAACAAAATCAATTTATAGAATTTGTTGTTGTTATTTTTAAACAAAATCAATTAATAGAATTTTTTGTTGTTATTTCTCAAAAAAACAAATTCATAAAATTGTTTGCTGTTATTTCCCAACAAAATCAGTCCATAGAATTGTTGCTTGTTTTTTATTAATTAAATACATTCATAGAATTGTTTGTCATTTCTAAAGAAAATCAATTCATGAATTGCTTTTGTTATTTCTCAAAAAAATTAATTAATAGAATTGTTTGTTGTTATTTCTCTACAAAACTTATTAATAAAATTGTTTGCTGTTCCTTGATAACAAAATCAAATCATAGAATTATTTGTGGTTATTGCACAACAAAATCAATTTACATAATTATTTGTTTTTATTTATCAACAATTTAATTCATAAACAAAATGAATTGATAGAATTTGTTGTTGTTATTTTTAAATAAAATTATTAATAGAATTGTTTGTTGTTGCTTTACAACACACCTCGCTAACAAAATTATTTGTCGTTGTTTCTCAACAAAATTAATTTATTTATTGTTTGTTGTTATTTGTCAACAAATCAATTCATAGAGCTTTTAGTTCACAGAATTGCTTGTTATATCTTAACAAACACAATTTATATAATGGTTTGTTTATATCTCTCAACAAAATATATTCATAATATAGTTTGTTGCTTTTTCTCAACAAAATCAATTCAGAAAATTGTTTCTTGTTATTTCTCAACAAAATCCATTAATATAATGTTTTGTTGTTATTATTCTTCAACAAAATTAATTCATACAATTGTTAGTTCCTATTTTTTTATAAAATAAATGACTAGAATTTTTTGTTGTTATTTCTCGACAAAATATATTTGTAGAATTGTTTGTTGTTATTCCTTATACAATTGATTAACATAATTGTTTGTTGTTATTTCTACAACAAAATAAATTTGTAGAATTGTTTGTTGTTATTCCTTATACAATTGATTAACATAATTGTTTGTTGTTATTTCTCAACAAAATAAAGTTGAAGAATTGTTTGTTTTTATTCCTTATACAATTTATTAACATAATTGTTTGTTGTTATTTCCAACAAAATAAATTTGTAGAATTGTTTGTTGTTATTCCTTATACAATTGATTTACATAATTGTTTGCTGTTATTTCTCAACAAAATAAATTTGATGAATTGTTTGTTGTTATTCCTTATACAATTGATGCACATAATTGTTTGTTGTTATTTCTCAATAAAATATTTTTTAGAATAGTTGGTTTTTATTCCTTATACAATTGATTAACATAATTGTTTGTTGTTATTTCTCAACGAAATAAATTTGTAGAATTGGTTGTTGTTATTCCTTATACAATTGATTTACATAATTGTTTGTTGTTATTTCTCAACAAAACAAATGTGTAGAATTGTTTGTTGTTATTCCTTATACGATTTATTAACGTAATTGTTTGTTGTTATTTCTCAACAAAATAAATGTGTAAGATTGTTTGTCGTTATTCCTTATACAATTGATTAACATAATTGTTTGTTGTTATTTCTCAACAAAATAAATTTGTAGAATTGTTTTTTGTTATTCCTTATACAATTGATTTACATAATTGTTTGTTGTTATTTCTCAACAAAATAAATTTGAAGAATTGTTTGTTGTTATTCCTTATACAATTGATTAACATAATTGTTTGTTGTCATTTCTCAATAAAATAAATTTGTAGAATTGTTTGTTGTTATTCCTTATACAATGTATTTACATGATTGTTTGTTGTTATTTCTACACAAAATAAAGTTGAAGAATTGTTTGTTGTTATTCCTTACACAATTGATTAAAATAATTGTTTGTTGTTATTTCCAACAAAATAAATTTGAGGAATTGTTTGTTTTTATTCCTTATACAATTGATTAACATAATTGTTTGTTGTTATTTCCAACAAAATAAATTTGTAGAATTGTTTGTTGTTATTCCTTATATAATTGATTAACATAATTGTTTGCTGTTATTTTTCAACAAAATAAATTTGTAGAATTGTTTGTTGTTATTCCTTATACAATTGATTGACATAATTGTTTGTTGTCATTTCTCAACAAAATAAATTTGAAGAATTGTTTGTTGTTATTCCTTATATAATTGATAAACATTATTGTTTGTTGTTATTTCTCAAAAAAATAAATTTGTAGAATTGTTTGTTGTTATTCCTTATATAATTGATTAACATAATTGTTTGTTGTCATTTGTCAACAAAATAAAGTTGATGAATTGTTTGTTGTTATTCCTTATACAATTGATTAACATAATTGTTTGTTGTTATTTCTTAATAAAATAAATTTGTAGAATAGTTTGTTTTTATTCCTTATATAATTGATTAACATAATTGTTTGTTGTTATTTCTCAACAAAATAAATTTATAGAATTGTTTGTTGTTATTCCTTATACAAATGATTAACATAATTGTTTGTTGTCATTTCTCAACAAAATAAACTTGAAGAATTGTTTGTTTTTATTCCTTATACAATTGATTAACATAATTGTTTGTTGTTATTTCTCAACAAAATAAATTTGTAGAATAGTGTGTTTTTATTCCTTATACAATTGATTTACATAATTGTTTGTTGTTATTTCTCAACAAAACAAATGTGTAGAATTGTTCGTTGTTATTCCTTATACGATTTATTAACGTAATTGTTTGTTGGTATTTCTCAACAAAATAAATGTGTAAGATTGTTTGTCGTTATTCCTTATACAATTGATTAACATAATTGTTTGTTGTTATTTCTCAATAAAATAAATTTGTAGAATTGTTTGTTTTTATACCTTATACACTTGATTAACATAATTGTTTGTTGTTATTTCTCAACAAAATAAATGTGTAGAATTGTTTGTTGTTATTCCTTATACGATTTATTTACATAATTGTTTGTTGTTATTTCTCAACAAAATAAATGTGTAGAATTGTTTGTTGTTATTCCTTATACTATTGATTAACATAATTGTTTGTTGTCATTTCTCAACAAAATAACTTTGTAGAATTGTTTGTTGTTATGTCTTATACAATTGATTAACATAACTGTTTGTTGGTATTTCTCAACAAAATACATTTGAAGAATTGTATGTTGTTATTCCTTATATAATTGATTAACATAATTGTTTGTTGTTATTTCTCATATAATTGATTAACATAATTGTTTGTTGTCATTTATCAACAAAATAAATTTGAAGAATTGTTTGTTGTTATTCCTTATACAATTGATTAACATAATTGTTTGTTGTTATTTCTCAAAAAAATAAAGTTGAAGAATTGTTTGTTGTTATTCCTTATACAATTTATTAACATAAATGTTTGTTGTTATTTCTCAACAAAATAAATGTGTAGAATTGTTTGTTGTTATTCCTTTTACAATTTATTAACATAATTGTTTTTTGTTATTTCTCAACAAAATAAATGTGTAGAATTATTTGATGTTTTTCCTTTTACAATTTATTAACATAATTGTTTTTTGTCATTTCTCAACAAAATAAATGTGTAGAATTGTTTGTTGTTATTCCTTATACAATTGATTAACATAATTGTTTAGTGTTATTTCTCAACAAAATAAATTTGATGAATTGTTTGTTGTTATTACTTATATAATTGATTAACATTATTGTTTGTTGTTATTCCTTATACAATTGATTAGCATAATTGTTTGTTGTTATTTCTCAACAAAATAAATTTGTAGAGTTGTTTGTTGTTATTCCTTATACAATTGATTAACATAATCTTTGGTGGTTATTTCACAACAAAATAAATTTATACATCTTTAGAATTTATAGAATTGTGTGTTGTAATTTCTCAACAAAATAAATTATAGAATTAATTGTTGTTATTACCCAACGAAGTCTATTCATAGAATTGTTAGTTTTTTTTTCTCAACTAGCTTTTAAAACTTTATCTGCTTCTTTTATACTCTATCAAGAGCATTTATTTTTTATCAATAAATATGTTACGCAGATTTACAATAGTCAATTTATTTGTAAATTGATTAAAAATATACGAACATAATCACGTTGATACACCGGTCCACCTTAGAATACAGAGGTTAAGTGACGTTAAGCCTAAACAGTACTTATTGTATTGGAATGTCACGTGCTGTATAAAGAATCCGGACCTATTCTCCTTGCAAGCCGAAGACCGAATACGAATCTGTTACTAAAACGTACAGTCTTAGACAGTTTGTTTTAATCTGCTTCGACTAGAAACTAATAAACGATGAAATATTGCTTTCAGAATTTAAATAAATTGTCTTTTTGTATGCATTTACTTTTCACCCACAGAATATGTATATATATATATATATATATATATTAGTACTTCATGTATCCACATAAAATATTATAAGGAGATATAATTTTTTTATGTGTCAGTTTTCAGTATTTACTTCAACAGTGCTCGATACGTAAGTAGAGCTAGGCAGTAAGCAATGAAAATATATATGGCAAACAAGCTACACAGAGGCTCCCGTGTTTCATCCTCGAGGGGAATCGTCAGGCTAAAGGCATTTTGCCTGACGATTCCCCCCGGGGATGAAACACGGGAGCCTCTGTGTAGCTTGTTTGCCATATATATTTTCATTGCTTACTATATATATATATATATATATATATAAATATATATATATATATAAATATATATATACAATTTTATACTCCAATGATTTTACTATCTATTTCTATCTCATATTTTTATTTTTTGCTCAAGCAGCGGCACGTTATGATCTGGTTGCCAAACTATTTTGTACTTGTTTGATGTTTTCTAAAAACAGATCATCATAAGGAAGTCTTATAATGAAGACGAAACGTTGATGTATACATACATAATGTTTTCTAGTTTTCCTTTTTAAATTTCCACGTACTTAAAAAAAGCCAGAAATCGCCGAACTGTTCGAACTCAGACGACATAAAAAAAGCCAGACCAATACGCCACCTGAAGATGATTGAATGAACAATCGACAGTACGGGGAAAATAATAAACAAAAAAGTAGCACCTACGAAGCCTATAGGCGACAATTTAACAGAAATACTCGATAGACCATTCGAAAAATTGAAAACAAAGACTAATTTAAAAGGCAGTACAATAATGTTTCTCTTAATGAAAATATACTGCCTAAATACACAATATACATATATATATATATATATATATATATATATATATATATATATATATATATATATGTGAGGTTTCTGCAACGTTCGGTGAACCCTCTATATTATCCATTGTCCGTTGTCCACTTTCTTAGGCACGCATAGAAATTAATTTTGCTTCTTTTACGTGGTAATTCCTCGTTGTCGTGAGAATTAGTACGTTAACTTATGGAGTCTAGGCTTATTCTGTAACTGGGTTCGAATCTTCCGACTGTTTAAAATGATCACTTCTTACTATGATCATAGCAAACGCTTGAAACGCCGGCGTCTGTAGGAATAATTTAATATAATACTTAATAAATATTATATATATATATATATATATATATATATATATATATATATTCACATCTATTTGACATTACCTCGTTATTAATAGACTCACGTACTAATTCCTTGATTTATTACGAGCTGTAATGACCGGCGTCGATTATGTTAACATTTATTTTGTAAATATCTCTTTGTTCTATAACCACTGCCTTTTATAATGTTCAGGTTTATATTAAAAATAACCTGCTTTGAAAAGCTAATTTTAAGTACACCGTAAATGAAAAATAAAAGCAAATAAGAAAAAATAACTTACAAAAAAAATAACATTTATTCTACTTTAGCTGATATTTATTTCAAGGTGATTATTTAAGAATGTTTACATATTACAAGATTACCGGACTGTATCATTTGTTAAATAATATGTAGCAAAAGACGTTAGACTATTGCAAATAACATGGTACAAAAATAACACATGACAATTGGCTCGTCGAAATCTATGTTTATTTGACAGCATAAATACTATTAAGGCTCAACTTTTAACATACACTTATTATAATATTATAGATTAGAGATGGAAATGAGCGCGAATCGTGACTAAACGGATCCGATGTTCATAAATAAATATTTGTCGAGAATAATGTTCACTAACAGCCTAGCAAGGAAGACAAAGAAAAAATGTCTTCAGGGATTTTATTTTTTTTCTTTAGCCATTCATAACTCGCAAAGATTCCAATGAATCATAATCGTCTTCAGACTAACGATCCTTCATAAATACGCGCGTTGCGCATCCAATCTTAGCATAGGACATAAAACTAACAAATCGTCCGTGAATCTAATTTCAAGCCAGACTTGCATATTGCCCACGACCGAGATTAATGATCGCCCACTCGCAATATTATTCCTAGAAACCTCTATAAACCTGAGGCAAAAAAGATGCTTTTTTTCCGTTAAAAAATCGCGTTCCCCAAAGACAAAACAATAAATAAAGAAAATAAATCAAAATAACTGAAATGGGTTATGCATCGATATTAAAGAAACACCGCAGTAACTTGCCGCTCTTAAATGATTTACTATAAGTATGGGTGTCGATAAATGTCAGCAGATAGATAAGGACAATTGGACAAGTGTAATATCTTTTATTCTTTTAAGCCAGGAAAAAAATTATTATTTTGATCAATATTTCCCAAACTGGCTTCCGTAATGTTCTATGACAGAATTAGCGCGGATATGCCGTTTCCAATTTTGTAAACATTCAAATGCATATAAAACAACACATTCAGCCACGAGAGACAATGGACACCCTCTGTAAGTCTATAGTGAAGCACAAGTTGAGTAATAACAAACCATTCATTAGTCCTGTGATTGTTTGAAACCAGTGGCAAGGAAAAGTTCGGGACAACT
>OY744519.1:13838899-13841399 GCA_963556195.1 Sepiola atlantica | reverse complement strand
GTTGTGCGGATTACAGCTCATTTAACTTCGCTGTACTGTTGACCAAAAAGCCATTTCAGGGTAAGACTGCTCACCCAGCACTCTGGGCGGGGTCTAAAAATGTGACCTTACCAAATGCTCGCTCAAGTGAAGCTGGTCAAACACCTTGTGGTTGTTCATACTAACAGGACGATAACAAAGAACTACAAAGAATACAGGCTATCTTTAGCCATGTGGAATGTTCTGACATTTCTTGATTGTAATTAGTTTAAGAATCTTGAGCGACGTACTGACAAAGTGGCAAATGTACTATGTAGTTATAGAATCGATATGATTGCACGTGCTGGAGTTGGATTCAGCGATGAGGATCAATGGACATAAATCGGGATGGGTATACGTACTTCTGGAAGAGAAAGCCGGATGGAGAAAGGCAAATATGTGGAGTGGGCTTTGCTGTTCGCACAGAGTTAGTCAATAGAATTGAGTAGCCCCATGGAGATTGGGATAGGATTTGGTCCCTTTTTGTACAATTGAGCTGAAATTGCTTCATGACTATCATTTCAGTTTATACTCCAACTCAAGGCGATTACCATGCCCTTCTATGAATATTCCAGGACGATACTAACCTGAATCATCGTATATAAATTTAGGTAAGTGTATATATTTCTATATTTCTATGTACACGATAATTTCCAAAACTAATAAAAAGATCATTATGAATGTTGGAATACATATTCTAGGTAACATGCTGAGTAACATAGTCATAATATCTTTTAGCAAATTGTATACATTTTGACAATGTAAATAATATATATATATATATATATATATATATATATATATATATATATATATATATATATAAAGTGGTGTACTAAAAGCGAACTTTTAGGAAAAGTAAAACCTATTGTGAAGAGTATACAGCTCAATATCCAGGATAGAGCAGGTAGAATGAAGAAGAATGGAAAGGAATTAGAGAAGCAAAAGCCCAATCTTAATTCAATTCAATTGCTCAGAGCAAGGTATATTCCGCAAAAAGTCAGTTTATTCAAGTTAAATTTTCCTTAAGCCAGGCTTTTCAAAGATCAAAATCTTATCATCAGAGGAAGTCGCTGGGATAGATAAGTTGGCAATATTATCTATCCCAGCAACTTCCTCTGATGATAAGATTTTGATCTTTGAAAAGCCTGGCTTAAGGAAAATTTAACTTGAATAAATTGCCTTTTTTGCGGAATATATCTTGCTCTGAGCAATTGAATTGAATTAAGATTGGGCTTTTGCTTCTCTAATTCCTTTCCATTCTTCTTCATATATATATATATATATATATATATATATATATATATATTATATACATATTTATAGAAAGAAAGAGCAAAAAAGATAGAGAAAGAGAGGAAACAAGAGGGGGATTTATAGATTGAAGTCTGAATGGTCTGACCGTTCCTAGCAACCCTGGACCATTACACGTCAAAACGGCTGTTTGTCGCAGAACAAAGACATATTTCCCCTATTAAACGTGGATTGAGCTTTCACGTTAGGGGTTTCACTGCCTCGTATTTCCTGTAACTTCATAACCTTTCGTTAAAGAAAAGGGACACTCTAGGTTGTAAATACGGTTGTCGACGAATGTTAAGGCGATAAGGTTTTGAATCGCAGTCTGCATGAACCGCAAATTGGTATCAAGACTGAAGGGCCGTGATACAGCGAAATAGGTGTACGTGAATGAACTCAACCCTCTCGCTCTCTTTCTCTATAATTATGCATTTTAAAGCACAAATGTTAGATGTAAGTGGTCCAAATTTAGGATATGTTTAGTTTAATCTAGTTCATTAATGGGAATAAAAATGGTGGAAGACCTTCACAAAAATGCAGACAACTTCGATTTTTGTGAAATTTAAGAATAACTATTAGACATCAATCAATAAATAATCCTAAAATGTCAGTTTCTGTTTTGTATTTTTAAGTGTTTTTAAAAGGCATAATATTGGGACATTCTTCCATTTAAAAACTCAAATATATAAGATTTACATGAAATTTGAACCATAGATATTAACATCAATTAAGCCACATCCCCTGAATTTCGCCTTTTTTCTAAGACCTCTTGACCTTAAGACTTAAGTTTTATAGATATTGTTAAATCATCCGAGAGGCGGGGAAAAGTTTTCGACGCTCGAGCGAAACTATATATATATATATATATAAACACGATATATATATATATATATAAACACCATATATACATATATATATATAAACACCATATATACATATATATATATATATATATATATATATATAAACACCATATATATATATATATATATATATATATATATATATATATATATAAACACCATATATATATATATATATATATATATATATATATATAAAAACACCATATATACATACATATATATATATATATATATATATATATATATATATATAAGGAGAGGTAGTTTGCTTGAAGCATTGTGTGTAATGCGTATATAGAAGAGTATTAGAAGGCTATCAC
>OY744519.1:13816399-13836399 GCA_963556195.1 Sepiola atlantica | reverse complement strand
ATATATGTTGTTTGACTTACTATTTGCTTTCTTTCTTCCTCTAAACTTTTGAGATGATTTCTCCAGAACGTTTTTACACGCATGACGGGATTACTTGCGGGATGGGACGAAAGTAAACATAGGCGCAGTATGTTTTCAGTTTTACATAGATTTCACGCTAAATAAATAGTAATCTTTATTCATATTTACTCACAGAGACGTGTTTTACACGAACCGTAGAACATAGAATTTGCCATTCTCCTTCGATATTGATGATAATGTTCTTTTTCATGAATTTATCTAAAATGATTGATGATAAATATGGACGGTGGCCGACAGGTAAGACCATTGACTTCGAATCAGTGGCGATTTGTAATCGGAGTTCGCGTTCTGCCGATTGATGATAAACATGGACATGTGGCGCAATGGATAATGGCGTTGATTAACACCCAATATAAAGAAACAGTCTTCTGGAGGTTGACGATTCAATACTTTTTATAGGCGATGTATATTTTTTTTCACATTAAATAATAGATAGAAACACGGAGATGTAAGGAGCTACTGTGATTAGGGGCCGGATTAATAGAGGTCATCATAGGCTGGGAGTTTTGCAACAAGATGTTTAGTCACATTCCATTTCAATTTGTGCATGTTGGTAATCAAATGATTTAAGATTTCTACCAAGTCACGGTTGATGAAATGGGGACAATTTAACCCCGGGTAACTTTTTACTTTCGTATAGCTTCACTGATTCATGTTATTGTTGTTGATGTTGATGTTGTTGTGGTTTATGTGATTCTTGTTGCTGTTGTTGTTGATGTTGTTGTTGTTGATGTTGTTGTTGTTGATGTTGTTGTTGATGTGGTTGTTGTTGATGTTGTTGTTGTTGATGTGGTTGTTGTTGATGTTGTTGTTGTTGATGTGGTTGTTGTTGATGTTGATGTGATTGTTGTTGATGTTGATGTTGTTGTTATTGTTGTTGTTGTTGATGTGGTTGTTGTTGACGTTATTGTTGTTGTTGATGTGGTTGTTGTTGATGTTGTTGTTGTTGTTGATGTGGTTGTTGTTGATGTTGTTGTTGTTAATGTGGTTGTTGTTGATGTTGTTGTTGTTGATGTGGTTGTTGATGTTGTTGTTGTTGATGTTGATGTTGTTGTTGATGTGGTTGTTGTTGATGTTGTTGTTATTGTTGATGTGGTTGTTGTTGATGTTGCTGTCGTTGTTGTTGTTGAGATCCGACTGTCTCAGGAGATAGAGTTCTGCGCCTCAGATTAGTCTGTTGCCGAATTGCAGTGCCTGTCGTGACCTCGCAAGCCACTTATAGACCGACAGGCTCTGTTTCAGTTACCACAGATGTAGATGGTGCCTGGTTGCGATAGCTCTATTGCATTCCCCTACCCTCAGTGCTCTTTCTTCACCCTCCACTGCTGCTTTGCCTTCTCCTCGCCCCTCTTGGATCATCCCATAACAGCACTTCTCCAACGGCTGCTGTCTTCACCCACGAACTCTGAGCCTGCTGGGTCAATGCCACCTCGTCTCATGTCTCGCTTGCAGACATCTTTATAGTGTAGGGCAGTAGTCCATGAGCCAGACCAGATATTGGTACCACCTGGGGGACAAAGGGACACTATGATATTTCGAAAGACATATGTATCTAGTTACAGAAAAACTTTGAAGCCAAGCTGAGATCCACAGCTAAAGTGCAAAAAATCACTATCGATTATGGGTACCCTTGTCAAGAATTGTGCCATAAAAGAATGGGGTGGGGCAAATTAAAACGCCTATAACTCAGTAACTAGAGGGGATATATTGACATGTGACCACTCATTTTGTCCCTTACAAATAGGCCTATGAAATAAAATTAGATGTCTTGTAGCCCTGACATAGGTCATTGGAGGTCAAAGGTCAAATGTCAAAAAAATTGAATTTTTAAAAAATTAAGGTGTAAGTATTATTAGATGAAAAGGTGATAACAAAATGTGTATTTCTCTGACAAAGGTAGTCTTTTCTTGAAGAAAACAATCTAGTCCATTGAAAAAAAGTACAAAATAATGTTATGGTGGTTTGATGTCCTGAAAAAAAAAGTTTAAAAAAAACGAAAAATGTATTTTGAGTATAATCTTTTTTTATATGTTGCTAGGGGTAAGGGAAAGGTAAACTGTGATAATTTCAAAACTTTCAAATAACGTTTAATGAAGGACTATTCATTCTATTGCTTATACACTAAGGTACAAATGAAGGGTCATCTTATGCGTATACCAACATTTTATGTGGGTCATCAAAGGTCAAAAGGTCAATTTCCTCAGTTTTTTATCGAATCGAGGTGCAAATCAGAAAGGCATCAGAGATGCCATTCTAATTGTCACCTATCGGTATATGGAATCTAAAATGAGTTATTTGTTACCAGTTAATGCCCTTGAAGTAATATTAGTTATCATATTGACATTTCTGAGACCCAGTTTCAGGGAAGACTGATCTACTTCAGGCCATTTTAAAAAGTCATTTTGGGAAGTACCGGTGTCCCACCTCTGTAGAAAAGTGTATGCAAAATCCAAGTAGCTAGAAACTAAGAAAGACTATTTATACAAATAACCTATGTGTGCCACTGGAAAGGCCCCCATCAGCAGACTTTCATATTTAATTAGATGATATCCCTATTAATAAGTCATTATATAGGCCAAGAAAGATCAATAAGTCGCAACCTCTATTTACATTAATATTCTAGATGGCATTGCACCCACGTTCTCTATCATTTCTGGATGTTACTTAATCCTGCATTCCAGTGCTTGAATGACACAAACTAAACTGGCGAATCGCTATAAACCAAATTAAAATTTAATTGTAATGTTTGTTGTTCTTCCACAGAAAATCATGCATAATTCAGATCATTCAAAACAGATCATCACATATCCATGTCATCATCCTCATCTTCCTCCTGAGAACTATCACCACACAAATAATTCTCATCTGTATCTTCCCTTTGGTTGGTACAAGTTGTGAGTTTGCACATATAAGTACACTTTAGTCTGTTGCGCAAACAACTACATGTTTCCTCGACGCACTTCCGCGAACATGTGCAAGAAAGAAGTTCCATCACCACTTCTGGTGCAGGCGATGCAGAACTCCAGTCAATGATAAGCTTACCATCTTCAAGACCCCAACCATGCTCTATCGGATCAGGAACTTCCGGAGAAACCTCTAAGCTTCTCTTCCAAATGGCACACTGGTAATTCGCTCTTCGACAGTGATTGACAAGAGATGATGAACATGGTGGTAATTGCCAAGATTCTGCTTCACCTTTTCGAGCACAAAATAAGTTGAATCTGAGATCATTTAAACTTGATATAGTTGTCTTTGAATTGTAAATATTGCAGGTGAATGCCTCCAGTTTTTCCATAAGTTCATCCGATATACTCCAGTCAGATCCAAGCATTTTCAATGTCTGAACATGTGTCTTGTTTTTTGCCAAAAGTTTATAAGCAGCTATCTTCCCTTTACCAGCAAATGCAGAAACAGTGTCACAACCAGTGAATACATGCCAAACTGGTAATGCTTGACAAATGTCTTCTCCTAACATCTTAGATATTTTCTGTATATCAGTGAATTTGGTGCGTGTCTTAGTTCCACTTTTCAGATAGAGAGGGCAAGATAGCTTAGATGAAAAGGCAACACACAGAACGAACACATCTGTGTCCTCAGAGATTATGATGATTGAAGGAAATTTGGCTGCAGCGCAATGAGCTGCATGCAACAATAGTCGTGTATCAGCCTCCTCCTGATAAGACGCTAGACAACTGACACTTTCTACAGAGCCTTGTGACAGTTTTTTACAGAGTCTTCCTGTTGTAACAAACATACATTTGTTATCCAGTCTTTCTATTCGTGATGGTTTGCTCCACTCATTCACTAGGAATTCAATTAGTTTATTTTTATTATCCGGTGCGCATAGAAATTTTCTCCACTGTGTTATTTTATGTCCAGGTGAAATTGTCTTGTATGCTGTTCCAGTTGATGAGCCCCTGTTATCCCTCTCTAGATCCTTTATGGACTGCTCTCGGTAAACATCGAAAACAACATCTATGCGACTACATTTTGGTCCCTCTCTCAATACCATATTAAGCACAGTATCAGCTACATCAGTGAAAGTCATATGATTTGCATCTAATTTCTGGACCAGAGCCATTCCATCTATGATACATGCAGAATTATCAGGAATTGTTTCTACTGGCGTTGACTCCTTTGTCAAGTGTTTGTAGAGAGATGATTTCACAGTCTTCCGTAGTGTACCCTCTGGTGTAGCTAATGCCCATGGAATAGGGTCCAAACGATGTGCAAGTACCTCTTTCAAGTCAACTTCACGAGTTTGTGCAATCAATATCATCTTAGCAAATAGATCTCTATCGGCTTTGATGATGATTGCTCTCCCAGCAGACTGATAAGTTCTCTTCACTCTCATGTCAGTAAATGTTTTTAAGTTAGCTTTCTTTATAGGATCATGGAATTTCGTTTTTGGTGGTTGACTTTCGAGTCTTTCTTCTCTGAACTGAATATATGAGTTCTCGCCAAGTTCTTTAGCTGTCAAGAGATCATGGGAAATATCTCCAGGAGCAGCAATCCCTGTGGAAATGTTGAGAAGTTCTTGATTTGGAGAACAGAATGGATTGACCCAAATATTTTCCAACATATTCACAAGCGAAGTAATGTCTCGTTCATCTCTTCTCATTCGAGATTCACTCAAATCTGGATGAATAACAGCGGTACAAGCATTGGTACCTAGGGTATCCCTTAGTAAATGTAGAAATGAACTGCGATATTCAGCAGTAAGATAGTATCTGGTAATTGCACTAGCTTTTAAACTAAAACCTTTTGTGCCTCCTGCTGTTTGTGTGTCTTTATTCACTGTTTCCTCGATAGCTTGGTCAATTGGGATCCTTCCGAATGGGTTCTTGGAACTAAGCTGAACTGAGAATCCACCATGATCAAGGAAATTGTGAAGCTCAGGGTGCTCCTTTTTAAGATGGGTCATTTCTGCATAATAATGTGTAAGGTACCGTGCATAATTCATTCGGTCGTATGCGAAGCACCATGGTATCATATCCCGAACTGACTGCAAATGTAAACACCAATTTCCTTCCCGGGAGGCACGAAGCATATTTAGGACGATGTTTACTAGGTCTCATGCATTGTTGACAGTTCTGGTGCTGGTGCATTTATGGTAGGTAAGTATCGAACAGTGTCTGCTGTAACTTGTTCATTTCCACGCACATTGATATGAAAACCAGTCCAACTACCAACACATTGATTCACAGAGCTGTGCAATCTCGCAAGAACCCAAAGTAATGTTTTCTTATACACATCATAGTTCATTTCATCATCCTTCACATCAATGTACGCCCGAGATAAAGGACCAACACGTTCTCCAGCATTATATAGTGGTAAGCACGGTTGTATAACACTCAATGTTCTTGTCCTTTTAAATGACTCTAGAGAACTTGTCGTTTTATCAGCTGTTGGCAAATAATGTGGGCCATATATTCTTGGTTGTATTAGAATTCCATTCACCCTGTGTGATGTGCCCCCTCCGCTGAGTGTTTCCTCTAACCTATCAATATTGTCCCATGCCAATGTCACCATTGTCTTAGGGTAAATGTCATTGGGTAATGCAAATTCATTGTCAGTGTGGCTCTCCAGTTTTTTTAGAGCAAGAGCAGTATCAAATTCTTCCATCGTTGTGTATGAAATGCCATGTCCATAACGATTGAGAATTTGTATCAGTTCGGTGTTTCCAGTGAGGCTTTTCACAGCTTGGGGGAGAATAATATGTTTTGGTGGTTTCACTCTAGCACAGGTCACACCATACACAATATCTTGTCCAACAGACTGTATTAGTATTTGTGTTTTTCGAGGAATATCATCAGATACAGGTGAACCAACAAAAAGAATTCTCAAAAAGTTATTTAATGCATCTGGAATGAAAATACATGGGTCACTCATCTCTGCAGCTGCGACAGGCCATGGTGTGCTGATATCTATCTTTCTAACATCATTTCTAATGAAACGAGATGCTTTGCTAATGATTCCATCTTTGTCCACAGAGTCATTTGTTAAGATATCCAACTCTTCTCTCAATCTCATGTTCTCTTTCACTAGATCACCTCTTAACAGATTGTCTGGGTACACTAAAATTTTACCACTGTCATTAGGTATCATGTGAATGTTCTGACCAAATTCCTTCTGGAGCTTCCTTTGAATGTGCTTCTTTGTTGAAGATTTAATTTCAGTGATTCCCATCTCACGCAGAAAACTTGTAAGGTCCTCCGTTAATTCTGTTAACTTGATAACCCTCGGTTTTTTAAATAGTACATCTCTAATGTTATCAAAAAGTTTGTCATAACATAGTTTTTCAGCTCTAGCATATAGAAGTTCAGAATCAATGTTCTCTGGTGTGGTAAAAATACTTAAGGAAGTTCTGGTATTGTTACGATCACCAGATTTAGGAGGTCTGGTGTAATCACGGTAACACTGACGGTGATAGTGACCCTCGGCAGCTACAAGATCACGTGAGAGAAGAGCGATAACTCGGGTGTCATTTTTATGTGTAGCAGCATCTCTGATTGTCTTATCTGCTTGGAGGTTAACACATTTAATCAGTGGATCTCTTTTGTTTGTACTTTTCATATATTTACTAGTCTTCAAACAGAAGATACAAACAGCCTCGTACACCCTTGATATTGAAGATGTGACTGCGGTTTGACGTCTGTAGAATACTTTTGAACTACCTGCCTGTGACTGTTCAGGTTCTCGTGGATCCTCACTTATTATAATAGAATCTAGATCCCGCTTCTTGGTGAAACGATTCCTGCACTGTCGGTGATAAAAGATTTCTGGCACACATCCATCATCTGCTGCTATAGCTATATCAAGAATTGCATCAAAACATCTCATTTCTGCAGCGCGAACAAGTTGTGTCCATGAGTTCAAATCTTTTGGTGAATTCAAATCGGAGTCTCTTTCTTTTTGTAAAGCTTCACAGGTTCCTTGGTTGCCCTCAGCCTCTTCTACCTCACCTTCTTCCATGCTTACATCAGTGCGTTCCATACTTTACCTGAAACAAAGCAAATTTCATAAGAATGTTGTGGACTCGCCAAAAAGATATAATTTCTGTAGCAACATATAAAAAAGATTATACTCAAAATACATTTTTCGGTTTTTTTTCAGGACATCAAACCACCATAACATTTATTATTTTGTACTTTTTATCAATGGACTAGATTGTTTTCTTCAAGAAAAGACTACCTTTGTCAGAGAAATGCTCATTTTGTTATCACATTTTCGTCTAATAATACTTACACCGTAATTTTTTTTTAAATTCATTTTTTTGACATTTGACCTTTGACCTCCAATGACCTATGTCAGGGCTACAACACATCTAATGTTATTTCATAGGCATTTTTGTAAGAGACAAAATGAGTGGTCACATGTCAATATATCCCCTCTAGTTACTGAGTTATAGGCGTTTTAATTTGCCCCACCCCATTCCTTTATGGCACAATTCTTGACAAGGGTACCAATCGATGAAATTTATGGGTTTGGCTCATGGACTACAGGTCTTCGTGCTGTTCTGGAGCTGGTTGCGAGCTCACCATGAATGAATATGCGTTGGGATCCTCCCATCGTCCATTTAGCTGGCATTGCCGAGTAACTGGAGTCGTCGTTAGGTGAGCAGAGCGAACATGCTTGGGATGTCCGCTTCGACAATTATGTATACGTTCCCAAATTTGGCGTAAAAATTCTCACTTGGAGAATATTACATTCGGTTGAAACGTTGTGAAAATAACAACATAGGCGAGCATAGTAGTCCGGATAATCAAAACAATACAAATGATAACTTTTGCTTTTTTAAATTTCAAAACAAAATAAAATAATAATTAGTAGAGAATGGTAGTTTGCTTGAAGCATTGCTGGGTATAGTAGTAGTATGTTTTTAAAAGGCTGTGGGCAATGTAAATTCCGCGTAAGATGCAAGTTGTAAGGAACAAAAACAATAAATCAAATACGAAATATGACTTACTATTTATTTTTCCTAAAATCTTACATAACAGCGAGAGTGTTTTTAGCTGTTTGTGTGATGTCCGGGTGATTAAAAACCATTATTTAATATTTCGGGAATAGAGACTTCCCTTTGTCAAAACTAATTAAACCAGAAGAAAAATTTCTCCGACTGTGCAGAGAATCTTACAAAACAAAATGGCTGCCAGATGTAGCACCGCAGCGAAAACAGTCTCGCAGGGAATGTAAATTATTATTTTTTTTTTAAGGTTATGGTACATATATGATTTGGTGTTCAAAAATGTTTGTGTAATGCTGGTTAAGTGTATGGTGCTCGATAAACTGTAAGTTTTAATAATTTTTTTTTTTTTTTGAAATAATTTCAAAAAATTTCAGCCAAATTTTTTTATTAAGTTTATATTTGATTATTTACTTTTATTTTCAGTGTATTTTATCTTCGTATTTTTATTTTTTATCTTTCTTTCGTATTTTAAGAATTTTAATATAAAGTAAAGTAATTAATTTTTCATTTTAAATATTCTAGATTTATTCTAGATTTATTAAGATCGAGACTCAATTCTTTAGAACAGCTAATTACCTCAAATGGCTCACAGCATTTAATCAACCTACTCTAGACATCCCTAATAATACAGCCAACGCTACTAATTCCTTCCCTGTCTACCAGCTTGACCACCCACTACACCCACCACCTAGTAACCACCTACTTGATCAAAAACTTTCGAGATTAAAACAGAGGTTATCAAGTGTGGCTTCGGTCAGCAAAGGGAATTTGCGGAGCTGTTTACGTTGGGAGGGTACAGAGCTGAAGAGTTTAAACGTTAGCCTCCTAAGAAGGCTGCTATTGGCCTTGGAAATCGGTGGTGAAAAAGATTATTTTTCTTAAACGTAAGACCGTTTCGTATTGGTAGCATTAAATGTGACCTTCAATTTTTGGCTTCATTTAATATATATATATATATATATATATATATATATATACACATACGTATAAATCAATCAATAAATAAATAAATAAATAGATAAATAAAATACAGAAGGGAGATCTAACAAGATTTAATTAGAATAGAAAGTGTAAACACTTCGCATGAGATGTGTCATTTGTTGCAATAAAAGCAAGTTTTTTATAGCTAATTAGATCATTTAAAATGCTTTTCTTTCAAACCGGTCCAAAACTAAGGATTTTATTACATGTATTTCATATCATGATAATACTTAAAACAGAAATATACGCCGGCCTACCCAGCATTCTTATAATATGATATTATTTATATTGGTTTGATTGTAAAGTAGATTTTTCTAGACTGTCAATTTCAGATTTTTATTGCTTTATAAAACTTACAATGAGAAGAATAAACAAACTTATCTTTGATATTTTCGGTTTATTTTGGGGGCTTCAGTTCGGTGTGATAGGTTGGATTGTGTTTATTTATACATATATATGTACATACTTAATTGTATGCATGCATATATATATACATATATATATATATATATATATATATATATATATACATATATATATATACATATATATATATATATATATATATATACATATATCTTCCACTGTGTACTTATCCTGGCTAGTTTCTCTGTCTTCTTCCCTCTTATCGTCTTCACACCCTCTGCCTACCGCCTCCTCTATACTAACTCGGCAGGTGCGAAAATGACAAAGAGAAAGAACATTTAAAAGGAAAAAAAGGATAAGAAAAAAGAAATAAAGAAGAATATGCCACCTACTTGTCAAATCATATTTCAATCTCTGTAAAAAAATTCTCATATGGTCTAATCGGATCATTTCCTTCTCCCATGTGTGTGCCTTCAAAATGAAATTGTTTCCAAATTTTCACTTTTTCTGAAGACGTTCATTCATACGAACGAAACCGGTCAAATCTCTTGTTTTTGTTTTACTCTTGCATTTTAACCTGTTTTTCATTCGTCTTTTTCACACACACACACACACATTATATATATATATATATATATATATATATATAAACACGTGTGAATTATTATGTTTTGCCTTCTCATTCCGCATGCATCTCTCATGCAGTGTGTTTGACTTCTTCCTCCTTATCTATGTTTGCATGTATGTCAGGTTATGTTTGTGGAGAGACAACGTGTCTCGGCTGCTGAACGCCGAACGTGACAATATTTTGTTCACGTATGTACGAAGCCGGTAGACAGGGGGTAATAATTTATATATTGTCGGTAGCGGTTACGCGTATAAATATAGCTGCAGACTTGAGTTCATTTACTAAAGATTGCCTTGCATGTGTGGGCATTCGATTTATTTTTCATTTCGGCCATAGAACGGAGTGTCATCAGCTAATACAGCCATCTCAACTGTGAAAATCAGGAATAATATAAGTCCAAATATCGATATTTGGGGTCAATCTGTATTACAATTGATTAAGCTCCAAAGTTTTAGAACATACATTAAAAGGAGTTTAATTATTAGTTTTTTTTTATTAAAGAATCCTTTTGGGGCTAACACTTGGTTATATGATTATCTAAATGTTCATTGACTGTTCTCTTCTACTTCTCAAACCTGGAGTCAGAAAAGCAGTAAATGATATTATTTTTCTACTCCCAATTGACCGCTTTACTGTATTATAGTTTATTCTTCTTGTAGTCTTTTTTAGTCTTTTTTTAGTCTTTTCAGATTTAAGGACCAGAATTAATCTGGTCTGGTTTAGTAGCAAGCTCAACACTGCTATGTAAGGTATCATCAGTAAGGGAAGGTGCATCATTCCTCGTTAAAGCCAATATGTAGCCATGCCGAGGGGATCTGATTTGGACTTCGAATACTATGTTATTTTTAATATTTGGTCAGGGTTTACTTGAAGGGCGAATTATCCTCTTGTTAGTTGGTTCTAACAACGCCCTGTACAGAGAGACGAAGACACCCGAGGATGATATCTAGTAGGCATTCAATTTCTTTCTCTCTTGAGGTAGGTTTTTTCCTTTGATCTTAGCCTCGAATATCTTTTTCTTACATCTGCCCACTTCTCAAATCTTGAGCATGCAAAGCAGTTAATAATCTTTATTAATTTTCTCAATCACTTGACTCTTTTTAAGTCGAGTTTTCCTGTGCGTTTTTTGGATTTTGCTAGAGTTAGAAATCATAATTTACTTGGTCTAAGGGATTGTGCTGGACAGTCCACCAAACTACCTCTGGTAGTATCACGTGGAAAAACTGTGCTGTTATTTGTCACGTATGACTCAGAGCATAGCCATGCCAAGAGGACGTATGACTCAAAGCCATGACGAGAGGACGTTTATCCAGGACGACATCATACCAGTGAATTGTTTTTCGTGTTTTCTTATTTATTTTTGTTGTTCGGAATATTTGCTCAGGGTTTACTTCCTTTTGTGATCAGCCTCATATTTGCACATCCCTACCTCCCCCTTTACATGGTCTGTTAAGATTTACAGAGAGACATAATACACATGGTGTTTGTATCTAGTATGATTTAAATTCCCTTCGGTAGTTTTTCCAACTCTCCCTTGGTATGGATTTCTATGTATTTTTTGAAATCTCAAGTGTACCATATCGATTGTTTTTGTTAAAACGTAACTGTCCAATAGTTAGATGTGACATTCTGCTATGCAGACTTAGCGTAAAATGATCCTGTATGTTCGGAATTACGATAAGACATTTGTATATTGGATTTTTGGCTAACAAATCGATGATAAAAAACAAATAAAGAGGATATCTTTTTTACGTTACATTTGACGAAATTGATAGTATTCCGAGGAATTAAATTATTGTTTCAAAACCCTAGAAGACACTAAAAATAATTTATGCCCATGGCAAAAAATAAAACAAAACGCTAATGTCTATCAATACATAACAAAAAGTGAATAGAAAAGAAATTAAAACAGAACAGTAAATTTCCTTCCAGACGAAAAGCAATTGGAACACTTTAACGAATTGACGTTTTCGATATAAATATAACCGAAGATGCTAATGCTGTTCGTTAACTGAAAAATCTGTAACCGAACAAGCTCGTATTTACTTTCAGTGCTTGACGCTTGTATATTAATTATAAAAAAATTCGCCCAGAATACGCAAGATAAAATATTGTACTTTTTGGTTTATTTATAATTAGATATGTATACTAGCAAATCTATATTCCTCCGGTTGCCTATTTATTCTAGGCTGAGAGGATGATATAATTAATGAACTACATACATTGACCCTAAATCAGGGGATGATGACTGTGACTGAGAGGATGATATTATGACGACGGACATCCCCCCCCCCATAAAGTAGATGTTTATTCCTGGGAGCATGATGTCATAACAACATAATTAATAGTATACTAACCCCCACACACAAAAAGAAGAAGGTAATACTAGGAGGATGGTATCGTGAGTAACAAACGTATAATATACTGCCTTCTCTAAAAAAAAAGAGGTAATGCTCGAGAGGAATGTATAATAACGAATTAAAATATACGACACGAAATCAGATAAGCATAGACTGCTTTAATGTTTACATAATTAGTGTTTATATAGTTATATAATTACGCGACGTCGAGCCTGGCCAGTACTAAATGGGTGACCATTTGGGAATACCAGGTGCTATATGTGCTCTCTGCTTATCTCGGCATTGTTTCCAGTCGTCTTGTACTACTACTTGCCATTGGAATCAAGCAGTGCCGACTCAGGAGAAGTGTTGTTAGTAATTGCGCAACCCTTGCTTCACTATTACACGCGCAGCCAGCCCGTTACAAGGGTTGCGCATAGTCTCTCTAGACTGAACGGAGGGCATTGCAATTAAATAAGCATAAACCGTTTTGGTAGTTTGGTAGTTTTGTTTTACGGCATATCAACCCTTTTTGGGTTATTTAATGCCGAATCTGGTCATTATAGTAAAAGTTTTTATGCTTCAAGTTCTTTATATCTTCAAATGTTTAATCATCGTTTTTGGTTTGGTAGTTTTGTTTTACGGCATATCAACCCTTTTTGGGTTATTTAATGCCGAATCTGGTCATTATAGTAAAAGTTTTTATGCTTCAAGTTCTTTATATCTTCAAATGTTTAATCATCGTTTTTGGTTTGGTAGTTTTGTTTTACGGCATATCAACCCTTTTTGGGTTATTTAATGCCGAATCTGGTCATTATAGTAAAAGTTTTTATGCTTCAAGTTCTTTATATCTTCAAATGTTTAATCATCGTTTTTGGTTTGGTAGTTTTGTTTTACGGCATATCAACCCTTTTTGGGTTATTTAATGCCGAATCTGGTCATTATAGTAAAAGTTTTTATGCTTCAAGTTCTTTATATCTTCAAATGTTTAATCATTGTTTTTGGTTTGGTAGTTTTGTTTTACGGCATATCAACCCTTTTTGGGTTATTTAATGCCGAATCTGGTCATTATAGTAAAAGTTTTTATGCTTCAAGTTCTTTATATCTTCAAATGTTTAATCATCGTTTTTGGTTTGGTAGTTTTGTTTTACGGCATATCAACCCTTTTTGGGTTAAATAACCCAAAAAGGGTTGATATGCCGAATCTGGTCATTATAGTAAAAGATTTATGCTTCAAGTTCTAAAAATAAAATAAAAAAGGGGAGGGAGAAAGGGAGAGGGGCTGTTGTTTTTGTTTTTGGTTTTGTAGAACATAATTAAGTTTTACAAAAAAAAAAAAAAAAAAAAAAAAAAACGTCAATGTAGGTGAATTTCGTCTCAGGGAGCCACAGGGCAGCCTGATCTGGTATCACCAGATAAACCGTTTTAATGTCAATGTAAGTAGAATAGGTGGGAAACATTTTCGCATTTTTTCATTTAGATAACATTAGAAACAATGGCACGTTTCATTATCCACGCGAAACGCCTAAATAAAAATTGTCCGGAAAAATATAGTTGCCATCTTTGTAAACAAATTGAAATATACTAGCTTAAGAAGAACGATAACTTTTTTTTTTTCATGTTTATAAACTCAAGTTATCGTTCTTCCTCAGCTAGTATTATGGTGAACGAACATAAACTACACTGCCCCCTGAGTTAGATGATGGAATAATGACGTACGAACACTACCCCTCCCCCCAAAAAAAACGAGGTAATTTATGGGAGGACAGTCTTATGACAACAGAACAGATACTACACTACCCACTCCATTAAAAAAATATTCCGATTAAATCAATATTTTTTTTATTTATTAAAAAATGCCTTGTCACATGAAAATATTGTTTTTATTGTCCATCGCTATTTTGACTAAGATCAAAATGTAGTATCTGTTCTCCACTTTTACTAATAGTGACGTAAATTATCTCCCTTGAGAATGAAATTCTGAAATTTTGTTTAAAATGCTATCCTTTTTCTATGCAATCCTTTGGTTAAATTTTATAAATAACTATTCTAAGAGTGCTATAAATAAAACGATTGAGCATATAGATGGAAAACTTGGTAATACAGATTAGAAAGGTATATTACAGATTATTAATTTATTAGAAAGTAAATAAATATATAAATAAGCAATTGGATATATATATATATATATATGTACCGAGTATTTAAAGATATTATTGCATCATATGAAGTAAATAACGATAACTGGTTTTAATATTAATATAGTTAGGCATAATAAAAACTTTTACATTTATTCATTTAGATATTATATATATATATATGGTACCAAAGGTACTTAAGCTTTTTCTAATGCAACTTTTATTCCTATATAATTTTCTTGCTAGCTACGATATCGCAGAATGGTTCTTGGGTGTAGTGTTTGGATATTATTATTATTATTATTATTATTATTATTATTATTATTATTATTGTTATTATTATTATTATTAATAATAATAATAATAATAATAATAATAATAATAATGTTAGTTCATATTCAAATTACCATATCACACTGTAGTCTTTTTGCTTATTAAAGGGGATAGATTGTAGAAGCCATTTCGTTGTCTGATGCTTTCAAATTTGAACAGGCCAAAATCACCAAACACATTCATAACAAAGCTCGGCGAAGACTACTGGAAACAGCAATAATCACAGCCGCCAACACCATCAGACAACGAAATGGCTTCTACAATCTATCCCCCTTAATAAGCAAACTCATCCTGACCGAACAAAAACTAAACCTAGATCATGGCTAACATTTCCTCTCTTCGTTCTCAATTGTACTTATATACAAGTCCCCGCATACACACTCACGCAAAAACCTCTTCCTCACATACATTTTTATTCACTAAAAATCTAAACCACTTAACCACAAATAACAGACTTACTAATAAACACAATCTAGACATCCTCACAAATATTTAAATATTTAAACCCCTTTTGCCCTCAATTTAACCATAAACACTGCCTGCACAAAACTACATTTAACCTATTTCTCACACAAAATAGATACCACTTTTCTCCTTCTCTTTCTTTTTCCTTCCCCTCATTGTCATGTTAACAGCACAGGTCAACACTTTCCTTCTAATTCACTTATATTCACACATACTTGACATAGGCAACAGGTCAATACTCCCACCCTCCAAATGTTTAACACCTAACCACAACAACATCTCCCCTCTCCCCCTCACCCATCTCACCCTTTTGACTACTTATTTCACATTCTTACCCCCCCTACTTTCAAATTATCTTCATTTCTTCAAATCTTTTTCTAAAACTATGATGCTACCTACATACCAAAGACACAGAGTTCCCCCTTCCCTCCTTTTACCCCAACCCCTCAAAATCCATGCTACACATCACAACGACAAACACCTCAACACCCCTTTCCCTCTCTCCCACTCTAAGCCAAATTCACTCCCACTCCCACTCCTCCCCTTTTTCACTAACAGCCATCCACATTCATTTCCCTCTCTGCCACTGACTGACTTCTCTTAGCCCGGACCTTGGTCCAGCGCTCTCAGTAGCTACTGCTACTACATTTTCTCATCAACATATCATGTCAACCCAATATTTCTATGTACTTGCAGGACATTTTTCTTAAAATTATCATTCTGAGGAAGTCTTAAAAATAAAGACGAAACGTTGATTACTATATTAAACAAATATCTGCTGTTTTTTCCTTTTTCATTTCCCATATATATATATATATATATATATATATATATATATATATATATATATGTGTGTTAAGACAAACGGTTTTAAATAAATATTTTGTTAAGCATGTTTTATTATTTAAAGTCCATTTGTTATTTCGATCATATATGTGCGTATGAGTTCCGTGGATTTCTTGTTCCATATTTTAGCGACTATTTACGATCTGATTACTAACGAAAATATGAAAATGGAAACCCATGGAACTTATATACACCAATTTAATCGGAATACTAAATAGACTTTTGGGAAAATTGAAATAGTAATAAAGACTTATAAAACAAAAATAAAACTCGCTGTTATTCAATAAGATTTGCTTTCATGAAAACACGCTGTCTAAAGACACACCCGCATGCACATTTATAATATTACGTTTTTATTAAAATAACAAAAATAAAACAATGTTGGCATATTTAGGCTGGTGAATTTCTGTTCTATTTGAGGGTTCGTGATGAGATGCAGAAACGTATCTGTAATTTGATTGGCCAAAACACTTTTTCTTCTCTTCGCTTTATTTATAACAGACATGATATTGCTAGTCTTAGTATTTTGTATAAATGTGTTCTTTCAGAATTATGTGATGTATTCCCTGCTTCTTTGGTTCTAGCTCGTTGCTCAATTCGCTGTTTGGATGCCTCATTCTAATACACCTTTCTATCCCAGTAACTTATTTCCAAGAACTGCATGTTTTGTAGAACTCCTTTTGATTCTGACTGTTTTCCGTTTACTTATATCCGTATTCTTTTAAAAACAAAGGCCAATAGTCATCTCTTGTCTTTGCGATAATCATATTTCGTTTTTGTTAGCTCCTTATATGAAGTGGCTTCATGCCTTGTCTTCAGCGATTTCAATATAAAATACTCATTTCGAAGATAGCTTGTTTTGACAGCAGAAATTAATACATAACGAATTGCACACAGAGGAACCTTGAGCCATAACATCAAACGGAAAAGTGAAGACATACAGGCGGGCAGATAAATAAAATACAAAGCCATCAAGCCAGACATTGTCATCTAAAATGAACCTGAAAGGATCGCTCTTATAGATGTAACCGTCCCGAATGAGAATGACCCCAATAGAGCCGAACGCTAGAAGATAACCTTTATGGTGTCGTACCTATAACGAACATTTTAAACTCGTCCATTTTAAATAGGTGTGGGGAGCATAGGCTTCTCAGCGTTTGAGTTCAACCCCAGTCTACACTGGCAGTCAGTACTGACGTACTACTTTTCTTGTTTCCCTGTTGTATATACTTTTCTACAATATATTTGTTTTACCTAAACTCTGTGTCCGTGCTCGTGTTCTCATTCCGGCACCTACACAGGGCTATACCAAATTGGCAACGAGGTATTCGAGCTTACACAGGAACCCATCACCACAACCACCACAACCACCACCACCACCACCACCATCACCACAACTGTAGACCAGATATTCAAATCTACACGGGACCCTTAATAATTCGAAAACCCTTAAAAAGGACCTCATAAAAACCGCCTACAAAATATTCGAATTTACACGGGAAATAAAAACATTAAGGATTTTTCCTGAGAACCTTCAAAGAGGACCCCACAACGACCGCCACTGTGGCATTTCAAATTTAAAACTTACATCACTTTAATAGACCGACAGCATGGTTACAGTAAAATATTCGGGAAACCTTCTAAAATGGACGCTCCAAAGTGTGACTAAATTAATTATAGAAACCTAAATAAGAAAAATAACTTGGATAAATCTACTATAGATTCAGCAGACAATTAAAGAAACTGGCTTACCGGTGGAAGAAAAAAAAGAAGGAAAAACACGCTATTCCGACACTGTTGTAATATTCAACATTAAAGGCATATGTGTTTTTTTTTCTTTTCATGAGAGAAAGTTACTTCTGCTGAAAGAATAAAAATTAAACCGAATATTTATTTTTCTCTGGCTAATGTGTCCACTGCTAATTCTTCGGCTACGCACCATGTGTAAAAGCGTACTAATAGAAATAAAAATATCGAGGAAATAAAAACGGTTTATAATCTAAGATTACGTCTAGCAAGAATTCCTCAAAGAAAATAACGTTTTTAACAAGGATACGTTTACTTTCTAACAAAAAAGGAAACAACATGGAATAATTTAAAGTGAAAATTCAGGAATTAGTAAAATTTGAAATGCAACAGCAACTCAAACATGATCAAGAGGCAGACGAAGGACAATAGCAAACCGAAGAACAATTACTATAGCTTCTTCTAGAACAAAATGCAAAGCTTATAGAGTTAAAGAAAGAATCTGACAAGAAGATTGGAATGTTAACGCAAACAATATGGCTTAGAGGCCAAAGTAACAACGCAATAATAATTTTTCTAGAATGCCGTGTGGAGTGCGATCGACAACTTCACGTATTCGCTTGATGAGGAGATAACTTTCGCATCGTATTTTAGAAGATATGAGGAAAATACATGAAAGAAAACAAAAAATATAAAACATAAAAATCATGCGCTAAAGAGCAATAAATAAATAAATTAAATAAAAACATTGACAAAAAACATGAAAACACATGAACACAAAATTACATTGCAAACATCAAAATCGGCACAAAAAAAGCAACCAAAAAATGACAAATGAAAAAAAAAAACGAAATCGGCGCCAAAGAGAAAAATCAGAGACAAAAAAAACATTAAACAAAATCATTTAAAAAAAAAATAGAAACAAAAAACATAAAAAACATCCAAATTAGCGCAATAAAAAAAATTGACACAAAAACAATAAAGAACATTTAAATATAAAAAAACATCAAAAAACAATAAAATTGGTGCCAAAGACCAAAAAAATACGTTGACAAATGCATGATAAAACTTAAAAAACAGATACAAAAAACAATTAGAGTTAAAAAAATATCAAAAACCAAAAAAAATTGACCCAATATGAAAAAAATTTCAAACAACCTTAAAAAGAGAAAAAAATAATAAAACAAAAAAATAACAAATTAAGAACAAAAGCAAAAAAAGATGAAAAATATGAAAAACGTGAAAAACCAAAAAACAATATAAAAGCTAAAAAACATGAAAAACATCCAAATTTTCGCCAAAAAACAAAACAAAACTTTGACAAAAGCATTGAGAAAAACTATTAATAAAACATACAAAAACATAAAAATTGGCGTTAAAAAGCAACAAAAATGACAGAAACATGAAAAAAAATTAAATAAGAAATAAAAAACAAAAAATACAAAAAACAAAAATTGGCGCCAAATAGAAAAAAATAAAATACATTTACAAAAAACATTAAAAACACATTGAAAAATGAATACAAAAAGAACATCAAAAACCATCAAAATTAGCCCCTAACATTGACAAAAGAATTAAAACATTTTTACAAAAACATTAGAAAACATCAAAAAGAGAAAAAACATTGACAATAACATGAAAAAACTTCAAAAAAACGAATTTAAAAAACATATAAAAACATGAAAATTGCGCCCAAAAATACAAAAACGTAATTGACAAAACACACGAAAAAAAAAATGAAAAAGAAATGAAAAAAACATCAAAAAGCAAAAATATTAACGTGAAAAAACAAAAATAAAAACTATAAAAAAACAAAAAACATAAAAAAATTAAAAAAAATTTTGCTACAGGGCAAAAAACATAGACAAAAACATACAAAAAAACATACAAAAACATCAATATTGGTTTTTAAAAGCAAAAAAAAAAAAATTACAAAGAACATGAAAAACATCAAATAAAAATTTAAAAAACATAAACATTTGCTCAAAAAAGACAAACGAAATTACAATCAAGATGAAAAAACATGAAAAAAACAAATAAACAACTAATAACCTACCAAAAAACAAAAATTGTCACGAACATTTTTTTAAATATTGACAAAAAGCATT
>OY744519.1:13798899-13811399 GCA_963556195.1 Sepiola atlantica | reverse complement strand
TTTTTTTATTATTATTTCAGATACATCAATAAGCGGCTCTGTCTGTCATTTTGTCTGTGAACTTTAAGTTTGAAATATCATTTTCGTTGGTCTGTCACACTTAAGTTTAAAATAATATTCGTTCGTTTTTTGAAGTGGATATCAAAACGAGGTTTATTCATTTTCCACGCTCGATTTAGAAAACCTTGGGAATGTCTGCGATTTGTCTGGTTGTCAAACGGCCTGGGAGGTGCACCTCCTAGAAAACCCCAGGACAATATAGCTCAGCCTGGCAGATAAAAGGCCACCGTAATGACCCAGTTAATGCCGCACTGATTGTCGAGAACGGATCCTCGACTGATATAATCCCATCCCGACGTCCTCAATTAACCAAAGTTAATGAAAGACCGAACGGGCTGCGGTTTGTACAACTGTATTTAATTCCCTCCCACTGCAAGAATATGTGACACAAAGTCGGGAAGGTGGGGAAGAGTCAAGCCATCGCCCCTAAAGATGAGCACTCTGGCCTAGCAAAAATAGCCTGGACAACCCCGTCGGCATTTCCCGATCAGGCGCCTCAGACAGCCAGCAATAAACTTACTCCTCCCCAAAGCGGAGAGGCAAGGCCTGGGAGGGTGCACCTCTTAGGAAAATCCAGGTCAGTATACCTGAGCCCGGCAGATAAAAGCCCACCAAAATTGCCCAGTTCCTGCCGGATTGATTGTCGAGAACGGATCCTCGACTGATATACCCCCATCCCGAGGTCCTCAATTAACCAAAGTTAATGAAAGAGCGAACAGCCTCCGATCTGTACAACAAATGAGAGGTGTAAAGCTATCAGTATTAATTGAGAATGGAAGAGTCCAAATGTTCGTCATAGGTACGGCACCATAACAAGTACTTTCTTTGTAAAAGTTTATGCAAGTATATTTTTTGTTAGTTAAGACTCACAGGAAATAAAGTTCAGTCGGGGTCAGCTTAGTGTACTCGCATGCCAGCTTTTCTAACTCCGTGTGTTATAAATAGATACGACCTCACAGAGCCTAAAGAGAGAGAGAAACACACACAGATATATATATATATATATATATATATATATATATATATATATATATATAGAGAGAGAGAGAGAGAGAGAGAGAGAGGGGTCGTCAGCTCGCTTAGAAGCACACACGCGTGCACCTGTGGTTTTAGAAATGTTGGGATAAGATATGATTAAGCAATAATTATAGACCTCTCTCTCTGCCCCCCCCCGCGCAATAGGTCAGTGTTTAAAAGAACAACAATGCGAATAAACCGCTACTTGTCTTCAACTTTCTGTATCGTATTGTACATTATTTTCGCGTTATGAATGAACTTTGCAGTCGGTGTTTCCTCACTCGGGTAAGATAACTATTAGAGAAGCGTACCGTAATGAACGTCAATCAAGGTATTCTATGGCCATTCCTGTATTTTAATTGATTGTGTCTTGTGAGGCATTATACGTCCCCTAAGAGGGGAGGTGTATAAAAACATTCCCCAAATCACAAAACTTCTACCACATGTTACGCTTTTATCTAGGCATTTTGGTGACACTCTTTAACCTAGTCGTCAACGAATGAACTCTCTATAATCGAATTCATAAAAACCTAGAATCGACTATGTCACATGCTGAGTCACAAATTTGAGACGAGCTTTCTTATTCCTTGCACCGATCAATTGTTTCCGTCGCAGGTGTTCGAGCGAGTAAATCTTCCTTCACCAGACGGACATGACACATTCTGCTGGGAGAAACTAGTGTTTATTCTCACATTGAATTCCAGTCGCAAGTTTCCAAATAGCACGGCCATCTCTTTATGTGGTTTTCCTTGATCTACCTGTTAATTTATTAGTTTTCAAAGTAATATAAAAAGAAAAAAAGTGAACGGTGGTCTCTGTTCATAGAACCAAGGTGCTTGCCGCTGGAACTTATTTATGCAGTATACTTTTCACCAATAATACCGTATTAAATGCAATAATGTGTTTGCCTCTAGATCTTTATGGTGTGGTAGCTTTTTCTGCAACAAGACCGTTTTAATACTGATCTCTGAAACAACCCACTCGCTACTAGAACTTTCTTACGTGGTATACTTTTTTCAGATGACACCGTATGCAATGCAACAGCGTGCTTTCCACTAGATCTTTTTCATGTAGTAGACGTTTCTCCAACAACACAGTTTTCAATGCTGTTCTCTATCGCTGAATTCGTGCTAAATCGCCTTTAGTTGACTTTCATTAATTCCGTCGTTTATGAAAGGAAACCACGTCAGTAGCACATGTCGACGAATATCCGTATTCTCGTCCCAGCGTGTACATCTTTCTCAGATCAGGGTTTTACACGCTAGGCAAACACGAGTTCTTTTACGGCGGTATTAAGGTAACTCGATTCCATTTTCACCAGTCGATCCAGGTTCTAGCTCATCATGTATAGTTTCAACAGAGCCATTTTTATTTGTTGGTACAATTTTATAGACCAGACTCTTTTATTCGTTAACAATATCTGAAATAGCCTAAACATTGTACAACATCGATATTCTCATAAGAGATGAATTAAACATCTTTGCATTGAAAGGATGAAATGAAGAAAACATTTGTGATTAAATAAAAGTGTTGAATGCAGTTTAATTATTAAATGAAACCAAAAAATAAAAAAATAAAACAAAAATTAATAGTATCTAAAATGTATTACACGAACTCGGAGCAATTTTTTAATATTTAGAAAAAAACATTTTGGGCAGATAATTATTGTTTTGAGGTAAGCTGACTTACCTATTTCAAGAATAAATGGACTTACCCAGACGCAATGAATACAGTAATATCTAAACGTTATTGACCAGCAAAGTGTGGCAGTTATGGCACCAAGCGCATGATGCGTACTCCTGTAACATACGGCTTTTAATACCCTTTTGTTATTTATACCAATGTGTTTGTCTTCATGGTTATCGGCCTGCAAGGCAACAACACTGGCGACGGATGGTTTTGGGGACTTACATTGCCACGACACTGGCGGCAAGGATTCTAAGAATTACATCTCACACTACTAAGATTGAGGATTTATTCAAACATTACCCAAACATTTGTTACGCACACTGACAGCAAGGATACAAAATTACATTCTACACACCTGGAGACAAGTTATTTGAATTTACTGAGTCCTACATTTTTTTTCTTTCGAACGATTTGAATCGATTCAAAACACGAGAATAAACAAGACATTAGTCGCATGCAAACGTTTGCACCGCGAACTAAGGTTTTTATTTTAAAGTCAAAAGATAAGTGATCTGCTCCCCAAAAAACTGTTATGGACAGATGCATTGGTAAAGAAATTGCACTGATAAAACTAGAAAAATTCTTTAAATGCGATCGCATAGGGCATACAAGTACGCACTTCAAAAGAGAACATAAAAGTACGCACTTAAGAAGAGAACATAAAACAAGAGTTTTATCAGAATCGCCAAAAGACGCGAAATTGAAAATGTCAGGAAATTTGTTCAAGCTAAAATATTAAATCGACAAATAAAAATGTAATTATACTCTGGGCCTGATTTATCAATTATTAATACCTACACATGGAGGAGAATCGGCAAGCCAACTTTATTGAAGGCTAACAAAATTGCAAAAACGGTAACCGAGGTGCAAATCAAATTCGAAGGCGAGCTGATAAAGACTATCACACTCATTTAACGAAGAGCCTATCGGCGATAGCATTTTGTTGTGATGTTCAAAGTACGATAAAGTAAAGTTGTGTTACCAACTGTATTAGCCAAGCCAACGACAATACATCTCCCGTGATGTGACGGGGTTCAAACCCTGTGTTGACTTGTCCATTCTCTGCCATTTCTGCTTCCACCATCTTCAAGAAAGATCATATCGGCGACGGGATGTTGTTATGATCTTCAAAGTTCGTGATTCTACTTAGTAGACACAACAAAGGGGTGTCGAATTATTGTATACAGGTTACTTAAAGGCGATAAAGCTTGGCTATGCTAATTACTGTATTAGCCAAGTCAATAATATTACAGGGAGAGTTTATGACAAGTATTTGATCCTTCTTCTTGTTTTTGAAGCATGTGGTCATACGACAGTTTCCCCACATCTTTTAGTTGCCTTATTCCCGTTCTCATGCGGTTGAGTGTTTTCCACTGGAGCCAAGGTGCCTCGGAACCGGGAGGGAGAGACTCAAAATGACGGAATACCATGTTAGTAGGAGGAGCATTCTCTGGCCGCTTGCGCCTCAGAATATTTGCTGGTATTGAATTTGAAGACAATTTGGTTGTAATGTACAGAGAAATCAGTTTAGTGTTAATAGATTCTACAGACAGGATACCCTTGTACAACGTTATATGCATTGGTACTGTTACATTTTGTAGGCCAATCAAATTACATATCCCGGAATAGTATAGGTTTCAAGACCTGTATGGATCCCTAACTTTTCTGTTCTCTGCTTTTTCAGGTTCTTCAATGTTCACTAACACGCTATCGGAGACGCGATTTTGATATATTATTCAAAGTTACTCATTTAACAGGCACAGTAATAGGGGTGTCGGATTATTGTATTTAGGTTATTTCTAGCCGATAAAGTTCGCCTATGCTAATTACTGTATTAGCCAAGCAAACGACATTATAGTTGAACAGTCTTTTTTAACAGACACTCAGTACTTGTCCAGCGACGGGTTTGTAAATCTCATGAACTTCTTATTTGTTCACATTAGCTAATCTTACTTGTTTTGTGGAACCGTAAGGGACCCCTTGTTGGTTTAGAAACGATGGTAGCGTCCGTAGCTGAGCGTCTGCTGTTTCTAACCGCCGGTAAAGAAACCGAGGTTGGATAGAACGGAGGAAGAAAAAGGAGAAATCGAACAGAAAAAAAAGAAACGCGAGAAAAGAAAGAAAGAAAACGTTGGTGTGCGTCTACGGGTGTCGGTTTGGTGACGGCGTTTTTATAAAGACGCGATTAAAACGTTCGTTTTAAACGAGAGGCGTATTTGCATAATTGGGTTGAAATCGAAACATATATTCACGTCCGAGTCATATTTCTGTTCGAGTAGCATTTTAAATGGTGGACTGTGTCAGTTGCGACGACCGAAGACTGTAAATCATTGTGACTGTCTGAAGCCATTACGGGGATCTAATGGCCAACTAGCCCGGCTGGGGAGAATGGAAAGTTAGATATAGAGCGATATATATATATATATATATATATATTGATAGAAGGAGAGAGGGAGAAAGACTGTGAATCGATTTGCATAGATTCGAAAGCACCTAAGAACGAGACACAGCAGCACGACTGTAAATATTTTTTTCAAAATGGAAGCCGCTCCAGACAAGGCATGAAGCCATTTGACGTAAGAAGCTAAAAAGAACACAAAATATTAAGTTGCATGATAAGAAAAAGGAAGAGGAATATAGAATCACTTTAAAATAAGGTAGACTTTTAACTTATAGTGATAAATTCAGTCAAAATATTTGAACCTAAAACCGAAATATTAACATGGTAGTGATGGACCCAATTCTGTCACGCTGGAGATACCTCAAGAGACACCCAACAGTGCTCAATATGGCACATGCGAATATCCCGACATTTAGTGAGTGCTCATGATGAAGACTCTTAAAGAGTTACCCCTGAGTTCAGTTTCCTGTACTATCACACGGGGAAGTGCTAACCAGAAAGGCACTATAAATCGCCCTCTACCAAGGATACTTAACTACCTTTATTATCTGTCAGTTATCAAACAAACCAAGCCTGGAAGAGATCCCACCATCAGCGTTAAAACTCATGCACTCCAAACATGCTACCTAAAAGCTTAGCCTTTCAAGATCCCAATAGGAAAAAAAAGAATTACAAGGATGGCTGTCAAAAAAATGGAACTCCTAAACTTGTTTAGTGGATGACAGAAACCGGTGTTTTTTTTTACGTGACGAACTATCAGACGAAAAATATATAAACTCACTTTTTTGTTTTGCTTTTCAGAAATGGCGACGCTGCAAAATAAACAGGTTATTTGTTGTTGATATTCTATCAAAGTTAAACCGTTTCTGTTTTTGACGACAAATATATAAATTATCTTATTTGGTTTGTCAGAGTTAGATCCTCAATAAAAAATGAGGGGGAGGGGAGATTACACTTACTGGATGACGTCACAAATGACGATATAAGATATGCCGAATTCAAATCTTATCAGATATATTATGGCCATGTATGTAATAAACTCGTTGAGAAAGAGATAAACACACATTTGATTATTGCAACTTGTATGTAAGTAATTGTGTACAATCAATGGTTTACAATATGTATCCGGATTTAATATTTTTTTAAATAATTAGGGCTGATGTGCCGTAGATACAAACATCACCACTACCAACAATTATATTTTCGTTTTCTAAAATAAAACACAAACATTGGTTTGAACTAATTCCCAATCAGTTTGAGCGAGGGCGAACATTTCTCTACATAACACATAAAGCGACTAACGCTGGATCATACTAATGCCACAGTATCGAGTTAGATTAAGAAACCCTCATGTAAATACAGTCCTTCTACTAGTATGCAATGATAGTTCTGTTTTTATATTCATTTACCAACTATAAAATAGCAGCTTAACATTCACAAGCAATATTAATCGGAACAAAAACATAGAAGGTACTGTCAAGTCTGTTGCAGAGAAGGTTGGCTCCCTATACCAGGCTAGAAAACTTCTCACACCTGTCAGTATCCTATATCTCTATACAACCCCCATTCGCTTATGCAAGGGATAGTGTTGCCATATCTGGGCTGGTGTCCCAACCACTAGTCTCTCCCCCTTGAGCCTCTAATCTAATAGATTACTCACTGTCTAACAAGCTCTAGCCCCTGTCCCATCGCTGCAATGTTGCATCCTTGTACTTGCTTTAAAAGTACTTCCACGAAATGTGCTCCGATGAACTTTCGTGCCCCTTAACGTAAATAAAAATGGCTAAGATGACGAACAGCTACATCCCATCCATCACTGTAGAGGGTCCCCGATGCCAGACAACTGTTTACTCTAATATCTTCCTTTCTTCAGACCACTGGCCTTTGCAATTCCAGCCCTACTCTCTGTTTCACCGACTCTATCAAAATGGATTTAAATCAATCATTACTCCCTTAGAACTCAGGTGACCCAGGCTTTAAAAACTCAACCACTTTACGCGCCAGCCTCTTTTCCTCATTCATTTAAAAACATACACGGTTCTTCTTTGCTAATCGGTAGAGATTTCACGTGAACAGACAAAGAATGTACACTTCACATAGTTTTGAATACAGATTTTCTCACAATTTCGATTTCTTTCAGTTTTCATTATTTTCTGATAAAGAGTGGAAAGCCGTTCGAAATATTAAAAGTAAAATTAAAATTACACACTTATTTTGCATGATCTTACGTTTCCAATAAGGCTATTTTTTATTTGTCAAATGTGATGAAATTCATTATTTTTAGCCAAGAAACGGATTTTTATATATTTTTTTGATTTTTATTCCTTCCTGTGTTTGATTTTGATGGTTTCCTTCTAAAACATTCTCTAAACGACATACCATTTTATTATATATTGTGCATTTTATTCTGCGAGTAAAGTGTTAAAATTATCACTGTTTATTTGCCATTCAGCGTTGGCTGAGTGGTTCTAGATGTCGGGATTTGAGTTTCAAAATACTCGGAATCCGGGGTTTCGAATCGCAAGTGAATAGGCATATCCCTAGGCTGATGAGTCCCGAAACGTATACGTACATAGCATATAAAATAAACAAATATTATATATATATATATATATATATATTACGCAAGGATTAAACGTATACGTATGTGGATAATTAAATATTTATGATTAAAATAATTATTTATATTCTCTTTTTGATTAAGCCCTTTAATGAGAAATAATATACGCCGTCTAATCTAAGTTCCAAATGCAAGTTCCTTTCTACATGATTTGTTGAACACTGTTAAGACGGCTGACTATATTTGTCCGCCTGGTTTTAAATAAATAAAGTTTTATTTCTCTACATGTCGTGTCACAGTTGGAATTGGCCACAATATGTTCGAGCGCTTGGAATTGAATTAAAAGTGACTTGTGTTCCGGTGTTCGTATTTTTCGACCAGTTTGAAACAGTTATCTCAACATTGAGGATTTCGTAAAGATGAAACGTTTACGTATGGTGATAGTAATAAAATAGTTTTAAACATTTTAAAATATTTAGTATGAAAATAATTCGACTTGGCTTTAAACCATATTTCGAGTCCAGTGTTTTTGCTACGACATTATTTTTCGCTACTCAACAATATATACTGCAACCCTTTTCAGATTGACGAAATGTGACTAATTGAAAAAAAAATACACCTAGCCGAATGTTTCCATGAAACACGCGTAAGGGATAAGAATGACGTTGATATTCTTTATTTATGACCAAGAATATTTTTAGATGAAAAAAAAAAAAATTTCGACCCCACCCCGATTTTTGTATTACCTTTCCCCATAAATAGAAATATTTTTAGTTTAAAAAATGAAGAAAAAAAGTTTTTTGGACCCCCCCCCCTCAAATCTTTTATTTACCTTCCCCATTACATAGGAATATTTTTAGTTAATAAAGGAAAAATAAGTTGTTTTGACCGCCCTCTCCCAATTTCTTTATCCTCCCAAATACATATAAATATTTTTAATGAAAAAAGAAAAAAAACAAAAAGAAAAATAGTAAAAAAAAAATCAAATACAGCCAACACGATTAGTTAGTTAAATGCTGCGGAGAAGAAGTTTACGTAAATTAAATTCATTAAAATGTGTGTGTTTTTTTGAAGTAGTAATTTTTAAATCAATTTTCATTTTAATTATGCAATTTGATTCAATAAAATTGTTGAGATCAACTATTTAAAAAACTTCTGTAGGACCCGTGCTGACTTTGACCATGATCCAAACCATAACCCTAACCCCCACTTTGACCCTGACCCTAACCCTAACGACGGAGTCAAAGTTAGTGCGGATCCTATAGTGTAAAATCACCAAAAAATCAAATACAGTGAACACGATTTGTTATGTAGATGGTATCGGAAAGAAAGTTTACCTAAATTAAATTCCTTAGAATGTGTGTGTGTGTGTTTGTTGAATGACCTTTTTTAATTAAACAATTTGATTATAAAATCAGTTATATTGTTTTCCAGTACAATGTGTTAGTTTTTTAGTTGACAGAAAGTAAAACAAAATAACATCTTTTATTTTAATAAATAAAACATGGAATAATAAAAACAGTTTGTGAATAAAAGCTTAACAGCGTAAGTTAAAGTAACACGGTAAATACCAGCGTTTTGTTTACATTTTAAATTACGCGCTCCTCTTGCGTCCATACTGATTTGATAGAGGGAGGTAACAGTTTGTAAATAAAGCTTAACAGCGTAAAAGGTAAAAACTAAATCTTAAACACAGTTAAGGTTGTGAAAAAGTGATAATATTGGATGTTTTTCAAATCGGAAAAGAAAGTAGTCTTAAAATAAAACTATTGACAAATCAAATGCAGTAAATGCGAATAGTTTTGGTAATGGTATCGAAAAAAAAGTTTACCTAAACTGAATTAATTATAATTAAATCAATTATTATTTTAATTAAACAATTTAATTCAATAAATTTGTGTTTTAAAACATAATGCCTAATAAGATTAAGAAAATAAAGTAACACGGTTAAATGCCAGCGTTTTGTTTACATTTGGAATAACGCTCCCGTTCAGAGGGAGGTAATCGTTTCAATAGATTAACGCACGCTGTTCAATCAGTTAGACGTAGATAAAATTACTACGTAACTCATTTCATATAATATATATTATATATATATATATATATATAATAAAAGAAATAATTATAATTTATAAGTAAGATTATTAGCGAGCGAAATAGTGTAAATGCATGTGGACATCTGAAGAAAACAATCATGAGTGTATATTTGCGAATACTAATTTATTAGAAGTTGAAAAGCAATTGATGATGTGAATTGAGAAATGCGCATAGTGTTTACGGCGGTTTTTGTAGTAGTATATAATGAAGCTGGCGGACTTAGTAAATAGTCATACTACTCTGCTGGAGTTTTGACTTAAGACACTCAGACAGAAAGACAGACAGACAGATACCTAAACTCCATTATAAATAAATATATAAATATATAATATTAAACTACATTTTTAATATTTTATTGTATAACACTGAAAGTGAATTATACTGTAGTTATGATGCTATGTTTTCACATCGAACTTGGTGTCTATACCCTGTGTTGATAAAGAGACTTGATATCAACAAATAAAAACATATCATCTCGGAAACGATCGTACACGAAACTGTTGTCCATACTGAATTGTTGAAACGTATGTAAATGAATATGTCATGAATGTGTTATATAAAAAATAATAATTAATCAAAGAAAAAATATAATCTGGTAAGCACCGTCCTATAATTAGATGCTAAAAACTAAATTGGGCAAGAAATTCCTAAATCTGATTGAAAAAAAATTTCCTGTAACCAATCTCCTCCATGAAATATTCAATAACGAAACCTTAAACTAATCTACACCTCCTGCGAAAACCTAGAAATGATAATTAAGGAAACACAATAACAAAATATTTAAAGAGGACAGCAGAAAAAATGCAAAAGAATGCCTACAAATGTGACAAATATAGCAAAAATAACACTAAAAAGAACAAAAATATAAACACTACAAATAGCAATAACCAAAACCATAATAGTAATCACTGGAATAGAAATGAAAAAGTAAGCAATAAAGAGAAATAATGTAACTTCATAAATCGTACATTTTGTCCGTTACAAAGTAAATGCCTAACGAAAAGTACTGTTTACCAAGCCACAATATTTGCCAAGAAAAGACCTCGCTAGATTTTAAAACCAGATATTACGACAACAAAAGTGCATTTAAAAACAAAGAGCGTCGAATTAAAAAAGCACTAGCAAACCATTATTGAGAGCTCAAAGAAAAGAGGCTGATCAATAATTGAATGGAAAATAATACGACAGACTAGTATATGTAGAAATTTATACGACCCGTGTAGATTATGTCTGAATGAGGAATTTGAAATTCTAAACTGTAAATACCCCAACATCTAATAAAAATTAGAAGCGAGATCGTAAACAGCTGCTGCACATAATAAAATTTACCTTAGGCTAACAATACATATATAAATAAATAAACAAAAAATAAAACTAAACGAAACCCTAAAAACTTAAAAACAGAAACCTAAAATAAAAATACAAGGACCCACGTCACACATTATATTGAGATAACAAAGTAACAGGGTTAGGCAACTCTATCACAAATAGAACATTAGAATAGGAAGTAAAATCAACCGAACCTTTGCTTATGAGAAGCCCAACTATTGGCTAGCACAACAGCAAAGACACCGGGATAGAATCTTTATATAGAAAACAGAACAATAGGAAATAAAACTAAACAAACCGTGTTCGTGAGAAGCCTTACGATTGGCTAAGAGAACAACAAAGAATCTGATTGGTTAACTAGCTTTTCGTGTATATAAAATCACCCAGCAAAACTTACTCCATGTAGATTCTCCCCAGGGATGAAACACTGGAGCATCTATGTAGCTTAATTGCCATAAATATATTTTCATAACTTACTACTTAGGTCTACTTACGTATGGAGCACTGTTGAAGTAAATATCGATAACTTATACATGCAAATTATATCTCCTTCTAAATTTCATGGGGATACATGAAAATGCAAAATATATCATTATATATATATATATATACATATATATATATATATATATATATATATATATATATAATGTGTTTGTGTTATGTGACGATTCCAATATCTTACCCGATTCCGATACAATTACTGTTTATATATATATATATATATATATATATATATATATATATATATATATAGTTATGAGGTTGACAAAGACTAGATATACATTTGGATTGTACACATTTTAAGCTATTTCGACCATAACTAGGCCTCCTCGGATGTGTTTCCAACCGCAATCTAATCCTAAATGAAAGACTTTTTACACCTTTATATATCTGACAATAATTTTAAAATAAAGTAAAAATAAAGAATAAAATAAAAAATAAAAAGAATTTCAACGATATTCTATTTATTGATTGGTCTCTATAATATAGAAGGGATGGGAACGGGTGATTATATTAATTAATAAATTAGGGTTGGGGCATTAACGGAGTATAAACATATGTAAAATCAAAGTACAAAACTAAATTAGGTTTCCTATTTTTACAAGAAGTCAATCCTCGATTAAAAAGGTGGATTATAACTGATCATGATTTAAACCTAAATGTGTCCGTTTAAAATAATAAGAATTTTTAAAATGCGAAAGTTTGGATTAAGTTTCAGATTGCGAATGCTATACATTTAAAAATTAAATTTATTACGTTTTTAAAAATTTAAATACGGAAATTACGATTAAAATAGGTACTACCACTGATAAATCAGCGAATATATATAAAATGGACCCAACC
>OY744519.1:13738899-13793899 GCA_963556195.1 Sepiola atlantica | reverse complement strand
ATGTATCGGCATGTATTGGTCCATCATTAGCCAACTTTTTTGTGTAACTTAGGGAGCTTGTCACTAACTAAGTGTTACTTCAATTTTTCATTATAATGTATCGGTATGTATTGGTCAATCATTAGCCAACTTTTTTGTTGAACTTAGGGAGCTAGCCACTAAATAAGTGTTACTTCAATTTTACATTATAATGTATAGGCATGTATTGGTCCATCATTAGCCAACTGTTTTGTGTAACTTAGGGAGCTTGTCACTAAATACTAAATAAGTGTTACTTCAATTTTACATCATAATGTATTGGCATGTATTGGTCTATTATTAGCCAACTTTTTTGTTGAACTTAGGGAGCCTGTCACTTAATAAGTGTTACTTCAATTTTACATTATAATGTATCGGCATGTATTGGTCCATCATTAGCCAACTTTTTTGTTGGATTTTTGGAAAACAATTATTTGTTAAAATGACCAAGCCGGCTTTTTACACACGTTACGTTTATGACACTTTTGCTGTTTTCCTTCACGAAGTGATGCTTAACAGTGTCTTCGTCTTCTTTGTGACTTGCATCCATCTTTGATGTTCACTATATAGGTCGAGGATTGTTGTTCCTTCTAATTATTGGATGTTTTAGAGTCTGAAGTTGATTACACGTCTGAAACCTCTGCGTATAAAAACAGCCTTTACAGGTCTTTGTTTAAATTGGTTTACTTTTGCCCCAAAATCAAGAAAAATAAATCTTATTGGTACTATGTCAGTGTGGAGCTGAATACATTGGCAATACATATACAAGATTAGAAATGAGAATATTCAAACACATACCACGTACTATCCGTTTACACACGATGTCGAGATCATTCGGGAACTTTCAAGCTCATGAAACTGCCATTGGCAATAACATGGTTGGTACAAATAGTTGTTCTGTCCAGTATTCCGGTGAATGTTTTTCTGTTTTACACAGTTCTGGGTCGAACTATTATTATTGGGGTGTTAGTTATTAACAATTCTCAACTTAGTCTGTGTAGATAAAAGATTTTGAAACATAAGTTGGAGATTATCATGACAGATTTACCTCTTTTTCCTATGAGTTGTATTTTTCCGATTGAAATTTTTCTCTCCATTATATCAAATTTGAGGGCCTTAGTTTTTAATTTATCGTCCTGACGTTTCCTCTTAGAGGGTCAGACGATAATGGGTTAAAGACAATTTTAGTAATTTTCTTTTCCAACCCGCTCATCTCATTGATTAATATATATATATATATATATATATATATATATATATATATATATAAGTGTTAAAGGTTCATATTTTTTTTTAAAAGCATCTATGTTAAATTTAAGAAGGAATAGGTAAAATAAATACCTTTTGAAGCATTAAGATGCGATATTAAATTTTTTTATACAAAAGAAAAACAATAAATCGAAACCGATTTTTTTTTCTTTTTTTTATTAAAACTAGCATTTTTTTTTGTTAGTTTAAAGTGGTAAAGAGATAAAAAATACAAATCCGATGACATCAGGATATATTACACACCGAGGATGCCAGGTTTTGGCGAAATATCTGTATCACTTTAAACTAACAAAAAAAAAATGCTAGTTTTAATAAAAAAATTAAAAAAAAAATCGGTTTCGATTTATTGTTTTTCTTTTTTATAAAAAAAAATTGATATCGCATCTTAATGCTTCAAAAGGTATTTATATTACCTATTCCTTCTTAAATTTAAAAATAGATGTTTTTTTTAAAAAAATATGAACCTTTAACACTTATACAAACCACGTGCTGCATTCACGTTCTTCATATTTGATGATGGGAAACAACATCTTGCCCATTTGGCCCGGCTGTATAACAACAAGCCGGTAAAGAGATAAAAAATACAAATCCGATGACATCAGGATATATTACACACCGAGGATGCCAGGTTTTGGCGAAATATCTGTATCACTTCAAACTAACAAAAAAAAAATGCTAGTTTTAATAAAAAAAAGAAAAAAAAATCGGTTTCGATTTATTGTTTTTCTTTTTTATGAAAAAAATTGATATCGCATCTTAATGCTTCAAAAGGTATTTATTTTACCTATTCCTTCTTAAATTTAACATAGATGCTTTTTAAAAAAAATATGAACCTTTAACACTTATAAAAATCACGTGCTGCATTCACGTTCTTCATATGTGATGATGGGAAACAACATCTTGCCCATTTGGCCCGGCTGTATAACAACAAGCCGGTAAAGAGATAAAAAATACAAATCCGATGACATCAGGATATATTACACACCGAGGATGCCAGGTTTTGGCGAAATATCTGTATCACTTTAAACTAACAAAAAAAATGCTAGTTTTAATAATAAAAAAAAAAAATCGGTTTCGATTTATTGTTTTTCTTTTTTATAAAAAAAAATTGATATCGCATCTTAATGCTTCAAAAGGTATTTATTTTACCTATTCCTTCTTAAATATATATATATATATATATATATATATATATATATATATATATATATGATAATAATGGTAATAATCCAGGTAAAAAATATCCACAGGGTGGTAATCGAGAGAATTTTAACCGGGTTTATAAAAAGTGCTCAATATCAAAATAGAGCTTTATATATGATAATTTTATATATGATAATTATATCTCCAAATATAATCTGAAGTTTAGATCGGATTCTAACTCTGCCTGATGAGATCTCAGTTTATAGTAACTGTTGATCGATAACATCGACATGCCAGTGTCGCAGATTTTGTAAATGTCTGTGTAAATAAAATTATAATATATATATATATGTATATATGTATATATGTATATATATATATATATATATATATATATATATATATGTATGTATATATATATATATATATGTATATATGTATATATATATGTATATATATAATATAATATATGATATATATATAATATAATATATAATATATTATATATATAATATAATATATAATATATTATATATATATATAATATAATATAATATATAATATATATTATATATATTTATAATATAATATATAATATTATATATATAATATAATATATGATATATTATATATATATGATATAATATATACAATATAATATAATATATATATATTATATTATATAATATATAATATATTATATATAATATAATATAATATATGATATATTATATATATAATTAATATAATATATTATATTATGTATTATATATATATAATATATACTATATTATATATACAATATAATATATAATATATATATATATATACATATTTATATAAATCAGACTACGTGAGGTTAACAGAAGGAATCAACGTCTAAACAAAGTGTCTCCCCTTTCACCACCAACGCTCTGTTTTATTTTTGTTGGAGGGGGCAGGCAAAATAGAGAGTCTCTGATTGACGATAATTTCTCTTGATAAACCCATAGGCTGATTTTAATCGCAGGCCTTAAAACTAAAACTTACATCCAATCTGTTGCTAAGGTTGGTTAAAAATGGTTTCATCATTTTTCTTTGCGTTAAACCACCAGACTACCCATGCAATACTCGATCTTTATAATAGGTAGATACGTCTTAAGATGGAGAACTACTGCCACATCTGAAGAGATGTCGCCGAGAGCAGTATACCTTGCATTGAAAGAGTTAAAATTCGACTTCGTAATCTGGTGGGGAACGATCACTTCTCTACAGCCACTTTCACACACAAGAGGTTCTGCTAGTCTTTCTCTACTCGATCGTTTTTTTCCATGGAATTTGATCGACTGAGATTTAATCTGTGTTTCCTTGTAAGTTATTTACAACCAGAACTCGTCTAGTTACACCAACTGAAAATAACTCTTTTTTTTCTTTCTCCATGTGCCTAACATGAAACGGAATCTTGATGGATAGTTATTCTTTCAAAGAACTTCCGTTAACTGGTACGCGTTATCACAAGACTCCTTTCCTGCTGACTACAACATAGCAGTCTTCAAATTCAATGTCAACAAATGCTTGGCACAAGTAAGCTGTTGCTTAGCCACCGAAATTGTGTATCCACACCTAGTTGGTGACTGATGAGTACAGGGTATTACAATTGTACAGGGTATTACAATTGTACAGGGTATTACAATTATACAGGGTTTTCCAATTGCTATTAAATGTTGCCACACTATTCTGTATGTTTTTTTTTATACCTTCGATCAGTTAATTTGTTTAGGAGTGAATCCTGCGTATATAAACTATAAACATATAAACATAAATCACTCCTGTCCACGTAGTAAGTAGTAAGCCTCCTAATTTTTCGTGTGATATGATTTCTCTTTAAAATGCAGCTGTGAATTCACTGAACACAGACTCAGGTGTTTTGCAAAGAACAACGCCACAATGCAAATTCCTTGTTTGAGAAAACTTCCCGTCTCTAATGAGTATCGATTCTTTTTTCATTCCTCATCAGTCGACGTCGTTTCTCGTTCGCCTCTGCGCGACGGCAATTAATTGCACAAGCCGAATTTCACGGAAGAAGACGACCTTTCATTTTCTTTTCCCACGAATAAAAAAAACACTTCGAATAAAATTGTAGCCAAAATACTTAATAAGAATTTTAAAATGGACAATAGTTACTAGCTTTTTGACTCTGTCAATTGTTTATATTGCATGATTTTGATAGTAAAAATAGAAAAATATTGAAACCTGAAATTTATACTAAGTACTATATATATATATATATAGATGTAAATTATAACTAAAAGGTAAACTTTTAGAGAGTTGGACCTATTGTGAAATAAGGAAAGCTCAATATACTTGATAGAGCAAAAATATAGTACGTCAATGAAAATTAATAAGACCTGCAAATGGAAGCAAATCGATATTTTCAGTTGTTTTTTGGATTTCGTTATTGGTGGTTCCCCTGCCCGTGTGAACTTTAAAAAAAAACTTTTTAAAAACTTTCTTAATTTTTTAATTTTAAAAGAAAACTTTTTCAAATTTGGAACTTTGACAGTCCTATCCTGTCAACTTATCAATCATAATTTTTCCTCTGATCATAAGATTTTAATCTTTTAAAAGCCTGGTTTAAGGAAAGAAAGAGATGAAAAATAAATGTTTTTATTAACCAAACTGCTCCTTGTTTTGAACAACTGAAAATATCGATTTGCTTCCATTTGCAGGTCTTATTAATTTTCATTGACGTACTATATATATATATATATATATATATATATATATATATATATATATATATATATATATATATATAATGCGATAGTAAAGCTACTTTGTTGTTTCTGTTGAATACTTGTTAGCCTGTTTACTATTTTCATTCGCCGATTTGGCGTATATAGAGTTTAATTTCTTTTAATTTCCGTGCTGATTTTCGTCGGCCGATAGGGTAGAATACCGGATTACGAGGCAGTGGTGACTTAGAAACCGGGTTCGTGCCCTCCGACTGGCAAGAATTAACATCTCAGAGAGAGAGAGAGAGAGAAAGGGAGAGTCTGAGTCAGAGAGTCAGGTTTTTGAAAAATTGGTTGAGACTGGCTTGACTGGTTTTGAATCTTTTATGACGACTAGAAAGTTTCGAGTGTATCGCTTTTTTTGGGGGGGGGGATTCGAGATATAAGTCAATTTTGATGTGAGTTTTTTCATGCCTTTTAACTTGCAATTGGTTTTATTAAGCCTTTTTGGGGGCTTTTCTCATATTCTTTTTTTCTCTTTTTGCTTGCTATGCTGACTTTTAAATGATCAATTTCACTGATGATCAGCGATGTCTAAATAAAAAAAAAACATATATTTTTCTATTAAACGCGCGTAAGATATAAAAAAATGAAAACAAATTATTTGTGTATATATATAATGATACGATAATAAAAAAGATAGAAACTAATTGAAAGAGGTAACAAGTAAATAATGTAATCCGATACTCAGCTTGACCGGTGAAAATTATAAACATATCCTATCTCCAAAAAGAATTACTTAATAGGAAAGTAAACTATAAACATTTTGTTTGTAAAACGAATGAAAACATACAGGTATTCGTTCATTTGTTAAAGATGAGTCGAACGAAGTCAACATTTTTACTTCTGTCTGAGCCCCTAGAAACATGCAGCACACCTAACAACCACGATTAAAGGAAAGGACTTAAGGTGTATGTATGTCTTTACAAGCGGACATACCTTTAAGGCTGTTATAAAAAGTGTTCAACGACCCGGTCGGACGGAACTTTCAAATACGCATTAAATTTGGCAGCCTAATTACAATTCGTCTAACTAAAAATATGATAGTGAATAATTTTTAAATTCTTATCTACACCCCCCCCCCACACATATATATATATATATATATATATATATATATATATATATATATATATCATGATGCAGCAAATGCTACGCGATCATTAACCGCACTTCTCTACATTCGCTTTTGCTTAAACCCAGTTTAAAAGACTCATCCTAAACAAACAAAGGCAATATTTAATATAAGCGAAAAAAGACTGGTGTTATTATTGAGTTTGCGTATTTTCACACACTACGAAAGATAGTCTTTGGGATGGCATAAGACTATAGTATCTGTTCTGTTTTCAGTAAATGAGTTTTATTTATGTTCCAATACAGAGAGATCCATTTTTAGGTAGCTTGTGTTTACTCACATTGAAAACCGAGCTTGTGTCTTCTTTCGTGTGGAGGCAAGTAAATATGAACCAGCGATAGTTGAGATGAATTTTCCTACCTTATTATGCCAAATTACATTTGCTAGTGGGTATAAAAGAAAGTCCTTTTACAGACGATTATTAAGATGAAAGACAGTGTTTCGTCACTCATCTTAATACTGACCACGTTAAACGTTGTTTTGCTTCGATGATCCGACAAGTATTAGTCTTGTACGACTCACATGCCTCCATATTAAAGATGAAGGATAGACAGAAAAACAGGTACTATTTGGTATTAAACGGACGCTAAAAGTAAGTCTAAATCACGTTTTGATTCTCTACGTGGAGCAGGTGAGTACAAAACCTCTCGCGACCACAGCACCTCCTTGTGTTAAAGCCAATTACGTCCAATTGAGATAACTCTGACCCTCCATCTCTCAGCTATAGCCACTAGATAATTACAGAATGTTGACCACATTTATTAGCTAGACAGGCGACTGCATAAACGTAATATCTTTTAGAGGAGAAACATTACAATAATAATTTATACTTTATTATTGTATTCCATTTTATTTTCATTCTGTTTTAAATAAGTGCAGATGTGTTTTTATCAACAGCACACCTGCGGATGGATACAGGAAAGTCCTAATGGGAAAGTTTTGCTTGAGAATCTTCCCCGCTTTTTGGAAGATTAATCATGCAAAAGTTTTCTCAAAGCAGACGTTCATATTTACCGGGTATTTAGCATCCGGAAATATGTATAATGGCATTATTTTCCGAGGATGAGCTTAGTCCCCCTGCACTCTATCTTGATCCCTTACCCTAACCTCGCTCTCTCGCTTTCGTTCAATTGTATATAATTAAGAGACATATGTTTAATGCAGACATATATATATATATATATATATATATATATATCTGTATCTCTATTTCTCTCTCTATCTCTCTCTCTCTCTCTATATATATATATATATATGTATATATATATAATAAGTTCGTAGAACACTCTCGACTAGTCTTCTATCTGTGCCCGCTTCTAAGTACATATAGATCTTAATTTCCCTTAATTACGTGACAGTTTCTGTTGGCCGAGTGGATATAGCGACTGCTTACAGATTCTAGGCTGACTCTGTGAACCAGGTTCGCGCCCTTCGACCATCTGAAATTGTTACTTTCCTGCACTGATGAGAGCAATAAGCTTTAAACGCTAGCGTCTGTATGTATAATTAATTCAATATTTATTCATAAATATTATGTATATATGTATATATATATTTATATATATATCGTACATGTATTGTATAAGTTTCTGTAGATGTAAATCCGTTGAAACTCCAGTGTATATATAACAAGTAGAGCTGTTCTTAAATATATTTTTTATTCATATGAACCTTATTGGGTACGTATGTGTATACATGTTTCGGTTGTACTCTTCCTGTTCAGACCAAATAAGACAAAGAATAGAGATGAATTAGGAAAACTTTCCTATTAAGTAAATTTTTTTTACTGGATGGGATATCTTGAAAATATTCACTGGTCAAGTATCGGATTACATTCTTTACTTGTTAATTCTTTCAATTAGTTTCTATCTCTTTTATTATTTTTATTACCTGCATCATTCGTTCTTAAACTACCCTTCCTTCACTTTCATTCTTTTTTTTATTACCCACGTAGATTGGATTCCTTTCTTTTCAATATTTCACTTAAAAGTTTTAATCTACATACATACATTTTAACGTATAAATATCGCACCATATATATACATAAATATATACAAAAACAAGAATACAGAATATCAATATAAACATCATCTGATCTCCATATAAAATACACACGTGTACAAATCTGTAAGTACACAATTACACACATATACATATATATATATACACATATAAAATAACATAAACAGACATATATACATACACAGATATACACACATATACACATACATACACACATATTCACACACACACACAAAAAGACAGACACGCATATATATATATATATATATATATATATATATATATATATATATATATATATATATATATGGTAAGTTATGAAAATATATTTATGGCAATTAAGCTACACAGAGGCTCCCGTGTTTCATCCCCGGTGGAAAATATTCAGGATAAATTGCTAAAGTTTAGCCTAAAGATTCCTCCTTAGGATGAAACATAGGAGTCTATGTGTAGCTTAGTTGATAAATATATTTTCATAACTCACTACCTAGCTCTACTTACCTATCGAGTACTGTTGAAGTAAATACTGAAAATTGATACATAGACCATTATATCTCCTTATAATCTTTTTTATAGATACATGAAATAGTAATATATATTAATATATATATATATATATATATATATATATATATATATATATATATATATATATATATATATATATATATGATTATTTTTATTTACACAGACATGTACAAAATCTCCGACACTGGCATGTCGATGTTATCGATCAACAACTGTTATAAACTGAGATCTGATCAGGCAGAGTTAGAATCCGATATAAACCTTAGATCATACTTGGAAAGAATGAAATGGAGAAAAAAGAAGAAGAAGAAGTAAAAGAAATTCAAAATGTCAAAATTTGGAAAGTCACGTGGTTGGGACTGTTAAGAGTCAAGATTTTAAAATAAAAATAAAAATTAAAACTAATAAGAAAAATATTAATATAAAAGATTACACGTAAAATATAAAATATAATATAAAATATAAAATAAAATAAAATAAAATAAGTTAGAAAATATATGAATTGAAAAGAGGGAGATATAATAAAAACGGTAGAATAAAAAGATAGATAGATGAATAGATAGATAGAAATAAATAAAATGAAGTAAAATCTTTAAACTTATCAAATTATCATTAATTAGTTAATAAATCAAAACAAATTCACTAACAGATTAATTAAGTTTGGTAATAATAATATGACATTAATAATAATAATAATAATAATAATAATAATAATAATAATAATAATAATAATAATAATAATCGATAATAATTGATAATAATTAATAATATGTAATAGTCGGGTAAATATAAAATAATCCGGAAATATTAGATAGTATTTTTCAGGGTTGGATTTTCTTTAGTTGAAATTGTTGCTTGGTATACTGTTTGTAGTTATTTGGCAAGTTTGTTGTAATGGGGTTTCTGTTTGTTTTTGTGCAGTTGCAAGCTTTGCTTTTTGTTGTTTTTCTAACAGTAGTTTTGCTGCTATTTAGGATTTTATTGTTATGTTTATTATTATTATTATTATTATTATTATTATTATTATTATTATTATTATTATTATTATTATTATTATTTCTAAATTTTCTCCACAGCCATAGCTTAATTTGAGGGTGTTTTTATTAAACATTTTATGCAGTATATCATTAAGAGGAAAGTGTAGGTTAATTAAATTAATGAATCTTTTACCGAGTTTGGTTTTAACCATGTGATTAAATGGAGGTGTGAACCAGATAATCTTTCTACTTCTATTTTTATGTTTGTTGTTGGGAGCTTTAGGATTATGGTTTTTGGGTGGTTAGCGAGTCGGTAGACATAGATCGGATTGGCATTATCTTTAGTATAAGGTTCACACGTTTCTTTATTTAAGTGAAATGTTACGTCTAAGAAGTTAACTAGTTTAATATTAGATGTTATTTCAACTTTAGGAGTTATTTTTTTTCATTATTCTAAGGATATTTTTTGTTCTTCCACACTTTTGCCCGTTTGAGTTATTTTCTACCAATATCCATTATCCCTATACACGCCTATGCCTTCTATGTTGATGTCTTTAGTAAGGTTGTATAATGTGTAGCCACCAACTAGATCAGTGACTTCTGTAAATTCCAGAGAGCCCATAGATACATCAAAATATCCAAATTGATTGCTTTTTTCCATTGTCTTTGTTTACAAATTAGTACCGTATTTCTACATTTTCTAATGATATTGATTTCATTTTCGGAAATATCAAATAGAAGAGTGGCAAAATCAATACCATTTTCAAAAAGTTCTTTTGATATGGAGGGGTATTAGTTTATAATAGCTGTTGATCGATAACATCGACATGTCAGTGTGGCAGATTTTGTACATCTCTGTGTACATAAAAATAATCATATAAGCTCTATTTTATATTGAGCACTTTTTTATAAACCCGGTTGACATTCTTTGGATTATAACCCTGTTGATGTTTTACCTGGATTATATATATATATATATATATATATATATATATATATATATATATATATATATATATATATATATATATATATATATATACAAACAAACATACATATGTACATGCACATATATACATAGATAGACACATGCGTACATACACATTCAAAAATACACATCCCCTCACACATATACACACATACACGCATGCATACATAACTTGCCAATGGATGCATCACTTATCCACTAATTAGTTCAGCAAAATATATTATAATATATATATATAAATATATGTACTTAATTTGTCATTATTCTTACGGGTTTGGAATCAACTCGTTATAAACACGTGTATAGACTTACGTTCATATATATGCATCATTATAGAATGTACCTCAATCAATACCTACTCACATATATACATTAATGTTTAAATGCTCGTACTACTAATATTTTACACTCTCACATAATGGTATACCATACAAATATGTATATATATAAAAATACCTACCCACATATATGGATATGTACATACACTACACATAACAACACACAGTGACATATAAATATGCCTATTAACCTATACACACGTACCCACGAAATAAATATAAAAATAAAAATGTACAACTTTTAGACCTGTAGAAAGATACCAATACACATTAGTCCAAGTATCCATATACATACGTCCGCATACATCTGGATCCATTTATACCTTATTTGCCAACATTTCTTTCCCATAATACACATATACGGGTGAATATATATATATATATATATGTGTATATATGTATATATATATACACATACACATACACATACACATACATATGCTCATACATACACATATGCAACCATACATACACACATATACATACATATACACGACTAAATACATATATATATATATTTATATATACATATATATATACATACCGTTATATATACATATATGCACATACACACATACAGCCACATAATACATGTATATACATATACACCATTACAGATCTATGCACTTATACATACACACATTACATAAATATACACAAACTTAGTATATATGCACGCAGACACGTACATATACATACACATGTGTGTACATACATGTGCATGCATGCACATACACATACACATGTACACAAATATATATATATTGCTATAATTAAAACTAAAGTGCTTATATCATTAATTATTGCTCCTGTCTATCTCAGTTCAATTTGCTTACATTTATAACTGCTTTAGTATTAATACAATGAACTTACAATATAAGTTCCATAAAGGCAAGCAAAACAATTAAATACAGCGCATGCAATTGCAATAGTTAATTCTATATATAAACAAGTGATAACTATGAGGAAGTTCAATTATATCATTATAGTGTGAGGTGGAGTGATTTTGGATAATATAGAGGACGTAAGTGCAAAAATATAAAAACATCAGAATTTAAAAACACTAAAAAAATAGAAATAAAATAAAAAATAAAATAAAACAATAGTAAAAAAAAAGTATAAATAAAGAAACATTTTACAAATTGAGTAGACTTTATATGAACAATTAAGTTAATGTCAATAAAGTCACAATAATAATTAAACTACAATGTTACGTAATTGTAGTTATTCATAATCTAAAGTCTTCTTAGTGTATGTGTTGAAATACCCGTGCTTTCTTTACTTTGACGGCGGTTGATTTTTGACTCTACTCAACGTAGGTTATTCTCAGGAAAACCAGGCAAGGTGATTTACCTTGCAACCTAGAGGAAAGTGTAGGTTAATTAAATTAATGAATCTTTTACTAGAGGGAGACACGATAATACATTTTGTCGCAGTATGCTCCCGGTATCTAGTTTTGTTTACGGCAGATCGGCCGTGGTCGGGGTACCTCTCTTCGGAGCTGACCCACGACAAGTTTAGCTCTATATACTCACAACTTGATCTCTGCTACGTAAGCGTCCCTTCTTCCTTCGTTTAAAACCGCCGTTTGAATTTCTGAATTTGCACTTCGGGTGATTTCTTCTCCTGGCCTCGTGCACCTGACTCTTTTAAAGGTTACCGAGTCGAGTTTTTTTCGACGTCATACTCCGAAATGAACTCTTCAACCTCGCACACCTGGGCTCGTTCAAAGGTCACCGATTCATTTCCGTCATTCTTTTATGCCTAATTGACAATATATCTAGTCCTCGGCTTTTCTTCATTATTGCGATGTCATACCCTTAGCCTCCTCGTGACGTCTTATGCGTTATTACTCAACATGTCTGCATCATTATTTTACACGTGTTCGTTGAAATGTTTTCAGTTTAAACTCGTTTTTTGGATGACATTGAGTAATTGAAAATCTAAATGATAATAAGTTCTATATAGGAAGTACGTCAAGGAGTTTTAAGGATAAGTATTACATGCAAACATTATATTTTAGAAATAAATAATACAGAAACACTTGTTGTCCCGATACTTCTGGAAATTGATAGATGAGAAAAAAAACAATAATTAGATAGAGCATAATAAGAAAAGCCAAAACATGTTTCTTATGCCTAGGTGAGAAACTTGAAATTGTAAAATTTAAAAACAAGGAAAAATTACTCAACGTCAGACAAGAAACGAGTTTAAACTGCAAACATTTCAAGGAACACTCACTAAGCAGGTCAAATCTCTTGTTTTTTGTGTTTCTCCTGCATTTTAACTGGTTTTCCGTTTGTCTTTTTTCACACACTTTGTCTACCACGGCATTTTATTTTCATGACTTTTCGTGCACCTTACCCAATATATATATATATATATATATATATATATATATATATATATATATATATATATATATATATATGCTTTAGACTAACGTTATGTTGTCGGATTTTGAAAGTAAGACGTTGATTATTTTTGTGCCATATTTATGGCAATAAAAACACACACTACTTTGCTACGGTTTATTTAAAGAACTACATAGCACAGCGCATTTGTTTATATATGAATTCGTTCGGCTCTCAGCCGTTTTGTGGAAATAAATCTAAGAGTCTCTATACTTGAATATTGTGGGCACGTTGATAAAAACATTTTTATATTTTGTTCATTATTATATCGTAGTCGTTTTATTTTATTACTATTTGTCTATTGCGTACGTACTTTCGTCTGTTTTATTGCCCCGCGAGAGAATAGAAGTTACTTCAAGTAAGATTCCTGCCATAGCTCATGAGTCAAATGTGCGTACACAGACAATATTTTGATTAGACTGTTTTTTGAAATTGCCGCATTTTTTATACATGAATTCGATCGGCTCTTAACTCTCGTCCGCGATGAATTTAAATACATCTATTCTGTTATATTCCGGGGTGTAAGATTTTTAAGACTCTGATCATCAAATTCATATATTTTGTATATTGTATTTATTATTTAAATCCGTATCTTTTTTCTATTTTGCATACAATATTCGCTTTCTCCATTTTACTGTTTATGGAACAACAGTTCTATAAAGTCAAAATAAAATTTTAAACAGAGCCCAAAATATTTTGTTTGTAATTTTTATGTCTATCCATATTTTTAAACGCTTATTTTGTGCGTTAAGTAAAAATATAGTAGTTTATGTTCGTTTAACATTAAGTAATAAATATATTAAGAAAAGAATCATCTTCATTATCTTTATAATTTAACGCTTAACTTCTTAAATTACTCATATTAAAAATTAATTTCTATACAAAAAATAAATGCTATTAAATAGTACCTTCCTTCTAGTGTTTGCGTATAAAAACTACTAATTAAAATTGCTCCATCAAAAAATCTTCATCGTTTTCACATACATACATGACATGAGACGGACGTTGAAATTTTCATTATTATTTATAAATTTAATGATTCAAGAAAACAATGATTAATATGTAAAGAAAGTGAAAAATGATGTAGAATTTTGTGATAAGGTAGAAAAGATCAGCATACTACCAACTTAAAACATAATTTGACTTAGAAAACATCTGTTCTTCCCTCTTTTTTCAGAGACATTATGAAGAATACTAGGAGAGGATTGAAAATGATGAATAAAATAAACAACATTTAATTTCGTATGACAATGGTTTATGAAAAATGCTGGTTGAGATTATATTAAAGACGGCCAATTAGCCCGTCAATTTTTAACGTGTTTCACAAATGGGAGGAAACTCTGTTCAGAGACAATCTTTTTGATTTTAAACAGACGGGGAAAGAAAGGAAAGTTTTATTAGCAGTTCTGGTATAGAGAAGGGTCTTTAATATGAGTGACGTATAAGGAAGAGCAAAAGAGTTGAGCCCAGTCGAGCAACTGCCATAGAAATAAGGATAGTCTAGAGAAAGACTAGCGATGTCTCATCTGTGAGAAAAGGGATACAGATAAGAGAAGAGCAGAGAAGAGAACCCCCCCCCCCCACTAGATATATTATTTACATCTTTGACTGCTTAGATACAGATATAGGGAGGGCCTGTGGACGAGTGGTTATAGCGCTTGTCGACCCGGGTTCGATCCCACTCACGGCATGCGAATTTTCGGGTCTGAAAACTCCCTCTGTCAACCCAGCATCAGTAAATGGGTACCTGACTAAAACTCAGGGAAGGTTCAAGGCAGCGGAAGGAGAGGGATGGGCTCCGCCTTCCATATGCTGTGCCCTAGACACCGTGATTCTTAACAAATCACCGCCGCTACGGGCAGTGTGCGATGTCGGCAACGACACTCGTGCGCGTACAGGCTATGCGACCTTTACCTTTACCTATACAAGATCAGATGTGGTTTGGGGAAGCAAGCGCACTAGGACACTCGCATTCTGGCTTACAAAATTGCCTGAGCAGCCTCGTCAGTATTCCCCGGTTGGGGCTCTTCAGGCAATAAACTAACCACTTCTCAGAGAGAATGTAAAATCTGGGATGGTGGATCTCATAAAACTGAACAGAGGAATACCTCAGCCCGACAGAAACAAAGCATCTGATTTGCAATAAAGTCGATTTGGGAAACTGTCCAAGTGAGAAAGAGTGTTTTTAGCGCCATATCTCATCTGTATCTGATTCGTATATACGTCGGGGATTGCACCGGGAGTAAAATACTTGTAATTATTTCGTCTACTGATTAAACACAACTCTTTGTACTACTTCATAGAGTTTATTTTTTGTTCTAAAATATAAAGATCTGGATTTGAATACCACATCTCTCTCGGGTCAGTACCATAGAGTGTACCACTAAGTAGAGATATACGAGCAAAAACACGGCGTTGCCGTTGAAGATCAGTTGGAACAAATCTGAGCGAACTTCTCTAATGTTCTTCAGATGCTGTAAAAAAAACACTTAATAATTATAAAAAAAACACTTAATACAAGGTAATATTTCTGCTTGATTCATTAAAATGATTTACGAGGCGTATTTTTCTTACGGCTTTTATGTCAATAAAATATAGCCTCCCTTCGTCGAAAAAAAATCATTACTCCACAAAAATAAAATTAGAATTGAAAACAAAAGAAAGAAAAAGAGAGAAAAGCAAAAACGAAATGTTAAAAAAAAAGAGAAATCTGTGTTTTACTGTTTAACTTTTGATAATTTATTCTTCCAATTTTTCTTGGTTCTGTTAAAACGATTATCTATTTTTTATTTACCTTCTTCACGCTTTTTTTTTCTTCGTTTGTTTTTCTTGTTGTTTGGTTTCAATTCGTTGTTACTTTTTACGCATGTTATGATGTAGACTTCAGAAAGCTTTGAAGTATTTACGCACGAATACATTTGTTTATGTTGCTTTCTTGCCCCTCCTCCCCAACACCTGACCCCCAATTCTTCTTCGTAGCCATTCGCCATTCTTTTAGTGTTGTTTATACGTATCCCCCCCCCATATCATTTTTTGCCCAATTTATTACTTTCATTCTTTTTCACTTTCATCTTTTCCCGTTGACTTTTGTTGTTATTCTCTTCCACCCTCTTTCCTGTTTCTCCTTTCCTGTCTTACTTTGTGAATATCGTCTCTCCGACTATAAGACCGTTGAATAAAAGTCTGTCCGTTCGAATGTGTGCCTTGATAAAAACAGTGCCCGTTTTCGCGACTTCAATTTCATCCTTCAAACTAACGCTTCATTGTATTGAGATAGGAAACAAAGTTTTGTTTATATTCCGGAGATCCTTCCTCAGTGGCTTCTTTCCTCGGACCGCTTGCCGTTTGAATTCCATTGCTGCTCCCTGTTTCCTCGACCGTACCAACTTGCAGAAATTGAAATGTAATGTGAACAAAAATTCTGCTGCCTAGATCCCCACCCAGGGTGCCTCTATAAATCTGACTCCTATCAAAGTATCCCCGTTACGTTTCACTAGCAATATACCATCTTTTGGATAAATAAAAGTATAAGCGTATTTTATTTTGCAAAACCGATTTCTTATTAGTGGTAGGCTCTTTTATTATTTGCAAAGTTCAAGGGTTACTCCTATGATGCGAATATGAATCTTGTTTGTTGTTTGGGACTAGGGGTAACTTTGTTTGCATGGGTTTGCCTAATTCATACATGAGTATTGATTTACTCCTCTCCAGGAGTTAGGCACAAGGCCAGGTTTAATCTTACTCCCACAAGTAAGATGTGACTCAAGGTCGGGTCGGGAAAGTGGGATTTAAAAATTGCCTGGGAAGCCCCGTCGGCATTCCCCGGTAGGGGCGCCTCAGGCAGTAAGCAATAAACTCACTCCTCCCCAAAGAGGGGAGGCAAAGCCTGGGAAGATGGACCTCCCAGAACTGCACAGGACATACCCATTGACCGGCGCAAATCAAGACCCAAAGGCCAAGACAACACCAGTATGGGTTGCAGTATCCATCGGAACAGATACTATACTTTGATCTTAGCCAAAAGGCCAAGAACAACAAATTCATACATAAGTAACTACTACGACAATATTTTTAATTAACGTATAAATTATGTTATCAAATTTTCTTAACTATGAGTCGTATTTCACTTTTCTACATTGTTTTATGCAGCTTGTTATGTAGGTTCGAATATGTTATGCTTAATTGGTATCTTAACCATTGCCAATAAATGTAGCATTTTCCTATATCATGTTTACGATGAGAGCAGAGTGAATACAGAATGAAGCCAATAGGGACTTGAACATTATGTTTGTTCCCTCGCTTACACCATTACTTCAACTGATTATCTAACTTCAAATACCTCCATGTCACATGATAAAATCAACCATTTATATATTTACGTGTATACCGGTTTATAGTTGACCCTGTGTCTACATTTTTACAATAATACCCAAGTTACCTGAACAAATCTTATCTGCAATTTACGTAGGAAATAGCATTGATGAACTGGATATCGTCCCGAACTGACGACACAGTGTGACTTGTTCCAATTTTGTCGCTTCAATGTGGAATCATTTTCATTAGCGACCTTATGAACCTTTACTTGGTCCCTTTCGTGAGTACTTTAAATTGATGCCCGTGAAAAAAAGAATAATTTGAGTCAAAATATCGTAGCTGTTTTATACGCATTTAGATTTTGTTTCCATTTAACTTCAAAGGTTATTTTCGGCTAAATAATATTTAACGTTGTGGGGCGTCTAGAAATTAAGATTAAGTCCATAGTTCTTGAACACTCTATGTTTCATGTGCAGCTACATCATATTGTAAGAAGTTAATGTATATTTTAAGAAGATCAACTTCCACAAAATATTGCTCTGGGATAACCAGAACACATTGCTCTTAGATAACCAGACCACATTGCCCTTAGATAACCAGAACACATTGCTCTTAGATAACCAGAACACATTGCCCTTAGATAACCAGAACACATTGCTCTTAGATAACCAGAACACATTGCTCTGGGATAACCAGAACACATTGCTCTTAGATAACCAGAACACATTGCCCTTAGATAACCAGAACACATTGCTCTTAGATAACCAGAACACATTGCTCTTAGATAACCAGAACACATTGCTCTTAGATAACCAGAACACATTGCTCTTAGATAACCAGAACACATTGCCCTTAGATAACCAGAACACATTGCTCTTAGATAACCAGAACACATTGCTCTTAGATAACCAGAACACATTGCTCTTAGATAACCAGAACACATTGCCCTTAGATAACCAGAACACATTGCTCTTCGATAACTAGAACACATTGCTCTTCGATAACTATGAAAACATTTCTCTTAGATAACCAGAATACATTGCTCTTAGATAGCCAGAATACATTGCTGCTCGATAACTAGAACACATAGCTCTTAGATAACCAGAATACATTGCTTTTAGATAATCAGAACACATTGCTTTTAGATAACCCGTCCACTTTACTCTTATTTAACCAGAACACATTGCCCTTAGATAACCAGAACACATTGCTCTTAGATAACCAGAACACATTGCTCTTAGATAACCAGAACAAATTGCCCTTAGATAACCAGAATACATGTGAACGAATACACACGTACATCACTCTGTTTTAAAATTCTACATCGGTAAGTTCTCAAAGTTCAAGATACTTTTTGGGGGCTAACACATAGAGTCTTGATGAGGTATATAGATATCCGAATATTCTCCCCAACCTCTCAAACATTGACTTAATAAAGCAGTGAAGATCGCTAATTTGCCGCGCCCCAATTGACCGCGTAACTATGTTAGAGGTTATCTTTATTCTGGTCTTTGTTTTGGTATTTCTAGATTCCAGGACTAGAATTTATCTGGTTTCGTGGAGGGTTCACCTTAATGTTGGCATCTGAATCAGCATCACTGGGAGTATGTGCACTATTCATCGCATGAGCTAGTGTATAGTCGTGTTGAGAGGATTTTATTTGGGCTTCGAATACTATGTTCTTTTGAATATTTTGTCAGAGTTACTTGTTAGATGAAGTATCCTCGTATCAGACTGAACTGACAATCTCCTGTGGATAGAGACCGAGAACACACAAAGATAGTGTCTAGTAGACATTCAAACTCTCTCTGTCCCTCTCAAGTATATCACGTGTGTGTTTGAACGTTTAAGTCAGTGCGTGAGTTACTATTATAGTTATGAATAAATTTCCGAGCAAGAACACAAGTTTATTCCGGGAAAACAAAAGAGACTTCGTATTCGTAAAGTTTGCATCAAAATCCAACTTTGTCTTCTTATCTTGTTATTGTTCAAGTGTCCAAACATGTTCTGACTGTGCAGGGTTTGGCTGGGGACAAACGTCATGATCAGAATAAAACGGTGAAAACTAGAATTGCGTATGAGGTGGGAAGTACAGAAAACGGCATTAGGTAACAGCGGCTAAAAGAGGAAGGAGGTGAGAAAAGACGAAGGGGATGAAAAAAGTGAAAATTGTTGACCGAAAATATAGCGGAAAAATAAGGGATAAAGAAGGAAAGCGGGAGGTGATGTATGGGAAGAAAAGCATACAGAATTCAAAGAACTTTCGACGGAAAAGAACACGAGAACAATGAGAATTAGCAGAAAAAGAAAAAAAAGTTTGTAGACGTCGGACAAGAGGTACAAATCGTAAAAGCGATAAAGAAGTTATGAAAACATGAATATAAAAAGAGGAGATGCCGAAGTAGAAAACGAATAACAACAATGGGAAGAAGAGGGGGGGAAGAAAGAAAAGCAAATAGAAAAGAAGAGGAAGAGGAAGAAGAGTATAAGACGAAGTAGGTAAAAATTCGAAGAACAAATCACCGAGAAGAAGAAGAAAAAGAAAAAAGAAGAGCGAGAAAAAGAACAATAACAAAAGTAAAATTAAAAATAAGAATATGAAGAAATAGTGTGAGAAGAATTAGAAAGACAAGATGGAGAACAAGAAAAAAAGAAGAGGAAAAGTATAGGAAGAAAAAAAGAAAAAGAAGAAGCAGAATAATAATAAGAGTAATAATAAGAAGGAAGAGAAGAAAAGAAGGAATAAAGAAGAAATAGAAGAAGAAGAAGAGAAATAATATAAAAAGAAGGAAAAGAAAAATATGAATATAAGAAGGAGGAAAAGTATAAGAAGAAGAGCAAGAAGGAATACAGAAGAAATAGAAGAAGGAGGAGAAATAGAAGAAATAGGAGAAATAGAAGGAGAAGAAACAGAAGAAGAAGAAATAGAAGAAGAAGGAATAGAAGATGCAGGAGAAAAAGAACAAGAAGGGATTCAGAAGAAATAGAAGGAGAAGAGGAAGAATATAAGAAGAAGGAAAAGTATAAGAAGACGAAAAAGAACGAGAGAGAGAGAAAGAGAGAGTGTGAACATGTACAAATAGAATTACTAACGAATATGAGCGAAATAAAAAGAAAGAATGAATAAATAAATAATGGAAGAGAAAAGCAAATTAAAGAAAGGAATAGTAAAAAAGAACCGAAAATGACTACAGAGACGAATGAACGAAAAATAAAACAAAGAAGCGGACGAAAGAAACATGTCTGTAAAGAAAACAGAAAAAGAAGGAAGCTCCATTTGCCAGCGAATACATAAAGCATCGAATGGTTTCTTTGAAGAAACGAGGTGGCCATATTCGTTGTCATCGCGGTGCAGGAGATCTTCTGCAAAAGCGATTGCCCGCTCAGCGGCAGTCACCTTTTGGAAAAGAGGCACCCTACCGATCTCTCTGTGAGACGCCGTGGATGTTAGAAAAGGCATCAGCCGTTTCTGGCTCATCTCATCACTCAACCCCAACCCTAACCCTAACCCTTTGCCCTGGCGCTTTCAACAAAGCGTAGAGCAATTGTACTCATCCTTATCCCCCAAAAACTCTCTTCACCTCGCATCATTTCGTTCCATCCAGAATGTTCAATCCAAAACCTCCCCACCCCCTGATCCCCTCGTGTTCTTTTTCATCTCTTGCTTACCCTCGTGTTCATGAAACTCAATTTAAAAAAATACATATTTATACGAGTCAATGCTTTTTTCAGTCTCACGTGACAATGGATAACCCCTGTCAGGGTGCCCGAGTTGAGAGTCTTTAGTGGGGCAAGGGTTACTTAATCAGCAACCGCACCAGAATTGTCGGAAAATCGGCCAACAGATTAAATAAACACATACTACACATCTTATTAATTAATGAATAAATGCGAACGTTTTTTTTTATCATTCACAACATTATATTATATTACCATTAAAACGGGTTACAATAGTACAGCCAACTCTTTTGAAAAACTTATACATAGTAGAAACAAACCCCACACAAATGTCTAATTTACATAACTATTTTTTAAACAGTTAATAATAAATACATGTTTGGTATTATTAATTTGCAATTGTATTCTCATATTTTCCCTGTATATATGGAATAGTTTTGTCGATATAAGCAGAAATTACTAATACAAAAAGGATCATTGCTAAATCTTTTGTCAAAACATTCATTAATGTTCAAGGGAAATTTAAATGAAACTAGCATCGTAAGCAAGAAATAAGCAACAGTTCAATCCATCAGGGTCACGTGATATTTCAGACGTCGTTCAAAAAAATTAATTTGCATAAGACTTCATAACTTTTGACGTCGGTCGATTTACGTCAGTCAGCTATCAACCAGTTGACATGATGACATATTGTGGGGGGAAATATAGCTCTGTCTATGACATGTTGCCTATATAGGAGAAGGGCGAATGCATTTGCGTCTAGTGAAATATATCTCAGTCTAACAAAATAGCACTGGTACATATCTACACACGCCCATAAACCAAACTCAATACAACATATATTATGTAGAACTAATAAATATGAAGGCGGGCGTCGTTTATACTAGTAGGTAGTAGAGCAATTATATAGTAAATTAGCAGTTATTGTTTATAATAACATTTTATCTAGTTTCCGGAGGAGTTTTATAGATTCAGTGAGTAGTATGTAAATTACGAAAATTATGCCTACAGTTAATTGAAGTTTAGCCCCATCACTAAATCCTATTATTTCAAGTATCTCATTTAGGCAAAAACTACAATATATGTAAAAGGAATGAACCGATACTTGTTTTGCTAATAATACTCCACTTAACTATTCGCGTTTTATTATTTGTGGTTATATACAAAATATGTTAGGAAAGCGAAGTTTTGTTTTTTAATGAATATATTTAAAAAAAAACATATTTGCAGATGTTGAATATTTTAAAAAGTATTTTCGGCAATGTTATTTTTAGTTGCATCTTCTGTGGATGTAATTGTAGCTAGATAGGCTATATGGCATTATAAACACATATGCAGTAGTTGGCAATCAATTTTATTGTTACACTTAAAACATATTGTTTTCCCTCTAATATATTATTTGAAATGGGGTTTTTATTAATTTTATTAATTTTTAATATTTTGTTGTTATGATTTTCATGATTTTTTTACAGTAATCGCTGCAAGTGTAACTTATTTTGAGAGTATTTTTTGTAAATGCTTATGTAGAATATTCATTTTTAGTTCTTTTATAGTCGTTCTCTTTTAGTGGATTGCTATCAACAGCTTTATGTTCATGAAATATTTCCTCGTTTTATGAGCTAACACTAATTTTTTAATCATTAAGTTCGTTCTTTGATGACTGTTTTTGTATGTTTAATGAGCGATTGCATTATTCTGAGATATATTTCACAAGGCAGAAATGCATTGTTCCTTCACCCACAACATATCATAAGCAGAGATATATTCCTCCCTTCCAGAACATGTAATCTTCTCAACTGTTAATCAACTTTAGTCTAGCAACCAAAAGAATGTAAATACATTTGATTGGTCGACGTCAGAATTATTAATAGAGTAGAATTAAACGGTTTGCATTTTCACAAAGTGATATTTTAGATTTAGTCACGTAACCCTTATTGGTTGAAATCTTGTTTCATTTCTTTCATATTGAAAATATAGCGAATAGAAAATTATTTTGGGGACTGAGGAAATCGAGTTATAGTATATATATATATATATATATATATATATATATATATATATATATATATATATATATATATATATATATATATATACTTTCATTGGCCGTAGAAAAAATCAATCCAAAACCATAATTTTAATCTATTCTTACAATTTCGTTATTTGTGTATTTCGGTGAATACGTACATTACTTTTTCGTCTCACAAACAACAAATATTGATTCATAATTTTTAATTAAATACTTATGATGATTGGAATGCATCTATGAAGCATATATGCTCAGAAGCTTGTAATACAACTTCATTGAGGTTGTAAATTGATACATTTTTAGATACTATAAGTAGTATATACTTAGATATATATTTCTATAAGAACTAACGAATATATATTAATATATATACATATATATATATATATATATATATATATATATATATATATATATATTATTTACTTTAAACCACGTCAAATGTATGGGAGAACAGATCCACATAATTTCGAAGAAAACTTTATACTTTCTAACATACAATTGTTTCGGTTACTACCAAGATATTTATAAAATGCTCCTGTATATTCAGTGCTCGTATATAAACAAAGTAAAAAAAAAGAAAAAAAGAAAAAGAAACAGAAAAAAAAACGAAAAAAAGAAAAGAAAAAAGTAAATTTTCAAGCAAAGAAAAAAACTGGATTACAGTCCGTACTTATGATCATTGCTTTATACTAATGGCTAATTCGCAGCACCCACACAACGTGTGCGTTTAGCTATTATTTTTTAATCATTTGTCATCGACTTAGATATTCATTCTAAGTCACATTAATATACATATAAATATATATATATATATATATATAAATATATATATACATATATGCATATATACATACATATATATATATACATACATATATATATATACATACATATATATATATACATATATATATATATATACATACATATATATATATACATATATATATATATACATATATATATATATATACATACATATATATATATACATATATATATATGTATATATATATATATATATATGTATATATATATATATATATATACATATATATACATATATATATATACATATATATACATATATATATATATATATATATATATATATACATATATATATATATATATATATATATATATATATACATATATATATATATATATATATATATATATACATATATATATATATATATATATATATATATATATATATATATATATATATAGATAGATATAGATATATATATGCCATGAATAAAAAATAGATGAAAATACAACAACATTTCCAGAGTTAGCTTCTCTTGAATACATTAATGTGTATGGGATTCCAGTTTCAGATGCCACAATAATCGGGATATTTTTTCTAGTAGTATATATAGTTTTATGATTCTTTCTTTGTTTTAAATAATTTAACGTCTCTCTGTGCGTTCTTCTTCTCTCCTATGTTTTTGCCGTTATCTAATAAACTTAAATCTTCACTTTTTCTGAAGACGTTCGTTGGACGTTCGTTGATCCGAACGACACTGGTAAAATCTTTCCTTTCTTGATGTTTTCCTATATTTAAAATTGGTTTTCTATTTGTTCTCTTTTACACACACACACACACCCATACACACACACACACGCACACACACAGAGGGAAAACGGGGAAACTAAAAAGTATATACTTTATGTATTCATCAACGTTTCTTCTTTATTGTAAGACTTCCTCGCGATGAAGAAACATGAAGAGAAATCATACAAGCATATAAAGTCTCAGTCAGTTTGTGAGCAAAAGAACAATCAAATAACTGAGGAAAACAACAAGGCCGCGCGTCCACAGAGTTTTCCAGGGATGGAAGTAATGTGCTGGTTGAAAAACAGTTCACTTCTTCAGCCTTGCAAGAAAGATCTTGCTTGGGTCATCGTATCAAACGAACGATGATGTTGAAAAGTCTGAGCCAGGGTGTGACAATCGTTTAGATGCGTTATTTGCTTAGAGTATTATGTATGTTTGTTTAAATTTAGTGTAAGGAAGGTTTAATAAGGTTTGTAAAAAAAGGAGAAGGTTGAAAAGTAACAGTTGAGATTTAAACCGGAGAAGATTTAAAGAGATATGAAAAAAAAAAAAATTAAAAAATATTTCTATATAAATCTTGTGAGCCAATATTATGGGTATCGTATATTTGGCCGTTACTGTTTTGGGGTTTAATGATGTGTCTTCTAAGGGAATTAGGGAGATGAAATGGGTTTGAGGATTAAAGAGGAACAACATTTATTAAATTCGTGTTTAAATCCTTGATTAAAGGATTTTAAATCAATTCCAAAGGAATGTAAATGAAGAATCGAGCACTCTGCTTGTATTTTTCCTGCTATATATATATATATATATATATATATATATATATATATATATATATATATATATATATATATAATTCCACGTCTTGAATTAAAAACAAACGAAGGAGGAAAATAAGTCGTATGGGAATGAAACCGCGTGAAAGTTTTTAAAACGCAAAATATGATGAAAAAACGAAAGGTTTGACAAAAATAGAGATGGAAATAATTTCTATGAGTTAATTTTTTATGTGTGAATGTATAAATATATTCCTATTCATTTAATTATTTGTGCATTATTAATTACTCAATAATTATTAAATTATTCATAAACATATGAGCATATGTATATATATATAACCGATCAGTTATTTGTCCGCACGCACGCATACACACATATACACAATATTATAGTTCACTTGAAAAATACATTTATCCGCTCGACTTGAAGATAACTGTCGTTTTTTGATACTTGAATCGTGCATGTCAACCTCCCCTCTTCCTATTTTCTATTTCCTATCTCTTCTCTCTCGGTCTGAATGAACAGACGTTTTCTTTTCCTTTTTCTTCTCCTTCGTTTCCTTTATTTGTCTACCTTCCTATCACTGTATCCTACTCCCTTACTTATATGTCTCTCTTTCCACCTTATTTTATTTATTTATTTATTTATTTGTCCTGTTTGTTTCAGATTTTAGATTTTAGATTGTTTAGATTTTTTTATTTTTTATTTTTAACGGCCCTAAATCACGTGACCCCCCAATTTTTGAAATGTTAAATTCCTTTTCTTCTTCTCTTTCTTTATCTCTCCATTTCATTATCTTCAAATATGATCTGAGGTTAACATCGGATTCTAACTCTGCCTGATGATATCTCAGTTTATAGTAACTGTTGATCGATATCATCGACATGCCAGTGTCGCAGATTTTGTACATGTCTGTGTAAATAAAAAATTATCATATATAAAGCTCTAGTTTGATATTTACATAATTTATATAGACATTGTAGTTTATATATGTGTAGATAATGTAGTATAGATTGGTTAGCCTGATCTGATCTTAGTTTTTGTTCAGCTATGATGAGTTTGCTGATATCCGGAGAAATAATAAAAACATTACGTTGTTTGATTGTGTTGGAGTTTGTGATGCGTTCTGCTTCAAGGAATCTGCGTCGAGATCTATTTTATATAAATTTAATAGTTTATATATATATATGACCGTGCAAAGAATGAATCCAAAACAATTATTTTTATTTATTCTTAAAATTTCTTTAATTTCATATTTCGGTGAAAACCTGTATTTCTTATTCGTCTCACAAACAACATTTTTTCTTTTTCTAAATTTAATACCTATGTTCATTGCAATGCAACCATAAAGTATATATGCTCTGAAGCATGTAAGACAACTTGATTGAGCTTGAAAATTGAAATATTTTTACTATTATATATTTAAATATACATTTCTTTAAGAACTAACACCCACACACCCACCCACCCACACACACCCACACACATATATATATATATATATATATATATATATATATATATATATATAAGATAACTGAATGAAGAGTGATAAAGATGTAAGAATGACAAATCTATTTCAACTTCGGTTGTTCAATGCAAGGTGTACTCGGTAAAAACATGTTTTTTTTCCTTAAGACAAAGCTTTTCAAAGATTAAAATGTTATCATCAGAGGAATTGCCTAGATGGATAAGTTGGCAGTGGAAAAGCCAAAATTAAAAATTGGAATAAATATATATATATATATTTATATATATATATATATATATATATATATATATATACATATATATATTTATATATTTATATACATATATATATTTATATATATATATATTTATATATATATATATATATATTTATATATATATATTTATATATATATATATATATTTATATATATATATATTTATATATATATATATATATTTATATATATATATATATTTATATATATATATATATATTTATATATATATATATATTTATATATATATATATATATATATATATATATATATATATAATTGAAATATAAGCCATATTAGCAATACAAGATTAATTTACTATTTTTTTTACATTAATCCTCTCGATTTCGGAATAAAATTCCTTCTCTAGGGGTATCTTGTATTGCGAATATGGCTTATATTTCAATTTTATTAACTAACCCGGCAATACTTTGAAATTTGAACGACAAACCCACACTTTTCATGACAGCGTGCCAACGCTTCTTTCGTTCGACACCGGATTTGAATCATAACCGCCGATAAAACACTGCGGAGACGTCGTACTTAAGACGTTTATCAAGTAACAAAGAAATAAGTTTGTTTATTCTTGTTTTTTGATGAAAAAAAATGACTCAATGCTGGTCACCCCTGAACAAGGAATTTTATTCCAAAATCGATAGAATTAATGTAAAAAAAAATTAATTAATCTTATATTGCTAATATGGCTTATATTTCAATTTTATTAACTAACCCTGCAATACTTTGAAATTTGAACGACAAACCCACACACATATATATATATATATATATATATATATATATATATATATATATATATATATATATTGTGTGTGTATTTAGGCAGCAAGTTTTCATTTAGGCAAACGTTGTTGAATAGCACGGAGTGTTTCTGCTTTGTGATCTTTTTTATATTTTTTCCATCTTCCGAATGGTCAACTAATAATCAACCAAATAATTCCCACTACATAAATCTCTTCTATTGCAACCAAATGCATCCGAATTTTAAATTAGATGAAAAGGTTCTTAAAAATATAATACATCGCTACATATCCCCCGCCAGTCCTGATAATAAAATAAGATTCATCATTTATTATAAAAAAGTTAAAACATCGAACCATGTAGTTAAAAATAACACCTCTCAGACAAAAAATACACTAGGAAAGACCAATGTGATATACCAGTTTAAATGCCCAATGGGAGAGTGCATCTCCGACAACAACAATGATAAAACTAGGTCTTACATTGGTTTAACTACTACAACATTGTCCCGAAGACTCACCTTACATCTTTCCGAAACTAGCTCCATTTGCCAACACTTAAAAAAGCATGACTGTCACCCTTCTCAATACAGAGAAATCTTAGTCAATAATACAAATATATTACACCACGATACCAACATTAAAAGGCTGAAGATTCTTGAGGCCCTTTACATAAAAACGAAACGCCCTACAATCAATAACATTGTTTATGAGACTAGTCACAACATTTTGAAGTGTCTAGCTTAGTAATCAACGTTATTAAATTCCTAACCATTAAACAACTACACGTTTGAATTTTAAACGCTCTTAAAACATGGTCGAATTTTTTTTTTTTTTTTTGCGCTTAAGAAATCAAACTCTAACTTCACACCCCTTCGAACAGAATCACGCCCTTGTAACTTTTCAATACTTAAGACGCTCCTTTTTTTTTTAAAGTTGTATGAATTAAAAAATAAAAATGAAATAAAAAATAAATATAAATAAATAAATGAATAAATAGAATAAATGAATAAATAGAATAAATAAATAAAATAAAAGTAAAGACATACTCGTTTCCTCTCTTTACATTCTATAAATACATATTCTTTTTTCACACAAACACGCCTGAAGATGATTAGAGGATATCAAATCGAAAGTACTCGCAAGGAAGATGGAACAACAAAACTACGGAAACTTCATACACCAGTTTGATCGAGGTACGAAGTTGACCATTCGGAAGATGGAAAAATTTAAAAAAAAGATCACAAAGCAGAAACACTCCGTGCTATTCAACAACGTTTGCCTAAATATATATATATATATATATATATATATATATATATATATATACATATATATAATATGCCATAAATATAAAATCAGTGAAAATACAAGAATACAACATTAGTTTCAGAGTTAGGAATCAGTATAAACATCGATGTAAATCATTTGGAGTAATAGTACAGACACATATTTAAATCTACAAAGAGATAGGCATCGATATCTTCACCGTTATTATATAGATTGATTATTTCTTGTTACTACGGATTCATCTTCCTTTCAAACGCCTCCTTTTTCTCCCTTCATTTCTTCTATTTTTCACCACTTCGTTTTATGTGTACGATAACATCCCTACTTCGTTCTCTAACCCCTCACCGTCAGACTCATCAAAACAAACTTACCCGCGAATGAAAAGACCGGCCGTGTTAGCCATGCCAAGCTGACAGTCTATTATGAAATAAAAACAAAACGCAAATTATAAAACGCCTCTCGTCCACGAAGGGCCGCTTATGTACTCTTGTCAGCGCTTCAAAAATCCGCCATTGGTCGGGGTTTCCCGCGGGCGGTAATTTTGAGTTGTTATGTTCGTATCCTGTCATCGTCAGCCACTGCAGGCCTTTGTGCGTGCCGACTGGACGACTATGGCGTCTTAAAAGGACTGACCCATTCGCCTGGTTTGATCGCCCCAGTCGACGAGTCGTGCCCTTCGTGCGCCTTTAATCAAGCGGGTTAGAGCCCGAAGCGTTTATTCAATCGAGGCAATAAGCGCCATTCGTCAAGCTATAGGCCGTCATTGTTTTTTTTTTCTCTGGTTTCCTCTTGAATGTTAATATTATATCTGCACGTTTGTATGTCTGCTCCTCCCTCTCTCTCTATCTCTCTCTTCACCCTTGTATACCTCCTCTCTCTCTCTCTTCACTTTTGAATACTCCCCCCCTCTCTTTCTCTCGTTTCCTTTACCGAGGTGTCAGCGATTTGAACATACGCCAATGTGGTTAATGGTTCGAATTTAATATTTTGACCTCTAAATTGAAGGAGAAAGCGTACACGACGAGCGTAGATTTACTGGTAAGCTTAAGTCTGCTTTATATTTAAAATGCCAGAAGTGGGTAGAAAAGCCAGCGGCCCAGCGGAAGAGCCAGGCTAGCCTCTAAAAATAGCCCGGGTAGCCTCATCGGTATTCATTGATAGGGGTGCCTTAGACAATTGACAATAAATGACCCACTCCCCAAACCATGAATGCAATACCTGGGAGGGTGGAACTCCTAGTACTACCCAAGCCATAATACCTTAATTCGACAGATAAAAGCCTCCGACTGTCGGACTGAGTGTCGAGAATTTATTTAGGCGGTACAATTATCAGCCAACTTTTGCAGACTGGATTATTTTGGAATTCGCTCAACTCTATTGAACGTAGATTAAATTAAATTTATTTGTTTATTGACTGTGGCCACTTAATCTTAGTTCCAGCTACAGAAATACGTGACAGGAAGATGGAAAGGGCATGTATTATAGGGTGGCTCACCTAAAAGTAGGACGAATGATAGTCGACTGGAAGAACAGAATTACGAGTACTGTTCCAGATGACGCGCCTAATTTCCGTGAATTCGCGTCGACAACGATCGGGAAGGTCGCGGAAGCGCCCGAGACTTGCATAGACGAAAACACCAAGCGTTAATGGAAGGCTTGCAGGCGATAATATTAGCCAAATAAATTCAAAGAAAAAATACATAAATAAAAAGATAACAAACAAACTGTAGTGTGGGGGTGGGGGGTTAAAAGAACCATTTTCAATCAAATGTGTAGAAAGAACTTTTTTTGAGGGGAGGAATTTGTCAATGTTTTCCTTTTCATTTGTTTCGCTGTTTTTCTTCTTTTTTCTTCTTGCTAACATAAAACAAAGAAAGAAAGAAAATGGGGTAGGTTTAGGGTTAGGGGATGGGGTTAGGGTTAGGGTAAGAGTTAAGGGTTAGGGCTACGGTTCTTAGCGATAGCCAAGCCCTGCATTCAAACTGCCAAGCTCTAACTGGAAAACTAGCAGACGCTAATATAAGACGGATAAATTCAAAGAAAAAATACATAGATTAAAATCATTTTTTTGTGAAATCCTGTTTTTTAGGGGGTGGGGGTAAAACTTTGTCAATGTTTTTATGAGATAAAAGAAAGAAAAAATGGTATTATTCTGTCAGTGCTCGGGCGCTTCCGCGACATGCCCGATCTTTATCGACGCGAAGTCATGGAAATTAGGCACGACATCTGGAACAGTACCGAATTACGAATGAGGCAGTTAAATTAGGTATCCATTGTATAGTTTTGGAGATTAATTATATACACCGAAGTTGAGACAAAAAAAAACAAGCAAATTCAGTACTTGACGGACACATATCGTGACTGAGAGATTGGACTTAGTTTAAGTAAGCCATCCTCAGGTACGTTCGAGCGTTTCTAAAAGTTGTTACTTGAGAGACCTGTAAAATGAATTACAGCTCTCTCAAGAAACCTCTGCAAAATCTAAAATTATTTACCATATTTTTCTCATTTTATAGTTCATCATTTATTCTTATATTTTATACATATTTCTTATTTAGGTCTAAACATAGAAAACCTAATTATTATATGCGACGACCGTCTTTTTGTAAGCAGGAAAAATATTCCCACAAAATTGGGATGATGATAATTTATATATATATATATATATATATATGTGTATCTTGGCAGCATCTTTTCTTTTATACAAGTATCATTAAAAATAACGGACATCTTGTGTCTGGATATTTTTTTTATGATCCTAGGTTTTTGTATTTAGGGAATAAGTGGCAGTTAGGACCTAGGTTTAGGAAGTCTTTTTGGGGTTGAGTTATTTTAAAATCAGAAAGGTTAATAAATTTATCTTCCTGATTTGGCAGTTGTAGGGAGCCTTTATAAAGGTTATTTAGTTTTCTTTGGAGTTTTAGTTTGTGTTGTGCTTCTTTTTTGGTGTTGATTGCTGAAAGACGAAGTTCGACTTCTTGTAGACTTTCTGGAGTGAGGAAGTGTTTTAGTGTTGTACGCGTCTTTTCCGCTTCAGATTGGAGATAGTTGATGTGGTCTTTGCTGATTTCTCTCTGTCTTTTCACGAGACCGCATCTATATTGCCAAGTGGTGATCATAGAAAAAATATCCAGACACAAGATGTCCGTTATTTTTAATGATACTTGTATATATATATATATATATATATATATATATATATATATATATATATATATAACACATTTCCTCAAATGAAACAATACTCTTTCAAATCGGAATACAGTTCTTCAAATGGATTTACATATCTGATGAGAGTGGACCACCGTTATATAAAATTATAAAATGATAAAATAACAAAATAATAAAAAATGGTGGAACATTTATTTTTACAAATGTTCGTAGCCTCACTCCTTTATATATATATATATATATATATATATATATATATATATATATATATATATATATATATATATATATGATTATTTAATAATAAATATTTAATTATTATCCACATTGGTATACGTGTTAACGGAATGTTCAGTGTGGAGATACCTGTTAAAACGGTCGCATAATAGGAACATGAATCACCTTTCACTTAAACCGATGAGGCACCGTCAAACCGTTATACGACAAGTTCCATATTTAACAAGAATCATTAGTGTTGTTAGGAAATAGAAAAATACTAAGAAAAGAAGCCACATTTCTATCGCCAGTAAAAACAATGAAAGAATACGTAACATTATAGCGATAAAAATCGTGCATATTTCGGCAATGTGTGTATGGTCTTGTGTTAAAACGCCAGACTACAAACAGTAATATCGTAGGATCGATCATTTTCCAAGTTAGCTTTGCTGATGACAGCTGATAGCCAGAAACGAGCGTTTCATATGTACGTAAAAATAATTCATATATATATATATATATATATATATATATATATATATATATATATATATATATATATATATAAGTAAACAGTAAATCATCACAATACGCATGCTAAAAATTAATTAAAATAGCACTGTGAAAGATAAATATAGTATATCGAGAGTGACCTAAAAAATGTAACCATTTGTGAGTCGAAAGTAGCATTCAATATTGCAATGAAGATTATTACTTTTTCATAAATCTGTCTTACAGACATGTACATTTTGTGTGGCATAATGTTTTACTTGTATATCGCCATTTTGTAAGCAGTGTTCAATAGTTTAAAATATTTATCACTCTGACTACTTGCACAAGAATATTGCATCTATAGTGACTGCTTCACCAGACTGGTGGTGGGTGAGGAGGTCACGCCAACATTGTTAGTCAAAGGCGATACAACCCTCAAACCTAAAACAAGTGAAACACAACGCCCTTATAAATACAGACCAATCAGCTGTCTCACGGTCACCTAAAAACTGCACACTGGCTTGGTTGGAGACACCATCTATGAACCCCTCTCATCTGGGGCATACACTGAAAAAAAGCGAGCAGTGTGCAAGGGTAATTGTTTTGGCATACATGGCCAGTTGTTAGTACACACGTCAATTCTTGAATGGTGTAAGAAGAGACAGAGAAACCTAATCATGTAATTCAGATATTACTAAAAGGCATATGATAGTGCTCCTTACCCGTGTATACTACTGCCGGAATACATACAATCAGATCCAGGGCCGCCAACAAAACCAACACAAAATAGTCAACCACCTGCTCATACAGTTAGTACGGATTTTCTCTAAAGATATTGGAATGAAGTTTAGCCGCGACAAATGTGGCATGTGCTCTCTCAGAGCTGGTAAAAAGATCCATACCAAAAACATACAGCTTGAAGAGACTGATATCTCAGACCTAGAAGAGCAGAAACAATAACAATACGTTGGTATTGATGAAAACAATTCAGTTGAACACGCCAAGATGAGAGAACAAAATTGCATAGAATATTTGCACCGAGTAAGAAACATCTGCAAAACACAGATTACAAGCAAACACACAATAACTGCCATAAACCAACTTGCATTAACCAGCTTTGAAATTATAGACACAAAAGACATTAATACACTAGAAAAAAGATAAATGTTGACACTGTACAGAGTAATGTACAGAACCCAGTGTCTACGACGACTCTATCAGCTCCAAAGTGCAGTAGGTATGAGTCTTTTAGAAATTAACCATCAACATCGAGCAGCTATTGTGAGCATTGGTCAATATCTGATGAACTTCTGGAACCCAAACCTTATCATGTTACGTCAGCACCAACATACAATAGCCAGTAAAGCAACCCCACAGCACAAAACTGGCCAATGCCTTTTAGACAAGCCTTCTCACAAATAATACCGAAACACCAAACAAGCATACCATTGAAAATAGCCCAGAGGAGCCGACAGAAATACACAAAAACATTCCATAACAGAAAACTGAATCAATAAGCCAAGCAACAAAGTACCAACTATTTTCTTGAAGACCTATCAAAACAATATATAGATAAAGAATGTTCTGTAGACTGACTCAAAAGAGGATCGCTCCACTACTATCAGGAGAGGATTATAATGATTCTCCGATAACAAGGCCGATGACTGATACTTTTTGTGATTCGGCCGTTTATCGGGGAGTGCGACTTTGTGTGTGTGAGCATTGGAGACGTCTTTGGAAGGGATGTTACGTCTTATCCACTAAACGACAACCGTTCTCCGGACCAAATGATTTAAACATAATGGGTTCATACCCAGCTAAATATTTGTTCGACTGACATACTGCCTTAATCTGTGTCAGTAATCCTCTGCAGAGAACTAATCTAGGACCGGCTTTGCTGCAAATAAACGTTATGGTATAATGGAACAACCATACTACTTTATATATAAAAAAATATATATTTATTTTTAACGAGGAATTAACATATTTAAAAACTTGAATCTGCGTTGAGGTCGGCGAGAATGTTAAAACGTGCGTCTCGTGCCGTGCTGATTCGAACGCCGACTGTTATTTCGCTCCAGACTAGCCGAAAGAAAAAAGGGAGAGGAAGAGAGAGAGGGAGATATATAGAGAAAGGGAGAGAGAGAGGGGAAGAGGGAGAGAGGCACACACAGAATACAGCGACATTGTCCTGAGTTTCGACAAATGTTTTGTAATGATGTAATAACCTGTTCCGATTTTCTAACACATTTTTGATGACAGCTTGTCTGATCTCTGAATCAATCACATCTACTTGTCATTGAATTGGTTTGACACCGACCCCCAGTTTCCCAAAACATGGCCGACACAGGCGTACTGACACCGTTTGAATTGCAGAGAATTATTGCATTGTTTTCCAAGTCTGGCACAAGGGATTGCAAACTGTAGTGGGAGCAACAGCTCTCCAAAAATGGTTCACGCGTTGTGCCACATTTTGAGATAAGTTGTGCCGAGCAACGACAACTAGTGAAGGTTCTAATACGAAGAACTGAAATCTAGTAGTAATGTTCTTCTGGGGACGGCGACTATACAATGCGACACAACAATATGTGACAACATGTGTACATATCTCCACTAAAAAATGGAATATCCAGTGTACAGGGAAGTCATGAAAACATATACCAGAAAAACACTGTTGGAAATAATTTATACGTCATACACTATGACTATGTAATACCTATAGCTACATACTTAGAAAACAGAGCTATTAAACTTGACTTAGTGACATGGGACAAGAAAGAGAGAGTTGCAACCTTATTTGAAGTCAGATTTCGTGATGATGTTTGCTTAAACAGAGTTGATACGGAGAAAATAACTAAATGTCAAAATATTATTTATGACATGAAAAGAAACTAGAACATTAAGATCTCAATTATTCCAGTAATCATGAACAAGAATAAAAAAAACTACCTAGTAAACCAAACTGCAACAGAGATCTAAACAATTGCGAGGATAGGAAGATGAAGTAAAAGAAAAACACAGAAGAAGAAGAAGAAGAAATGTAGAAGAAGAAATATAGAAGAAGAAGAATAAGAAAGCGATACAGATGTAGTAGTAGAAGAAAAAGAAGAGGAAGTAGAAGAAGAAGAAGATAGGAAACGAAGAAGGATCAGAGGAAAATGACGAATAAAAAGAAGATTGATAATAATAAGACAAAGAAAAAAAGAAAGGAAAAAAGAGAAGCAAGACGAAGACAATGAAGAAAAAAGATAAATACGAAGACTAAAGAAGACAAGGAAAATAAAGAAAGGGCGAACGAAACATAAGCACAAAAAAGAGGAAGATATAAACAGAAGAAGAAGAAAAAGAAGAAGTAGAAGGATGAAGTGGAGGAGGCGGAAATCAGCAGGAGAACGGAATAAAAACATGACATCTATTGTTAATGATGTTTGTGTTTGGGAGAAAACAAAATATAACGATTAAAATGTATAGATTTGATAGTAGAGGGTGATTGGTGGGCGTTAGCATCATGACCAGCCGCCGCTTAAAAATAAAGGGGATTGTATGGAGGGGGCGGGCTGATAGAAAATCTGAAGTGGCAGGGGCACCTGAAGTGGACAAGTCTGTTAGCGTCGTTTGCGGCAAAGCGTCTGTGATGGGGTTGTCGCCCCCTTTTTACCGTTCCGTTCGTGGCGCGTGCTACAAATATTTGCTGGACGACTTCAAGAATAAGAAGCTGTCACGACAAAGATGGAAGGAGTTGTCACGAGAGAAAAAGGGGAGCTGGATGGGCACGATTGGTAAAGAATTGGATCGGTGACCGGGTGGTGCGCGGTGCGGTCAAGTGGACGTGAACACAGGAGGAAGAAGATGAGGGTATTGTATTGATTTACTCCTCTCCAGGAGTTAGGCACAAGGCCAGTTTTTATCTTACTCCCACAAGTAAGATGTGACCCAAGGTCGTGTCGGAAAAGTGGGATTTAAATTTGCCTGGGCAGCCCCGTTGGCATTCCCCGGTAGGGGCGCCTCAGGCAGTAAGCAATAAACTTACTCCTCCCCAAAGAGGGGAGGCGAAGCCTAGGAGGGTAGACCTCCTAGAACTGCACAGGACAGAGACCGGCGTAAATCAAGCCCCGAAGGCCAAGAAAATACCAGTCTATGGGATGCAGTATCCATCGGAACAGATACTACACTTTGATCTTAGCCAAAAGGCCAAGAATTGTATGAGGGTATTATTTACTCCTCCCCAGGAGCTAGGCACAAGGCCAGTTTTATCTTACTCCCACAAGTAAGATGTGACCCAAGATCGGGTCGAGAAAGTGGGGTTTGAAAAGCCAGCGCTCGAGAGGTGAGCACTCTGGCCGTTTAAAAATTGCCTGGGCAGCCCCGTCGGCATACCCCGGTAGGGGCGCCTCAGACAGTAAGCAATAAACTTACTCCTCCCCAAAGAGGGGAGGCAAAGCCTGGGAGGGTGGACCTCCTAGAACTGCACAGGACAGGCGTGCAGTATCCATCTGAACAGATATTACGCTTTGAGCTTAGCCGAGGGTATTGTAGAAAGGATAGAGGAACGAATATATGATTTTACGGAGAAACGATAGAATGATATATTTTATTTTCTTATTTATTCTCACTTTAATTTTCACCTTAAAAGGGACATTTCCACGTAGATGTAAGGGGCGGATGTCAGTTTGGGACTATATCCATAGGGGAATACTAAGTGACGAGTTATGCAGCAATAGTTTTGTTCATATTACATTTAAATTTATTCATGTACAGTCGGAGCAGAGAGTAAGGATATCATTCTAAAGGCCAGAAGTTCGAGGGCAGAAACTATTAGAATAGAATAGAAAGTTTTCCGGCATCATTTCCTGAATATATTGCTCTACAATGAAAGGATGTGATGTTGCTGATTGTCTGGTCTGTCGGGGGTATTTATATCGAGAGGGCATAAGTGCAGCAAGTTCCTCGGTGCACATTTCCTTTATTTACTTGTAAAACAAGCACAGAAATGCAACATTGTAGCGATGGAACAGGGGCTGAAGCTTGGTAGACAGTGTGGTACCCATTAGGTCAGGTACTCCCTTTTAGAAGCCTGTCTAGGAAAAAGATACTAGTGGCTGATACACCCTTCAAGGTGTGATTACAATACTTCATGCATGAGAGGGTTGGCTTTGTAGAGATATAGCATACTGGCAAGTGACACACTTTTCTAGAACTGCAGAGGGAGTCCACTTACTTTGCAGCAGCCGTGACAATATCTTCTATGTATTTGTTTCAATTCATGTTACATGTGAATGTTGGGTCGAGGAGTTTGAAATTTTTACTCTCACCTAGGTTGATATTAGCCATGGCAATCGGTGGCTGTAAAAGTTTCTAATAATAGAAACATTAAAGAACGTATCAATGAATGAAATATGGAAAGACATAAATTGTGAAAAAATACGTAAAGAAAAATAATTAAATCCAAAAGAAGTAAACAGAAGCAAAGTGAAATATCTGTTTGGGTGCTACATCTTGTTTTTTCACTCCTCGGTCAGTGAAGAAGTACACTTTCTAATCTGAGACAATTAAAATGTCTGTTCCAATCCAGAGTGCCTCTTTTCTAGGCTGAGCTGGATTTTCTTTGTTCAGAAACCGACCTTGTGTCAAACTCTGCTCTTGTAGGGAGGCGATTGAATAGGAACACGCAAGATTGTAACAAAAAATATAAAAATAGCATCTAGACCACGAATTAAATAATGAAGGTATGGAAATGAAAAACACAAAGAAATGATATTTCGGATTTTTTTTTTGTATTATTCAAACGACTTTTCTCATCTTAGATATAATTCTCACAAGTTTTCAGTCGATGTAATGTCCGACCTTCTTCAGGTGCGTGTTGCTGAACTTGGTAATTTTTATGTGGAACTCGATAATCTGAATACGAATTATAGACAGAGAAGAACATTGGAAAGTAAACCGTTGGCAGTAAACCATTGGGGACGGAGGCCACCTTAGTCCTGATCGACAATCTTTCTGGAGTTAGAATCTCGAAAAAAATATCTGGTTTGCAAACCTACAATTGCTTAAGGAGTAGATAGGTTGTGCCTACTGCCGGCCCTTGCACTCCTTCCTTACCTATTAGCCAAGCGCAGAAGTACCAGCGCTGGGAAGCCTCTAAACACTCAGTGCCTAGCCTTGTTTGCTTACTAGGACAATGAACGCCGTTCTCTTTCTCTCTATTTTGGAAAATTGTGGAACGTTTTTCGTCACTAAGTCTTACATGACAAGTCTGGGACTCTTTTTCTCCGACAGGTTGAGGGTACAGGTTAGACAGCTTGTCTGGCTGCTGTTTCCGACTGATAGGACAAGATCCCAAACTCTTGGGTAGCGCTAAGAACGACTGCTCCATCATCAGTTGCATAATACCGTGGGTAGTAGTATGTGCCATGTCGCGCATGGAAAGGGACCCTGCAATTATCTCCAGTGGGCTTTACCGAGACCACAACCACCATGGACCAGATCGTGACTAATGTGCTGGTTGTGAGAGCTAATTGTCACCAAACAACGACCCACCTTCGCCAACCCACTCTATAATCAAAACAAATATTCCATTACAAAAAAAAACAGACCTAAACCAGACAGCCAACAAAAAACACTTTCGCCTCCGCCCTTGAGGCTCGCATTCACAAATATCCGGGGATTTAGAACTAACATCAACGACGTAGACACCTTTCTCCTGACAAACTCCCCGGATATCCTAGCTCTAAGTGAAACAAACCTTCAATCCGCAATCTCCTCTCACAACTTTGACATGACTGTCTACCTCCAACTCTACCGTACATACTCTAACAAACATATGCACGGGCTAGGAGTTTATGTTCGGAACACCCCCCCCCTGACTAGAGAACATAGGTAAGAATCAGATGACCAAGACTATATGTTCTTTAGATTGGCTTTACATCACAGCGTCATTTACTTATATTTCTTATGCCGTTTCCCTTCGACCCAGAACTGTACTCTGCTAAACTGTCTCTGAAAGCATACATAAAGCACCGCCAATTGACTCGAATGCCAAGATGCATGTATTTGGGGATTTTAATGCCCACCACCGTGACTGGTTGGGATGCTCCAGCCTTACTGACGCAGTCGGCAACTCTACGTATAATTTCTACTTAGCTCACTCCCTCTCTCAGACTGTCAATTTTCCGACCCGCATCCCCGATCGAGTAGACCAACAAGCCTCACTTCTAGACCTTTTCATGACCTCAATGCCCGCGGTTTGTGTGACGAAAGCTCATAGCCAACTCCGGAATGCTGATCACATTATGCTAAGATACATATTACCCTTAAAGGTTGTCTAAAACCTGATGAACCGTTGCTCAAAATAACGAGATACTACGCGAAGGCTGATTGTGAGTCAATCAGTAATCACATCAGCGACGCCCCATGGAGAGAAACCTTCTCACTCCCTGCTGACCAGTAAGCAAATGAGTTAACTGAATGGGTCAAAGCAGGCATTGATGCTTATGTCTCCATGCGAAAATTCTTTAGCAACCCACACTCTCCCCAATGCTTCACTATGAATGTGCAGCTGCCATTTCTGAGAGGCAACAAGCATTCCGTAAATTCGGCCGCGATGAGTCAGCTACTAATATACATTTATTTATGGAGTCAAGAAATAATTGTAAGGCCGTGAAGGTATGATGAGCTAACAAAAAAAACACATCCAGTCACAGAAACTAGGTAATCGTGATTTCTGGAAAATCTACAACAGTGTAGTGAATAATGGTCAATCGACGATTTCCCCACTATCAAACCACCATGATGTCGTTTCCACGGCCACTGATGAAGCTGAACAACTTGCCCAGCGTTTCGCTTCTAACTCCACTTTGGACTCAGATAACCACCTCCTCCCAAAATTCCCATTGCGGACCGAAGCCACACAATTGATAACCTGGTCATCACCCCATCCCAGTCAGAGACATCATAAAAAAACCTTGACACCTGCAAAGCTTGTGGGTCTGATCTTATACCTGTAATATTAATAAAGAAATGCTCTGTTGAACTAGCCCCTGTCCTCTCCAAACTCTACAATAAATGCCTAGCTGAATCTTGCTTACCCGATAGCTGGTAAATTGCCTCTGTAGTACCAGTCTATAAAAATTCTGGGAATAAAACCGATCCTCAGAACTATCGCCCAATCAGTCTACTGCCGAACTTTGCTAAAATATTTGAATCCTTAATCAATCTAGCAGTAGTACGTAACTTAGTTAATGCTAAACTTCTATCTGACCACCAGTATGGATTTAGACAAGCACGATCTACTGCGGACATCCTAACGGTCATCTCTGAACGCATGCATCATACACTCGACAAGGCAGGAGAAGCTAGGGCATTAGCGCTTGATATATCCAAGGCCTTTGACAAGGTATGGCATAAAGGGCTTCTCTTGAAAATACGCTCATACGGTATTACTGGGCAATTACTTAATATAATTAGATCCTTCCTAACCAAAAGAAAAATCCTGGTTGTCCTCGATGGCCGTTTATCTAAACAACATGACATAAATGCTGGTGTACCACAGGGATCTATTCTTGGAACTTTATTGTTCCTGATCTATATAAATGATCTCCCTGATGACATAGATTTGTTTATTTGCTGACAACATCACGCTTTACTCTCGCCATGTTGGCAAGACAGACGCGACCATTACCGATGCAATGGCTGAATCCTTAGAAAATGACCTCCAGGCTGTAGTGGATTTGGGTCATAAATGGTTGGTAACTTTTTAACTTTTTAAAACTACAAGTAACCCCCCCCCCCCCAACCACCGATTGTCATGACAAATAACACCCTACCTGAGAGTTCACCATTCAAACTCCTCGGCCTAACCTTCAGAAGTAACATGACTTGGAACAAATACATTGAAGACATTGCCAAGGCTGCAGCAAAAAATGTCGGCTCCCTCTACCGTGCTAGTTAACTCCTCACACCTGACATTATCCTGTATCTACACAGCCACCATCCGCCCATGCATGGAGTATTGTTGCCACATCTGGGCTGGTGCATCATCTACTAGTCTCTCCCTTCTTAACAAGGTCCGAAAAAGAGTCGCCAACCTAATAGGTCACTTACTGTCAATAAAGCTCCAGTCCTTGTCCCATCGCCGCAAGTTAGCTTCCCTGTGCTTGTTTTACAAATACTTCAAGGGATTATGCTCCGATGAATTGGCTACTCTGGTGCCCCCTCGACGTAAGTTCACTAGACCAACTTGACAATCAACTAAATTCCATCCATTCACTGTCGAGGTCCCCAGATGCCAGAACGCCTTCTACTCAAATAGCTTCTTTCCTCGTGTTGCTGGCCTCTGGAACTCCCTCCCTGTCCCCTGTTTCCCCGACAGTACTGACATTAAAAAAATAAAAAATAATGAAAACAGACATCTCGCTGCACGGATCCCAATTTAGATTGACACTCCCTACATTATCCCTTTTTTTCTCAGTAGCCCCTTACGTCTACAGTGGTGGACTGTCTTGTTTGAGGTGAACTATGTAAAAAAAAGTTATACAACTAAATACACTGGGCGACAATGGCCCCCCTAATAGACCTCGTATAGAATTTAATACTAGATCGGGCTCATTAATAATGGACTGATAACAATATATATACGTATCTTTGTAATCACCCCCTAAAAAAACAATAAACTCCGCAAAAAAATAAAATAACAATAAAAAACATATAAAATTTCCACCAGCCCCAAGACCTTTCCAAAGTCATACTTAACTTTTTTACAACGTAACACCCCTCGGATATGTTGCACATACTACAGCCACAACTACACCACCCCTACCAATCCCAATACAATTTAACCCACTCCACTACAGATAAAACATTAATCAGTAGATACCCCATCTCTTTTTAACTTTTCTAACATGGTAAATATGAATCCTTGAATTAAACACCTAGAAATATAACTATCAAATCCGATAAAATTAAATGAATTATTGATGTTTAAGACCTATTCCCGCCTCAAACAGAACCTATAATAGACTTATAGACCTTATTAGATGAATCTATCAAAATTAACTAAACACATAACCACAACACGAATGCATATGATAATGACAGCTAAAACATTAGATACCCTAAATGAACCCTTTCACTGACAAAATATATCCTCCATCCAACTCCAGCAATTACATAACAATTAATCAATCCCCGTGGCGTAATGGTTACAGCGCTTGCTTATGGAGTTTGCGTTGACTCTGTGTCAGGGGTTCGAACCGATGAGATCGAACTCTCGAAACGCTAGCGTATGTAGGTAAAAATAATTAATTTAAAATTAGTATTATTATAAGCCCCTTTAATAAGATTGAAGTCGAGCTCTGTTAAAGAAGTTAAAAATAGACTGACTCGTAGCTATAAGGCATATCCCGACAACGTTCGTAGAATCTCTAGTCAGACTTTCTTGATATGACGCCCTTCGCATAAATAGAACTTAAATTCCCTTCTTGAATGTTGTAATGTTCCCTGGCCTAATGGTTACGGCGTCTAGGGTGACTGTGTGGCAGGGGTTAGAACCGTACGACTGTCTGAAATTATCATCCCTGCACTGATGAGAGCAATGTAGGTAACATAATTTGATATCATTCATTTAAAATTAATAATATATGTATATATATATATTAAATATTATATATATTAAGTATTATATATATATATATATATATATATATATATATATATATATATATATATATATATATGTGTGTGGGTGTGTGAAAACAGAGACAAACGGAAAACAGGTTAAAATGCAGGAGAAAAACAAAAACAAGAGATTTGACCGGTTTCCTTCGTATTAACGAACGTCTTCAGAAAAAGTAAAGATTTGGAAACAATTTTATTTTGAAGGCACACACATGGGAGAAGGAAAAGATGATCCGATCGGACCATATGAGAAGACTTTTAGCGACATTGAAATATGATTTGGCAAGTAGGTGACCTATTCTTCTTTATTTCTTATTCTTTTTTATATTTTTCTTTATTTTCTTTTTCTTTTTCATTTTCAAACCTACTGAGCTAGTATATGGGAGCCGGTTAGCGTAGGGGGTAAAGGCGATAAGAGGGAAGGACAGAGAAGTTTAATAAATATCCCCAAGTTTAACAAGATGCACGTGAAATATTTGAAATGTTGTGAGAATAACAGCCAAGGTGAGAACAGTCTGAAAAATCCAAAGAATAGAAAGAAATCAAAAAGAAAGAGAAAAAAGGACAATAGAAGAAAGAAAGGAATTAATCATGAGAGTACGAATAAATAATGAAAGTAAGAACGAAAAAAAGAAAACCAAGAAATAAAATTAAGGTGTATTTGAAAAGTAAAAATTATAGACGATGATAGAAAAAGAAGAATTGAAATACAATCGAATTATTTTGTTTGAAAATAAAATAACAATACAAATAAAAAATAAAAAATAAATAAAAGTACAGAACAAAAGAAGAAGAAAATAAAATGAGGATGGGGAAGAAGAAGAAGAAGAAAACTAAATAAGAATAGGAAGGAGAAGAAAAAGAAGTAAAAAAAAAGTATTAAAAACATGAAGAAAAAAGACGAAGAAAAAGAAGGAGAGAAAGAATAATAAGTGATAGAAAAACGGGAAGAAGAAAGAGAAAAAGGAAGAAAAAGAAGTCGTAAAAGAACGAGAAGAAGAGGTAGAAGGAGACTGAGAAGAACACGAAAAAGAAAGAAAAAGAAAAGAAAAATGAAGAAGAAGGATGATCAGTATGAAGAAGCGGTGGAAGAACGAATACGTCGAAGATTAGAAGATAAAACGGTGGCTTAATGCAAGACATAGCAAAGTATGAGGATTGGATGAAGATGACAGATAGCAAAGGTCAACAAAACACGATGTTGATGAAAAGAGGAAAAGGGGAGAGAAAAAATAACAACCGGAAGAAGATATTCAACAACCTCCCACCCACCCTCAAACCCTCGGGGGCAAAAAAGAAGGAAACGTAAGAAAAGAAAATAAGCAGGACGAAAAAAAGCGGGAAAGCCAAAAGCAAATAATGAAACAAGATGGCCGACATTAGCAGACAAAGTGAAATGTGAGACATTTGTATATTTTCTGTATTTTACTTATTTAAGTGGGAAAATGGAAAATAAATAACTTTTTAAAGAGGAGGGAAATTGAAGGATCAGAAAAGCGAACATAAAAAAAGAAGGAAAACGATGATGAATGGGGGAAGAGCAAGCGAATACATGTCGATAAAAAATAGACGAAAAGTGTTTTTAATTTTTAATTTAACATTTTAAACTCTTTTCTTTAGACGTATCTTTAAATTATGAATATATGCAATAAACTTGACCAAGGAAAATACCGAATCAAGAACTTCACAGGAAAATCAAGTATGAAAACTAGAGCAAAACTTGTAACAAAAAAGGGATCTTTTTAAAATAAAGCCCCGCTAATCAAGGGAGACAACTTTTCAGCGACTTTTGCTTTAAAAAATTAACTAATAAGAATGTATAACTTATTATATACGATTTGAGTATTAATGGATTTTATTTTTTTTAAATTAAATTTTTCATAAATTAACAAAATAAGAAGTTTTTATCATTAAGGGATGTTATATTTTTTTTGTAATTAAAGTTTTCAAAATAACAAAACAAAGGAAATAAAAAAGGCGTGTTTTTTTTTTATTAAGGGGGATACAATTGTGTTAAATCAGTTAAACTCTGCGCGAATAGGTCAGCTCCTTGCCCGAAGACAATGAAAGGTGCACTCAAACACGTGTGAAAAGGGTTAACGCGTAAAGAATTTAGCAAGCCGAAAAGTTGTCTCCCATAGCAGCGGGGTTATTCTTAGCGGCCGACTAACTTTAGCACTAGTGGTTGGGAGCTTCTTAAAAAGATCCCCAAAAAGGATGTTTACATTCCATGGGTAATGCCATGCGACTAAGTGGGGATGACCAGCACAAATTGCCATAAAAGAAGCTCTACCTGCAACTGATATGAAGAGAAGTCGACGAAAATAAACGGGTTTTAATCTACTGTAAACGATTTGAACTGTGGCTGCTTTGCTTTAAACAAGAAAACGAAGCAATACACGAAACAATCTACACACTAATAAGCATTACAGACACTACAAGATTGTAGAGAGATTCAATGAGGCCACTCGTGCAATAGTAAATGTGGAAAGAGGACAGATTATGATGATAATTCAGCGTAATTTGCAATAAACTCGTCAAGTGAAACATCTCTTACTAAATTTCTGAATTTTGTGGATGAATATTGATATTTGTATAATTTTGCTTATTCAGACTACATTTCCCGTCTTGAGTGTTATAATTGCAACGTTCCGGCCGCTGTAACTTCCGGCCTTCTTCAGATTCCCGAGTTCGACAGAAACATTCCCGAGTTCGTAGAGATACACCTGAAGAGGGCCGGACGCTACATCATCCGAAACATTGTAATGGTAACACTCAAGATGAGAAATGTTGTCCGAATGACCAAAATTATACAAACCTCTAACTAACTCTTTCTCTATCTCTTCAACTCTCTCTTATTGTAAATATTTTATCCCCCCACTCTTATTCTATACGTCTCTATCACTCTCGCTTCCATCTATCTCTTTCTATCTCTCTATCTCTCTCTTTCTCTGCCCTTCTGTCTCTGTCTCTATGTTTTTGCGTGTGTCTGTGTCTTTCTCTTACGCTCGCTTATTAATATTCGAGAGCAATATAGAAATGAAAGAATGAACAATTGAAATATCCCCTCTTATTAGACACATGATCATGTGGGAGAATCAAGCTACTCTAAAATGGACACTCTGGATTAGCACAAGCATAAAGATTACCTCAGTCTAAAAGGATTTCTCTTTCACTGACCAAGGACAAAATATGAAGTGTAGTATCAGAAGAGATCCTACACTTTGCTCCAAGAAAAAAGGTCAATAAATCGAGTTTCAAATATTCTTTTATAAACAAAAGGCAATGTCACCGTGAGCAGTAATACTATTTAAACTTTAATTGTAGAGGAAAAGATAGAATGTGAGATAGAATGCGAGAGAAAGAGAGAGACTAAGGATAAAAGAGATAGATATATATCAAACAGAAAAAGGCTTATTTTAGAATTTGTTTTTTAATTTTTTGAATTAAACTCGCTCTGCATAAATATCGAATTCTGAATTAGGAAAAGTTCGATCATTTTTTCACAAAATTGTTTATCAATTTTATTTTCTATCTTTTGATTATTCATTTTAGTGATGGGGGAATTCCAATATTTTTTCCGATTCCAATACAATTACCGATTCCGATTCCGATTCTAAAATCGGCAAAAAAAGTAGGATTTTCTTGTTGTTGAGGGGATGGATTTAGCGAAAAGTCATCATCTACGTAGATATAATTGTCTTTGTAATTTGACAAACTTCTTAATGTTTTCCTTTAATGTAGTGTATTCAAGATTTTGATAAACTCATTGCGAGATATACATCTGTATTTACACTTATGCCATTTTTTTCATTGATCTACGCGTGACATTTTAACTGTGCCATTTTCACGGTGCTATTTTATCTGTGTCATTATAACTGTGCCGTTATTTTGGCGCGATTTTTTTTTTTACCTAATTTCGTTATTATTGTCTATTTATTTTACTTTCGCTGGTAGTTTAAAATCAATAAATGTTTATCATTTTATCATTAGTACCAGTAATAGAAAATTAAGTTTAAACAAACAAACAAAAATTTTAATTATCCTTTTTGGAAACGGAAAGTAAGCTGATCAATACCGATTCAGATACCCCCTATAAGTTCCGATTCCTGATTCCGATATATCTTGTCACATTTAATTGTAATTAACGTTTGTCATTGAGATATTTCGTTGGCTAAATAAGCGGGCTAATTCTGAGAAGATATTCATTCAAATAATAGTCTTTCATTTACAACTGGGAATCGATAAGGGAAGGTTTTATTTACTCCTCCCCAGGAGTTAGGCACAAGGCCAGTTTTATCTTACTCCCACAAGTAAGATGTGACCCAAGGTCGGGTCGAAAAAGTGGGGTTTGAAAAGCCAGCGCTCGAGAGGTGCGCACTCTGACCATTTAAAAATTGCCTGGGCAGCCCCGTCGGCATTCCCCGGTAGGGGCGCATCAGACAGTAAGCAATAAACTTACTCCTCCCCAAAGAGGGGAGGCAAAGCCTGGGAGGGTGGACCTCCTAGAACTGCACAGGACAGGCGTGCAGTATCCATCGGAACATATACTACACTTTGATCTTAGCCAAAAGGCCAAGAAGCCCAATTTATTTAGGGAAGGGAAGGTTATGGTTTGGTTGTTTGGTTATTTTGTTTTACGGCATATCAACCCTTTTCGTGTTATTTAACGCCGGATTTTGGTAAAAGCTTTTATGCTTCAAGTATTTTATATCTTCAAATATCTATGGTGTTTCGTTTTTTTTTTAAATAGAACATTCTTGTTTTTGTTTTTGGTTTTGCAGAACATGATTAAGTTTTACAAAGGTAAGGGGAACACGTAACGTCAATGTTTAATGTATCTTTGGTCAGGAAGCCGGTATCTTCAGACAACCTTATCTGGTAGCGCCAGGGTTAAGAACTCACATTTTTATGAAGGGGTTCATAAAGAACTTGAATTTAATTTAAATAAAATTACCATGAACAAACTTTGTTTCCAAAATAGTTCTTGGAAACAAACTTTGTTGATGGTAATTTATTTAAATTAAATGCGAGTTCTTTATGACCCTTTTCATGTAAACTTGAGTTCTTAACACGGTACTGATTCTCCGAAGGCTACAAAATGGTTACCTTCAAACTAAATGTCAACAAATACTTGTCACAACCGACTTCATAAGTAATCACATTTTATTTAATTAAACATTTGTTATCCTCTCATAATATTCTTCATCTTTCAACTGTCAATCTGTATAGTATTATTATTATTATTATTTACTCACTAGGAGTTATCACACTGGTCATCGTCAGTGGTCACCCACTGCCGACAACCTGTGGTATTCCCTGGAGTCCGAGTGACAACAAGTCTCCTCAGGCCTCCAGTATGCTCCACCTCTTTTCGTTCATCACCGCTGATGACCTTGCGGTAATCGCAACAGCCACCTACCAACGATTTCCCGCTGATAAGGGCCATTGGTCCCCTCTGGGGCCCGAGTGGCAACAAGCCTTCCCAAGGTCCCAGAGCTGTCCGCGCTCTTCCAGTGGAGGTCTGGTTTGCGCTTTCCCTCCTCGACCCTCTGTCCATAATTTTGTGGCGTCAGCCTATGCTTGCGCCTCTCTCGTGCGGTTGTATTTTCCCCGGTTCTGCTGTCTTGTGCTTCCATGTGTTTGTTCTCCGTTCGTTGCTTATGTGGGTTGGTTTCCGCATTCGAGGACATTTCTCAGTATTGTAGCTGTTTTGATCATTACTGTCCTTTGTATGGTCTCAGTTATCCCTTTGATTCCTATTTCTCCCAGTCTTTTCTCCATGTTTTTGGGGACTGTTCCTAGTGCTCCTATGATTATTCGTGTTATACTGACTTTCTTCATGTTCCATATTCCTTTCAATTCTCTGGCAAGTTCAGTATATTTGCTTCTCTTTTCCGTCTCTTTGATCTTCACTCTGTGGTCTGCTGGAACGGCAAAGTCCACGATTTTGCAGGATTTTTCTTTCTTGTTGATTATTATCATATCCGGTCTCCTTGCTGTTATGGGTTTGTCTGTTTGTACATTCATATCCCATATGATTTTGTGTTTTTCGTTTTCTAGTACAGTTTCTGGTTTGTGTGTGTACCGTTTTTTTGCATATTCGAAATTCAGTTGTTTGCACATTTCCCGGTGTACTTCTTTCCCCATGCTGTCATGTCTGTTCTTGTATTCCCTTTGTGCTAGCTTGCTGCATTCACTTATTATATGATTTATCGTTTCGTCTGTTTGTCCACACAGTCGGCATTTGCTGTTTTCCTGGGTTTTATATATCTTTGCTTTAATAAAGTTTGTCCTAATCGCATTGTTCTGTGCGGCCGTCAGCAGAGATTCCGTTTCTCTGTTCAGGTGTCCTTTTCTTAGCCATGCCCAGCTGTTTTCATTGGCTTCATCGCTTGTGAGTCTTGTAAAGCGTCCATGTAGTTGTTTTTCTTCCCAATTTTTCTTTTCTTGTCTTTTTGTTTCTGGGTTCAGTACTTCCGGGGTTGTTTGTTGGGCTGGTGTCTCTTGCTGTGGTGATCAGTCTTTCCGTGTTCTGGGTTACATATTTCTCCAGCTCTTTTTTGGTGTCTTCCACACAGTCTTCTATACTTACCAGTCCTCTACCTCCTTCATTTCTTTTCACGTAGAGTCTGTCCGTGTCGTCTTTTGGGTGCAAAGCATTGTGCATAGTCATTAGTTTTCTTGTTCCTTGGTCAAGGTGCCTGAGTTCTTCTTTGGTCCAGCCTATGAATGGTCCAGAGTATCTTATTAGTGATACAGCCCATGTGTTTATCCCTTTTACTAGGTTTCTGCTATATAGTTTAGTTTCTAAGAGTTTCCTTGTTCTTCGTAGATATTCTTTTCCAATCTTCTCTTTCATTTCTGTATATTTGATTGTGTCTGCTTCCAGAACTCCCAGGTATTTGTAGCTATCATGTTCTCCTAGCGCCCTCATCTCCTCTTGGTTGGGGAGTTCTATACTTTCTGTCGTCTCCAGTTTTCCTTTTTTGATCTCTAGCAGTGCACATTTTTCTATTCCAAACTCCATTTGGATATCCTGGCTGAATATCCTGGTTGTGTTTATCAGCTTTTCCAGTTCTTTTTTGTTTTTTGCAAACAGTTTAAGGTCATCCATGTACATCAGGTGGTTTATTCTTTGTTCTGTATCCGTAAACCTGTATCCGGCATCACACTTTCTGAGTATGTAGTTGAGTGACATCATGGCTATTATAAACAGTAGTGGTGATAGGGAGTCTCCTTGAAAAATGCCTCTCTGTATTTTTATCTCAGACAGGTATTGTCCTCCGGCTGTCAGTTTTAGTCTCCATGTTTCCATTGCTTTCTGGATGAGATTAATAATCCTGTCTGGTATCTTGTATATCTTTAAGCATTCAATTATCCATGTTTGGGGGATTCTGTCGTAGGCTTTCTTGTAGTCAATCCATGCCATGGTTATGTTCTTTTGTCTTCTCTTCACCTCCTTCAGGGTCTTTTGATCAATGTATAGTAGATCATGTGCCCCTCTTTGTCCTTTCCGGCATCCTTTTTGTTCCTCGGGGAGCAGTCCACGATTGTCCAGGGATTGGTAGATTTGTTCTCTCAGTTGTGCTGTGAGAATTTTCCACATTATTGGTAGACATGTTATCGGTCTGTAGTTGCCGGGGGTCGTTCCCTTTTTGGGGTCTTTTTGTATTGGTGTTGTTCTTCCTTCCGTCATCCATTCTGGTACGTCTGTTTTATGGATACATCCTCTCAGTTTCTGCGCTATTCTTTCATGCAGGGTCGTGAATTTTTTAAACCAGTATGCATGTATTCCATCGTGGCCTGGTGCTCTCCAGTTTGCCATTTTTTTTAGGGTTTTCTTGATCGTTTCTTTGTTGATTTGTGTTTCGGTTCCTTCTTCGATTTCCTGCAGTTCATCTCTCATGTTTTTCAACCATTGGGCATTCTTGTTGTGCTTTTTTGGTACTTCCCATATCTTGCTCCAGAATTGTTTTGTTTCTGTTGGGTTCGGTAACTCTGTTGTTGTTTTTTCTCCATTTACGTTTTTGTAGAACTGCCTTTCATTGTTTTCAAAGGTCCTGTTCTGTTTGCTCTGTTCTGATTTGTACCTGTATCGTCTCAGTCTTCCTTCTATTGCTGCTATCCTTTGTTTTATTTCTTCACGTTTCTCATTTAGTTTTTCCTTGCGTTTCTGATTTTTGCTTCTTAATCGTTTCATGTCCTCCTTCCTTCTGTTCACGGTTTTAGCTTCTTTCCGAAGTTTGGTGATCTGGGTTTCCAGTCTGATTTCCCATCCAGGTTTTGTCGGTCCTCTCTTTTGTCCATTGTCTTCGTTTCTTAGTTTCATACTTACCGATTTTGCCCCAGCATATATCAGGTTGTTTAGGTCTGTAATAGTTTCTGTTGGGATGTGTGTGAGGAGTCTGTTTACTCTTTCTGTTTCTGCTTGTAACTTCTTCGCTACTTCATTCCTGAGAGATGGGAGTTTTGTTTTGTTTTCTAACATGTATCGTCTAATGTTCTCCACTTCACTTGCTTCTTTTTCGTTGAGTTCTATCTCAGCAGGTTCTGTGGTTCCGCAGTCTTCTATCTCACCTGGTTCTGTTATTCCGTAGTCTTCAATCTCTTCAGTTTCAGTGTGTATGTTTTGCCCGTCCTCTTCCTGTGGTTTCTCCTTCGGTGGTGTTACTTGCTCCGTTTCGGCATTAACCTTCTGTCTGATTTCCGTCAGTTCCATCTCCGAGAACCATCCTCGCTTGAGGATCTGTCTTGCTTGATCTGCTATCCTTTGTTCCGTTGTATGGTAGTCACTAGCAATGTCCCAGAGATGTTTCATTCGTTTTCGGTAGCCTCTTTCTGTAGGGTAGCGGCTTTCATAATAGCACTCCATCACCAGTCTGTTCTCTTTCATGGTCCATTTCTTTCTATATCTTTTCAGTTTGCTGTTTTCGCTCTGGTTTTCTTGTCTCTGGTCTGTGTTGTTGTTGTTGTTGTTGTCATCATCATCATCATCATCATCATCATCATCATCATCATCATCATCATCATCATCATCATCATCATCATCATCATCATCATCATGCTCCTCGAGTGGCTTTTAACCTTATTAAGTCGTAACACATGAATAACAAAAACATGATAGAAAGTTGAACCGAGAGTATTTCCAAGAATTTTCTATCTGTGTTACCTCGGGATTTGTTCCTTGTAGGCTACAACATCGTCATCTTCATATCTAATGTCAAAATGACTTGTCAGAAAACTGTCCTCAAAGTAAACAAATTTTATTGATTCCATTCATCATCTTCAGTCCTCTCATAATATTCTTCATCATTCAATTGACAATCACTAATTAATCTCATTAATACTTCTCTTCAAGTGACTTTTAGCCTTAAAAATTGTGACTCCCTAGCGAAAAAGATAAATCATAACCATGAATCAAGGGGGGGATGAATACGCATTGATTTGAGATTATGGAGAAGAGAACAAGATCAGAGTATAGTATCTGTTTTCACACTACACTTCATCTTTTCTGTCCTCGGTCAGGGAAGGAATAATTCTTCAAGATTGAAGCAAATTTTTATTTTTCTCCCAGTCCAGAGTGTCCTTTTTTCGGAGTTTGATTTCTCTATATAAAAAAAACGACGTTGCGTTTAACTCAGCTCTCGTGGGGAGAGCAGTACATAGGAACATAAAAGAACGAAATAAAAAGAAAGATTTAAACTGAAGTGCCCACGGTTAGCTCCGTTCGCGCGGTCGCTACGATCGTCCTCCTCGATCAAAACATGGCCGCTGTGTGTGTTGTTTTAACTTGTTTCCCACTGAAACAGAATATGACACAAACTCAGATGCTGTGAAAAACCACCGGAAAAGCATTCTGGTTGGGTACAAAAATATCCATGAACCAACTGTCGGTATTTCCTGACAGTGTTGCCTTAGGCGACCAGTAATAAAATAGCCCCTCAAATTGAAGAAGTCCTATCTGGGAACGTGCACCTCTTAGGGCCGAGCTGGACCATACCTCAATAAATTTTTTTTGGTAAACCAGTGTAATTACAGGGTGAATGCCAAGGAGACGGATCACCTAAACGAATACATGGAAATTACCAGAAAGTTGAAAGGGATATGGAACAAAGTTACAGTAATACCAATACATTTATGTGCACTCAGAAAATTAATACAAATATATAAACATATAAATATAACATCTTAATGATTTTTTTTCAATTTATCACTCCTATATTACCATCAAAACGGGTTACTGTTATTTTAATCAATAATACAACATATTATTTTGAAATACTCTATATATACTAGAGACGAAGGATAGAAAGACAATACTTTTTTTTCCTTATTTACATCACTATTTTTCAAACAGTTTATAATTAATTAATGTTTGGTGTTATTCATTTGTAATTTTATTGCCCTATTTTGTCTCTATATATGCAATAGTTATGTCGATTCTATTTATCTTCCCCCCACAAGTAAGATGTGACACAAGGTCGGAAAAGTGGGATTTGAAAAGCCAGCGCCCGAGAAGGTGAGTACTCTGGCTGTTTAAGCATTGCCTGGGCAGCCCCGTCGGCATTGCCCGGTAGGGGCGCCCCAGGCAGTAAACAATAAACTTACTCCTCCCCAAAGAGGGGCGGCAAAGCCTGGGAGTGTGCACCCTCTAGAACTGCACAGGACCG
>OY744519.1:13706399-13733899 GCA_963556195.1 Sepiola atlantica | reverse complement strand
GTTGTTTAAATAATGTAACGTGTGTTTCAATTATTTTGTTTAAAGAATGTAACGTGTGTTTCAATTATTTTGTTTAAAGAATGCCACGTGTGTTTCAATTATTTTGCTTAACTCCTTTATATTCATTTACCTTCGGGGCAGAAGTTTAGACACAAAGTCACGGCAATTTTAAAAAGCCAGCAAACTATGTGAAGTGCACTCTAGCCTAGAAAAAATGTCTGAGCAATCTGTCGGCATTCGTCGGTAAGGGCGCCTCATGCTGCTTTGAAAGAAAATGTTTAAAATCTGTATATCGATCATATTTAAGGAAAGAAAATTTAAATTAACCATTGAACAGACATATAGTATAGTAGCCCTATACCGCAGGGTTGCTTCCCAGCTGATAACAACATGGTCGTTATCAAGTGGAATGTAAACACATTTTTGTTAAGCCTTCCTCTTAAATAATCAAATTCTGCAATACTTCAACCATCATTACCAATCATCATGGTGTTATCTCATCGTCTACCTGACACTCATTAACACTTATCCTCGAGTGGTCTTTGGGCCTTGATAAGTGGTGACTCTTTAGTAATAAAAAAAGCAAAGAAAAAAAGAGAAGAAATTGCAAAGAAAAAAGAAAAGAAAAAAGAAAGCAAATAAAAAAGAAAAGAAAAAAGAAAGCACAAGGCTGAGTTTAAACTAGGTAGTCCTTAACTGGACGAGTATAAAAATAGTAAAGTTCGAACATCTAGAAATATCTCCGGTGAATGCGCCTAGGGTAATAAAACTGCCTCCATCTCCGAAAAGAGGAGGCGAAGGATTGGACGATGGCTTCCTGGGTAAGAAATGAACATTCTAATAATCGTCACTTATTTGCTAGGATTGATCACGAGTTATCTCAAATATACGGATGTATGTGTTCGTGCGTGTATGTGTGCTTTTAAATATTATCTCATTGATGTAGACGCACAACATACAAGAAATGCTTTAACTTTGCAACAAAATGTTTACACGACTGCTCAACTTGTGATACATGATTTCAATTAAACTTTATATTAAAAAAATATATGATCAGAGTGTAGTATCTGCTCTGATATTGTCATCGGTCAGTGAAGGAACGATCCTTCTAGAGTGAAGCAATTTTAATATTTGTTCCGATCCAGGGTGCTCTTTTTGGGGGCAGCTGGAGTTACCCCACTTTAAAAGCCGACCGTGTGTCTAACTCTTCCCTCGTGAAAAGGCAAGTAAATAAGAACAGCAACCAATGTTTGAACTACGCTTATCAGCCTTCACGCATAGACATTTCTACTGTGGAATATCTAATGTCACAAGATGAAGGCAAGAAAAAGTTTAGGGCGGTTTCCCCACCAACATACGATTTTAATTAATCTCCGCGCGCACCGAGTGTGTGGGTCGTTTCTTGCGACGTCCCATTAGTACATCAAAGAGATATGCCTGCTGCGTTCGAAACATTATCGGGTGAATCGCTACTGCGAAACAGGCCCTCATTGCCCTGCCACTGCCGCCCTGAAGACGCATGGGTGGTCGCTTTGCTTATTTGGAAAACCTTCTGGAAGACAAGTATTCATGTCCCGACTGTGTCACTCCTACAAAAATAATTGGTGCGAAGAAGAAATAGTTTAAAATTGAATGTCAACTTGGCTCTCTTGTGTTTTCTTACATATGACTCGTTATGTTGTTCCGGACGGTTAGCAGAAAGTGCAGTCGAAATTCTAGCGTGCAAAAACGGAATAATGTGTTTACGCCCATAAATGTTTAAAAACAGTTCTCGGTAAGAAAATGAAAAATTGGTAATTCAAACGTTAGAAACCAAATTGCATATTTTAGGAGCGTTAAACATCAGCTGCTTCGGATTATTATTTTAATTCGCATTTTCATGTATTATCTATGTGTAAAGGTGGTCACAAAGTTTCGACTACGGGTATAAAGACGTATTTCGTTCTTCAATTAAAGTAATTGAAGCGACAAAAATATGTTTTCAATAAAATGAATAGTTTATATCATATAAATTTATTTATTAATAATTCTGAAAAATTCTTTAAGATTATGTATAATATACATATACACACTCACACACACACAAATATATATATATATATATATATATATATATATATATATACAGGGTGGGCCAAAATAAGGGTCCTATCTTTCAATTTGAATAACTTGAATTTGAATAACTTCCACAAAATAAAAGTTAAACTCACCAAACTTTATGTGTGTGTAGACTGACCCTTCCGAGATTTTTTGAAATACACAAAACAAATTTTAGCCGAAAAACACTTCTTAAAACTTACAAAAACTAAAGTATGGTTTTTTACACTGTTTTGAGTTTTTTAAGCAAAAATAATGTTTTCTAAATGAGGGTACGTTCCTTAGGGCTAATACGGCTCATGCTTGCTTCGGAAGGGGTCCTTTACTTATTCTAAAAAAAAAAAAAAAAAAATCAATAAATAAAAAAGTTATGAATTTTAAAAAATAGGACCCTTATTTTTGCCCACCCTGTATATATTTCATGATTTTTGGAGTAGTACAGCATTTTATTATCGCAAGCATGAAGGGAAGACGAATTTTATCGTTCATGATTAAAAGTTAATCAAGAAAAAACCCGCCAGCCGGTTTCGCCCTCTCTTAACAAAGGCTGTATCGAGAGATTTAAAAAGAGGGGTGGGTGGGTGAAAAGAGAGAGTACAGAATATACAATAGCGTTATGGTATATGTACAATGGAGGATGAATCTTGGAGAATGATAACATCTAGTCCTAATAGATATTCCCTTTGTTTACAAAGGGAGGGACGTTTAAGTCGAACGTGGATCGTCCTCAAGATGTTTAGATGGTATAATAATTGAGCATGACTGAGAAAGGTGAAGGAGTCCATGCTAAAATTCATAGCGCACGGCGGGTTTTTTAGTAAATGGTCTGTAATGGAAGACCCGTATGTGTTATTTTGAACGTCCGTTGACCAGAAGGTTCAATTCCTGATCTTACTCAGAATGTGCTGTTGGACTCTACTATCCAATCTTAACGTCGTCTTACCCACGTAGTCAGCACTGCAACTACATTTAAAATGATAAATTACATTATTTTTATGGTGTGGGGGGGGGGTAAAACGTCTTTACGGAAGGACGCCATTAAAGGTTTTGTAGAAAGCACAACACGCACATTGGAAGAAAAATAGCAATTTTCAACTGCTGAGCTGATTTGCTTGGCGAATTTCTCACTTACTGTGTCTAACCAAGGGCAACGAATGTAAATCGGACATTTACTCACCGTATTTGGTTTTATTTCGGAAAAAAAATATATTTCCCTTTGGATTACTGCCCTAATCACATCAAGAGGATAGCCGTTATTGGACAAAGTATTAGTTATAGTTTTAATTTTTTTCGTTCAATTTTGATTTTGAACAAATCATAAAGGCTCCGTGTGTTAATGTCCAAATCAAGTTTACTTTTCATTTGTTAGGACAAAATGAATCCCAGCGAGTATATAATCCTGTAAACGTAGGTTTACGGTAAATTTATGTAAGGTAACTCGATGGGGTTTTTGTTACCAATACATCGTGGAAAGCTAAAGTGGAATTACGCTCTTCTTCATATTTTTATATTTTAATGCGGGATGCATTTTATTGAGCAAGGAGAAAAATGTATTTGCCTCCGTTTAATATTAAACAGACAAAATGTATCGTCTGCATATCGAAAGTAGACTAAAGGTTTAGTGGGTCCAGATAATAAAGCTTTCTAAAATAAAAACACAAACATATTCGCCATATTCGACCCTATGACTGATCCCATAGATACGCCGTCTATTTGCCTATATACTACATCCTTAAAACTGTATTTAACGGATGTAGTGGCAAATTTTATCAACTGCACAAATATGCTTTCAGGAATGGAAGGAGACGATATAAAAAATCGACACCGATATCGATTGTTTCCAAAATAGGGACACAGGTAAATAGGTTGCTAATATCGTAGGAACACATACACCTATTAGCAACCTTAGAATCTTGAATGTACTTTGCAAAATGAAATGAATCTTTTAAGCAGAATTTATTATAGCACTTCAATACTGGCCGTAAAATATTGAAGATCCATATTGCAACCTTCTTCTGTGATGACCCTACCATAGAGAGAATGTGCCTAACTGAGATATTCGCTTAGTTCGTGTTCGGCTGAAAAAGATTTTTCTCTTGATTGAAAGTATGTCGTTCGGTAGAGAAACTACGTTCCACTGTAACTTCTCAAAAATAAAGCATCGATACTTGTTTTAACCATCAATTGTGATTTTGCTTAAAAGAAAAAGCGTTTTGTTTACAGAAGTGACCGCAACCACATGCGATCAATGTCGAAATCAAGTCCCGATTTCGGACGAAGACAAAGAGCGGACGATAAAGACCTGTGCACACAGATGCAGATTCACAATATTTAAAGTGTACGTTTTCGGAAAAAGCAGAAGCATGCAATTAAAGCCTCTTCAGACAGCTAGACAGATTGGACATCGAAACAAGAGCCCACCATCTCGCTTCCCAGACCAACGAAATAAATAAAAAATGATTTTTAAAATTTGTACTGAGTTTGGAGTAAATAGTTTTCTCTACAAAGCGTCTGTATTAAATGCATTTTCAAAAGGTATTCGAGCGTGAGTAGATACAGTAGACTGGACGGTGGCCGTGGTGAAGTTGATAACGACACCGATTTACGATTTGTGTGTGCAGAGTTCGAAACCAGTCGTTCCATATTACAACTTCCACTTATAGTTATTCGCAATCTTGCAAGTCTCTGAGTCGACAAAAAATCAGGGAAACCAATTACAAACACAAGAATTCATAACTTGATTATTCATACACGTTTTACTTATGAAGTAGATTTATAGTTACGATTATTTGGATTATTCGGACTACTGTTCTCATCTTTGATGTTATTCTCACAAAGTTTCGGCCGATGTAACCTCCAACCTTCTTCAAGTGTATCTTGTCGAACTCGGTAATCTTTGTGTGAAACTCGGGTATCTCTACGGAATTTCGAACGGAATTCTTTATTTTATCTACGAGGGTAGCTACCTGGTCATGGCGGACGGAACGAGAGCAACCTACCCCGTGCATTAAATAAAGGGCCCCGTTCGAAATTATGTAGAGATTCCCGAGTTCGACAGGATACAAATGAATGTCGGCGGTTACATCGGCCGAAACGTTGTGAGACTAGCATCAAAGATGAGAACAGTAGTCTTTATAATCCAAATAATACAAATTATAAATCGTTATCCAAAACATTACGAAACATGAATCTTATAAGATTTTAACTTGATTTTCTGATACTACAGTCTGTCTCTGTGCAATAAATCGGGCCACCTTGGGTTAATGAGCTGCTGATTGGTGTTAGGATGTTCTAGCTGGTATCTCGTACGGCATTCACCATGGTCGGGTTGAGCCAGTTCTCTCCAAATAAGGAAGTTTCTATGGAATCAAATTTACAACCGGTCCCATATAGTATGTTTATTTCAGTCAGATGAGATAACTACATTTAGTTTTGCAGTTTTCTTTCCACACAGTTGTTTCCGTCCTTCAGCTGATATTCCCAAATCGTCACCCATCTGATACTGACCAGGCTCAACGTTGCTTAACTTTGGTGATCTAACGAGAACCGGTGTTTCAACGTTCTTATACCGTGTCGATTTTCTTTCTGTTTCGTTTTGTTGTACTGATCGATTCAGTTTAAACGATTTGTTAAGAAAATGTTGTTAATTTACTCATAGCATGGGTTTGTGCCGATTAAAGATTCATACCTTCCATAACGGGAACAGTAGAGAAATAAAGTAAAAACAAGCCGCGCATGCGTGGTCCCCCTCTGTATGTGACTCGATGTGGCGAGTGTAAAATGCAAACAATTTGGGCAATTTGGGGCATTTTTGACCCCCCTTTGGCCCCCTGGGGGTGCAAACCTGAATTTTTCTGAGGTCAAGGATACTCATTTTATATCCAGAACAATTGCCTCTACATTTTGGCCAGGTTTCAGAAAAATTGAATGGATGGATCAAATGTTATGGGAGAAAAGGGTCATTTTTTGCCATTTTTGGGGGTTTGACCCCATGAGGGCGCGAACCAAATTTTTTCCAAGGTCAGCGGTACTTATTTTCTATTAGCAACAGGTGACTCCATATTTTGGCCAAGTTTCAGAGAAATTGAATGGATGGATTTAAAGTTATAGGGCCAAAAATGTCATTTTTTGCCATTTTTAGGCTTTTTGACCTCCTGGGGGGCTAACCCGATTTTTTTTAAAAAATCGGAGAATGTCACTTTCTAACCTGACAAAAGTTACAACTTCATGCAGAATTTCAGAGAAATTCAATGGATGGTTGCGGAGAAAAATCCGGACGGACGGACGGACGGGTGGACAGACGGACGAACGGACGGAAATGCCGCAAAACATAGGTCTCCCGATTTTATAAATCGGGGGACCAAAAATGTAAAGTGGGCGACCATAGACGAGAGTGACCATTAGGCTCCCATTTCATTAGATACTACACCAAGGGGAGAGCGATACTCCCTTCGCAGGATTACACTACTTACTTTTGAACCCCACCTTCTGATAATCTGTTTTTAACAAGGGGGGATCAAGTGCCATTTTTTAGTCTTTGGTGTGAGTCAACCGAGTATTGCACCTTGGTCTTCTGACTTATTAGTGACCACTCTTAGCGTTATTCCATATCGGCCGGTCAATACAGTATATAACTAAAACGAAACAGTAAATAAGTAAAAGTCATCAACCCCAATATGATTGGAACTGGCTTTAAAAATTATATGGTTCTCGTTGGTATTCACACCACTAGAGAAAACATTGTTTAATGACGGTCTTCCGTGCTAGGTGGGTGTCAGGTTGTGTTAATCCTTATTTACGGATGACGGATCGCTAGGGAACCTACTTGACCAGCATAAAAATAAGCACAGGGAAATACGACGTATGACATTTTTAGTCGTTATTTTGTCGGGCGTAATCTCTGTGCGAACATGATAGAATTATGACGTTGCTTTCAAGACGACAGAAACCATGCACTCCATAAAAGTAACATTCCCCATATTTCGTTCTTTCTTTCTTTTCTTATGTGTGTATATAATAATTATCACGATCATTATCATTATTATTATTATTATTATTATTATTATTATTATTATTATTATTATTATTATTATTATTATTATTATTATTATTATTATTATTATCGTTGTTGTTGTTGTTGCTGTGATTGTTGTAATACTACGAATAATAATAATAATAATAATAATAATAATAATAATACATTTTTTATCTTTAAAATACATTTTATTTTCCTTAAATATATGAGCTAGCTTTCAGCCTTAATAGGCTTGATTGTCAAGCGACTTTTTCTTTTTTTATTAATTATTCTTACTTTTTTGTAGAGGTGTGACGAATAGACACAAGTTGGAGCAAATAAGACATATAATGGTGGAAGAAATTAAATAGTTTCACTCTTTATACAATGTATACATACACACACACATACACCCACACACACACACATGTATATATATTTATTTATTATTTATTTTTTCACAAGCACATATATCTGTTTATCTAAACAATGTTACAATGTTATGTAATACCTGTATCAAGATGGTCTGGTGGAAACTCCGTATGATATAATATTTCGGGAATTCTTTTCTTCTTCAGAATCGTGCTCAACTCAAGTTCAAGCGGGCATATGAGGGATGTTGTAGGATGCAGTCTCGCAGAAAATACCGGTTAAATTTAAATTCCAAACCAGATTAAAAAAATAAAATTAACTTCTTTTTTTTAAAAATATTTTATTCATCTATTTTTATCTAACTTATTTATTCATCTATTTACCTTCGTTAAACTTTTTTATGATTTTTTTTGTTTTGTTTTTACTTTTCAGAATCTTTTTTTTGTTTTTTCGTAAAATTTTAAATCTAATCTAAATTTAAATCTATTCGTTTAGATTAATCTGTCGGTTAATACTGTCATTAAACATTGCATTATCTTTTATTAGTGTTATATTATTGTGTATATTAATATTTAGTTTATTTATTTCTTTAATTTTATTTTTAAAAATAAATATTTTAATAATCAATTCAATATTATCTGTTCATTAATCGCCCCTATCTATCTAATGTTAATTACAACAATAGAAAGGAGGTAATTCAGTTGGTTTGTCTAATGATGTTTAAGTCGCTTTTGAATGTAGTTATTTCTAATATTTAAAATATTGTTATTCTCATATAACGAATGTATTTATTTCCTTTTACATTACATTTTTTTAAAAATTATTAATTAATGTTATAGGGTATTATTCTCGCTGGGGTGGTTCCGGTATTTCATCCCCTCTTCTTCTTTTTCTTTTTTTTCTTCTTCTTCTTCTTCTTCTTCTTCTTCTTCTTCTTCTTCTTCTTCTTCTTCTTCTTCTTCTTCTTCTTATTATTATTATTATTATTATGATTATTATTATTATTATTATTATTATTATTATTATTACTGTTATTATTATTATTGCTGTTATTATTATTATTATTATTATTATTATTATTATGATTATTATTACTGTTATTATTATTATTATTTTTTTACTGTTATTATTATTTATTTAACTACATTAACCTCTTTATATATATATATATATATATATATATATATATATATATATATATATATATATATTATCTATTTAATAAATCCACATAAAATTTTATAAGGAGAGATATATATTTTTTCATAGCTTACTATATATACATATATATACGGACTGTTTCTCTGTATCACATCTCTTCGGTGCAGCTAGACCAGTTAATGCCTCAAGCCAGGATTGAAACTTAACCGTCGAACTGCGCTATTATTTGACACTGACTGTAAGTGATATCTCAATGTAAACATTGTCAAGTGCCGGGAGCTCGAATGTGTTTTTATCCAACTAGCTATGCCTTAAACCTAATGGCAGTTGGTGATATCCTTACAAATAAGCTCTACCCAAGAAAGAGAGCTTCATATAGTCATCCACATACATACTGTTTCGCTGTATCACAGCTCTTTAGGGCGGCTATATGATGCATGTTCCTTTCGAGAGTCGAACATTTTGACGACGACTGCTGTTTAATAGGCTTAAGCTCTCGCTGGTTCACTTGTGTTTTACAGCGACCGTGTGGGCTAAGACGTCGGAATTATAGTTTAAATATGGATCGTGTTACGGGGTTCGAGTCCGGCGACCGGTATAGCTTATCATCTCTACACTGGCGATTCTTTGGAGAATGAAACCTATACGTATGTAGATCAAAACAGATATTTATATATATATATATATATATATATATAGATAGATAGATGTAGATATACATATATATATATATATATATATATATATATATATATATATATATATATATATATATATATATATATATATATATATATATTTATATATATATAGATATATATATATATATTTAGGCAAACATTATTAAATAACACGGAGTGGTTTTGTTTGATGCGACTTTTTTTTATTTTTTAAATTTTCCGAATTGTCCATCTAATGTTTCGGTCAAATAGATGTAAATATGATCCATGGCTTTCTTGTTCCTATCTTTTTTCTTTTTTGCAAGTACTTTCGATTTGAATCGTCAGATCATCTTCAGGCGGTATAAAAAAAGTCGCATCAAACAAAACTACTCCGTGTTATTTAATAATGTTTGCCTAAATGAAAATGTGCTGCCTAAATACACACTATATATATATATATATATATATATATATATATATATATATATATACATATATATATATATATAGTCATCCACATACAGACTGCTTCGCTGTTTCGCTGTTTTACAGTGCATCAGTGCGGCTAGACCAGTTAGTGCCTCAAGCCGCGATCGAAACGCAACCGTCGAGCTGATACATACATATATATATATATATATCTATATATATATATATATATATGTATGTATATATATATATATATATGTATGTATATATATATATATATATATGTATGTATATATATATATATGTATGTATATATATATATATATATATATGTATGTATATATATATATACATATATATACATATATATTCATATATATATACATATATATACACACATATATATATATATATATAGTCTCTATAGTCATTAGACACTGATTAAGCATGCTGCACACTAGAACAGACTGCCAGACGCCGTTGTTAGCCTGCAGATGACCGAACAGTTCAAGGCAGCGATTGATGCATACCGGCCGCTGATCCTTTGATAATTAACCTTCACTTGGGCGGCGGAGGATACATGGGGAATCGATTCTATCGTAAAACCTAATCCACCATAATATAATAATACTTTTTGAGGGGTTTTTCGCCGAAGCTGCTAAATGTGGTCTCCACGAGACCCAGCAAAATGTGTACTATAGTCGCTTTCGTCTCATGAGAAATAAAGCAGCATCCTCTCTCCGTGCATCTGTTCCGTGGAACAACCTACCAGACCTAGTGACGATGTCTATCATATCTTGCATTAAAGTCGCTTATAACAAAATATTTAGACGGTATATAGACGTAAACAACTTCTAACTGAAATACCAACTTTCATGTGTTTTTGCAATAACGACCGTGACAAGGTTGAAATGCAATGAATCGCCATCTATTAAGTCCCCACCTTATATATTGTCAATTGTAAACATGAAATGATATGCAGACGTTAAACAACATTACATGGGAACACACCGATAGGGAGTCATTATCATCATCATGCTTGACATCGAATCATTTTGAGAAAAGAAATAACACAATCAATGGATAATTAATTGGCGAAATTACATTTTTTATCCATTGACACTTTCAATTCGAGTCTATTTTTCTATCTATTTTATTATTTGGCCTGACAAGCGTTTATGACCCCATTTATTTTGTATATCTCATCCTTTACTTATTTCACCTCGTTGAAATGAGTTTCTGTCTACTCTAGAAATCTTGGCGGCTATCTGGATTGCGTACATCAAAAATTAACACACAATGCCCTAAATAGTTTGCCATACATACCCACTCATTCATATAAATAAACACATACACAAATCTATATCTACAGATTCTGATCTCTATAATAAACGTATACACGCACATATCTGCATAGACATACGTACAAACACATACATACATACAAACACAATACACATAAATATATATATATATATTTATATATGTATGTATATATACTATTGACACTGACACACATACACACCCACTCTCATATATATATATATATATATATATATATATATATATATATATATATATATATATATATATATATATATATATATATAAAACAAACTTATTTCTTTGTTACAAATCCGTTGTCAATCGAAAGGAAGAAGCGTTGGCTTGCTGTCTTGAAATTAATAGGATTAATGTAAAACAATGAAAATAAATTAATCTTGTATTGCTAATATGGCTTATATTTCAATTTTATTATATATATATATATATATATATATATATATATATATTAACGAAAATAGGGCGACTTATCATGTAATTTTCTGCATTTTAATCACTTAGGAAGTGATACCATCAAAATAGTCGTCAGCAAGAAAACAACAAACGATGCAATCATCAATACAAACAAAAATCAATTACAAAAAATACATATATATATATATATATATACATATATACATATATACATATATATATACATATATATATGCATATATATAATTATTTGTAATTAATATCTTTAAGTAAACCCATATACACATGTGTTTCATGCAAAACCTGCAATCATCAGTATGGTAGGAGACAATATCTGCCAGTAACACGGTCCAAACTCCAATACGAAAGTAATTTTTGACCGAGGCCATACCGATGTGTCCATTACGCATTGCGTAGAAAATCGTCTTCATGGCGAATTCAGCGGCCATATAAGCAAGTCGTGAAGAGCACTCAATAGGCGATCCCTAAACCATTGCATTACGCTGTAAATAATGGCTTGTTAACTTAAATTACTCGAATTGGCGAGAACTTTGAATAATTACTTATAATTAATATTTTAAAATTAACCCATATACACATGTGTTTCATGCCATCAGTATGGAATAAGAAAATCAATGCCGCGCACAATGTTCGGACCCCAATACGAAAGACATATTTGACTCAGTATTCATATATATATATATATATATATATATATATATATATATATATATATATATATATATGTATATATATATATATATATATATATATATATATATATACATATATATATATATATGGGGGGTTTAAAGGTTGGCAGATTACTTAGTATGTTGAGTGCTTCGTTTCCCATCCTTACACTGAACTATGTTAAGTTATCTTTTTTCTTTTCTAGGTAAAATTGAATTGATGAAAAGAGGACAAACACCAAATCAATATGGCATATGTTACTCGTATTCCCTCCTATGAAGAAGGGTGGGTCGTTTTACAATAAAGTATATTCCATCTCGATCGAACTGCAAAAACTTTGAGACGACTGACATTGATAATTTTTATCGACTAGGATGTAAGTGGCCCTGCCGAGACAGCCGGTTGTAACGCGAGGTCGCTTATGTAAATGAATGGAAGCGGAAGTGGTCGGGGTTTCTCAGCAAGGATCCAATTTCCGGAGAGTTAGAAGAAATAATCCCACATTTGCAGTAGACTGGCTTGCAATAAAAGACGGCTAATTCATCATAACGCCATTGGATTTCCTGGGGTGACGTATTGTACGATGGGGCGCCATATTTGGACACCGAGTGTCAGAAGAAGAAGAAGAAGAAGAAGAAGAAGAAGAAGAATGGGAACAGAAAAATAGGGAGAAAAAAGAGAAGAGGATAAGGAACCACACGAAAAATTAGGAGGTTGTACTATTTCGAAAAAAAAGAGGAAGAAGACGAAGATGAAAAAGAAAGACAAAGAAGCAAATTGAAAAACAGAAGAGAAAGAAAAAAGGGAAAGACTTGACTTGACTTACCTGATTTACTCGCATACTTCAGAGAGATTCGTCACATGCTTGAGAAACATAGTTTCGCCACTTATCATTGGCTTTGGGACAGTCTTAACACTATCGGAGCGGCATACAAGTATCTGGTAGTCGTTCTCATATCTCTATTTGAGAAACTTTTCTGTATATGCTTTCGTTAAATAGCTGAAGTGTGGTAGCCGGGAAACATATCTAGACGACATTTCTTTTTTTCAAACAATATTTTTGATCAATCTATTCATATAAAGCCTCTTTCTGATACCTGCATTTCTGTGTCTCTCTACCAAAGTTAGTCTAAGTATTTATCTAAAACATTTCATTCCAAAGACATTGAGTTTTATTTCATAATTTGTCAATATATTTATTTACCTCTTCTGTAGGAAGTTAGACACAAGGTTAGGTGAAGTTTTGAAAAGCCAGCTTACTAGGTTAAGTAAACTCTGGCATACATAATATGACTGAGCAACCGCATCAGAATTCCTCGCTAAGCACACCTCAGGAGATGAGCAATATATCAACGGCGTCTCGAAGCTTTCCCAGTATAGTCCATGTTTCACTCCCATATCTAGCAATAATAAGCATCGTTGATATTTCTAAATTAATGAACGATAATCGAATTATTAAAGTAGACGGCAAATTTATCTGTATAATAGAAATTTCTTTTACGAAGTTTTTGCATACTGATAAGTTATAGCTTATTAAGGCTTAAGGCCACTCGTGGATAAGGATTAATGAGATTGTCAGTTGGCGACAAACAACACCATTGAGAGGAATAGAAAAGATGGGTTAAATTTTAAGAATTTGATTATAAAAGTGACGGCTCGACAGTTATTTACAATTCAATTTAAACACTACCATGTTGTAGTCTGCTGAGAAGCAGTCCCGCGGTACTGTATTTCCGAAAGAAAAGGACCTGCTGTAGAAGAATTTTATTTTTTTTGAGAATGAAGTTGTAGAATAATGAAATAAAGAAAAGAATGAAAGGGGTAAACGTATACAATTACTTATATATAAAAGAACTTTATAAATTATCTATTCTTTACTTTACCATTTTTAACAAGCTAACTGTTGCAATTGTTTTCCTCGTTCATGCATACACTCTGTTTTATTTTAAACGTTTATTCACTTCAAACATAGAATATTGTCACTGATACGTAAGGGGCAACCTTCAGTTTTGAGGTTTTGTTCACATTACATTTAAGGTTCTGGATGTTAGTGCAATTCTGAAAACAGCATCCGGAGACTTCAACAGTGAAATATGTTGCTTCTAGTCTGGATGGTCGGGGGTATTTATGTTGAATGAGTACAAGTTCAGTAAGTTCATCGTGCCAAATTACATGGATGTACTTGTAAAACAATGAATACCTTTCTGTATACTATAAAAAACGGTATTTTTTATTTTTGTACGCAAACACAATAATGTAATGGGTTGATGAAAAAGGTATAGGCAGAGTTCACATTACCAAGACAGTAGTTTTACGGATTCAAATCCACAGTTCGAATTCAATGTAGGTTTTAAGCTAGTTACTGTACTAACGCTATAAGACCAAATCTTCACCTAAATTTCCTATATTCATCTGTAGAAAATGGTCGCTAGAGAAAAGACAACAAAGCTTTCTTTTATAAATAACAATTTATATGAATTCTTGGTGCTGTTTTAGAATAGGCATCAATAAATGTGCAGTCGTGACGAAAGTAGTTACGACTACGAACGAAGAAAGACGAATCAAGTTCCAAATTTTACTGAAATATAATACTAAAACTCGCTGTTGCCTGCCGGACGACTATTTTTTTTAATTAATTAGAAAAATCAACCGTCCTACTGTTAGTCATTTTTTGGATAAAATTATTACTTTTGACACTTTTTATCTGGAATAATATGAATACGTGCTCATTTACTATAATACAAGGATTAGGTTGTGGTTGGTTCAGTGGTAAGTTAGGGTAAGGTTAGGATTATTTTAGGGTTAGGTTAGTGTTAGGGTATAAAAACACACATATATATATATATATATATATATATATATTCATATATAAAATAGAAAGTACAATATATTCAAAATATAATAGAACTGAAGTACATTAAAGTGTGAAAGAAGAGAGGTAAATATTAACATGTATCGGTCACCTCAAAATTCATAGCCCGTGACTTGGTAAAAAAAGGAGGTATTAAGTAAAATAGAAGTAAGTATATAAAAGAAAGTAAATTAATTAATTCCTTGAAGGGAGGGATAATATCATGTATGAGATAGCAATGAGTTATTTGACAGTAATAGGCTGACATAAAAAAGTATATATATATTATTTAGTGACGTAAAGATACGAAAGTGCATACGTATAAATAGGAAAAACGATGTAAAAAATTACGTTTGATGATAGAAATATATATATACATATATATATATATATATATATGTGTGTGTATTAATGTATGTAAATAGGATATAAATGTGTTAAGATGTGTGCGTACGTGTGTATATGGTTACATGGATAAGTCATTTTACATATGTATGTGTATATTTATACAAATGTAAAACTGTTATTTTATTTTTTAATATTTTTATATATTTGTTATCTACATATCCATATATTTATGGACGTATTTACATGTTACTTCGTGTATTTGTATATATATATATATATATATATATATATATATATATATATATATATATATATATATATACATGTACATGTACATGGGTAGATATCTGAGAGTATTAATTATTTACACGTAATAAATGTGGTTGTGTGTATATATACGTAGGGATTCTGTGTATGTGTCTGTAGTTATGCATATGCATAGATACATGTTAACACACGGGTAGGGTATGTATGTATAAACAGTGTTTATAGTGAATTAATTCAATAATAGTTAGAATATTGGACAGAAATAGGTTTGACAAATATTATATATAAATGTATATATATATATATATATATATATATATATATATATATATATATATATATATATATATATATATATATATATGTGTGTGTGTGTGTGATCTTTGAAGGCTTACAAAAGCATTCCGTTCAGGAGCCCAGTCAACACCACAAAATACATTTTCATTCAAAGATTATTTATTCATCATTTTCAAATTAAACAGTTTTGTACCTACACGTGTTTCACTACCAAGCAGGTCCTTGCTTGGCAGATCATCAGGGGAATTAAGTACCTGGAATAAGAATTAAAAACACCGGCAATACACAATGTTGTGTTGCTTTAAATGAGGTCACTTAAGTAGGGAAGAAAAAAATATATATATATATAAATCCGAAAAAAAAAATGTCTTTGTAAAATATCTCGCAAGATTTTCACAACATATTTGCTCCTAGGCGAAATAGCAAAAAATTAGTCCCAAACCAGCAAAAACAACACAATTTTTTTAGTCCAAAATGCACTCAAATTGGGACTTAATTAAGACGCAGAACAGTTCATTATTAGTCGCCATTAAATTTATAGAACGTATTTCTCGTTAATATATATATATATATATATATATATATATATATATATATATATATATATATATATATATATATATGTATTAATTTTATACGTACATAAAATAATCCATGACTATGTGTTTCTTGTTCAGAGCTGTCATCAGAATGACTTACACACACACACACCCACACCCACACACACACACACACACACATATATATATATATATATATATATATATATATATATATATATATATATGTATATATATACATATATATACATATGAAGAAGAATGGAAAGGAATTAGAGAAGCAAAAGCCAAATCAAAATTCAATTCAATTGCTCAGAGCAAGGTATATTCCGCAAACAGGCAATTTATTTAAGTTACATTTTCCTTAAGCCAGGCTTTTCAAAGATCAAAATCTTATCATCAGAGGAAGTCGCTGGGATAGATAAGTTGGCAAAGGCCAAGATTTAAAATTTGAAAAAAAATAAAAGTTGTAGGGAAAGAAACACAGGGCAAAACTCTGCCCGAATGCAAGCAAATGTCCGATTGCTAAAAAGTCCGGTGTCGAAAAGTCCAGCGGAGAGAATGAGATGTAGATAGGTAGGTCGTTAAAAGGCACGAGAGGTTGTGAGAGAGGATTCAAAGTAAAATTCCAAGAAGCCACAACTTCAGGTGCGGTGAAAACAGAATATCCAAAGGGTAAAAAATCCAATAAGAGGTACGTTCGTGGATGCAGGCAAGGCTCAGTAAAGAGTGAGGTGGAAAATATTCGCCATTAAAAATACTTCCTGGGCTGAGATATCAAGGAAAGTGTGTTAAAATGGGAAAAAGAAAACAGCGAACATATTTTAAAGCTAGCCCGTTGAGAAAGCCGACTTGAAATTAAGAAAGGCAGAAACTCATATGTTACAAGTAGGCAGGGAGGGAGCGAGTAAGGGGTGTGGAGGAGGAGAGAGGAACGGGTGCGAAGGAGGAGAAAGTGAACGGGTGCGGTGAATGAGTGCGGTTAAAACTAAGAGTGTGATTGTGGGGGGTAAATCACATAAAGTTGAAATTGGATGTTAGCGCGAATTAGGGTTCAACTAGAAAAGGGAAAGAATGCTGTGGGGGTAAGTCAACGAGTGCTGGGAGGGAAAGTTAAAATACCAGAATGTGTCTATGAACAGAGTTCGGGGTTTAGTTGTTTAATCAGATGACCTTACTTATAAACAATGAGGCAAAATATATTTGAAGGGTAGAGCTAGAAAAATAAATAGTAAGAATAAAAATTAAAAATTGAAAAATTAAAAAAGTAAAAATAAAAATAGAATTAAAAATAGAAATGAGAAAATAAAAAATGAAAAAGAGATAATAAAATTAGTCTTAGGCTCGCAAGGAAAATTATGGATTGACCGATAAAAATATAATAATATAAATGAGGGAAAAGTCGATAAAATTGGAGCTCGAGAGTGAGTATTAAAATAAGGAAAAGGTAAATTAGACCTCGAGAGGATATCCGGAATGGGAATCCCCAAGGTGGTTAAAGATATGGGTTGAAATAAAATATGCTGTTACGGGACGCTAGTGCTTCATGGATGTGGGAAAATTAAACTTTGAAACAAAAAATTTTCAAAAAAAGGTATATGGAGGTTGATTAAGAAAATTATTAAATAGGTTAATGATGGCAGAAAGAAGTAAGAGACATACATGGTTAAAGTAGTGACAATAGATTAAACCAGAGTGAGAATGGAGATCGCAGTTAAAAGTAAATATTATGGGGGTTAAAAGATGTAGAGTGAAGGCGGGTTGGGGGTTGAGCATGGTCTGAGAGAAGTGAGCGAAAGGCGAGGTAAACTAGGGGGGAATAATCGAGGCTATTAAAAGAGTGAGAAGAATTATTTAGAAGTAATAACAGGAGGGGAAAAATGATTAGAATGCACAGAGAAAACGGTAAGGAGTTCGATATCGAAGTGAGCAAAGGGGATTAAGAGTAGATAAGGCGAATCATCAAGTAAATAAAAGGGCTAGGGTATAATGTGAATATGGTGGGTTAGTTATCAGGTTGAGAGGGAAGGATAGAAGTTTGGAAGTGTTGATGGGAAGCGGACGAGTGTATTAAAAGAAGTTAAAGGGGAAAGAAATGGAAGTCATATAAAAGTTATACGGTTAAGGAGGTTAAGTAGAATGATTCAGGGGGTAGTGGGAGAAAGGTATTAAAGCTAAGGGAATTGTGAAGCTAACGGAGTTTATGGGTAATTTTTTAAGTTAAGAGAAGGCTAAAGGGATGAGGGAGATATATGCAGAGATTATAGAACAACAGGAATTAGAACAATCTGAAAGGAGATTCGAGATGTAGGGAGGGAAGATCCGAGATGATGGGAGGGTATTTAATCAAATGGGGGAGGGGTGTCTGGGGGATTACTATGGTTGCTATACTTGAATTTACGTTTATGCCTGCAACTGGAGAGAAGTTCATTCTTAAAATTAATAATATTTTTAGATTTAGTAGCAGTAGCTATCATAAAGGTTTCCAAAGTACAAAGTTGGCAGTGGGATGCACCCGGGGTATATGATTTTGACTTTTTAAGTATTTATCAGTGAAGTGAATAGGGAGTATTTTTAAGATTGAGGTTTCTAATTAGATTGGAAAGTGAAGTGCCAGTGCTATTATCATATATATACATATATATATTTATATACATATACATATATATGTATATATACATGCTTATATATATATATATATATATATATATATATATATATATATATATATATATATATATATATATATATATATATAATTCGAAAGTTCGGCTCGTTTTTCGCACTAACTGTTAATGCAAAATACCATATTTCTAGGTAATTCAACTTAAGAAAATAAACTCACAATCTACTTTAAATACTGGTTATGCATATAAAATATCAGTGGCAAAGTTCACTAATATTCATATTCTTTTTGAAAAAGGGCATATTATTACTAAACAGTTATTTTATAGGTTAATGCAGTGTGTTAGCTAACTATTATTTGTTAATATTTTCTAATTCAAATATTTGTGATTGATCTTTATATAACAGATACATTTCGCTATATTGGTAAATTTTCTTTTTCGGTATAGTTGTATTTAAATGGTCCTTCGTTTAACGGGAGGAGCTTGATTTTCAACAGGTTTCAAAATCGCAAGTGAAAAAGAAAATGGTTTTCTTCTTTCTTTTTATTTATTTGCAGTTCTGCATAAACGATGGATAACTATGTATCGAAATGAGCAAAATGTAAATATTTATCTAAATAAGTAATTGTCTTTCTTGGAAAACAGTATAATTTCGATCTGTCAATATTTCCAAATACATCATAAGTTTTAAGAAAGAGGTGCCTCTCCCCAGTAGGTATTTTTTAAGCGTCACCCCTGTCGCAAATATTTTTAATCACTTCCGATCCTTTGCTGGGGAGGGGGATTTTCCAGGGATCCTTACTAAATTATTTCCGATCCCCTAAAAGATCCTTCCGAGCGGAAAATTCCACTCCATCCCACGAAAGAGGACTCCTTTTCCTAAAGTTTTCTGCATTTTATAGTCTATTTTAAGAACAAAGTTTTGCTTAAAAACTGGCAGATCTTTGTAGAAAATGCTTTATTAAATCCTGCGTTTCGAAAAGTATTTTAAGTAATGATTTTAAAGAAAAACTTCAATATTTCAGTGTCATCTTAGCACCATTGCTGCAGAGCTATTTGAAATAATTCCCAGAATTCAGACCAACAGAAGAATCTGACAATTTATTTGTCACTTGAATAAACAGTGAAAGACAAGTGTTAAATAAATTACTTTGCTTATGAAGTCAAACCCAGCAACCTTCAATATTCATGCATTTTCGTCGGTCAACTTAATGTTTCATTTCCACCAGCATGTCAGGAAATTCAATTTGTTAACAACAAAAATGTGTGTCATATATATAAAGTTTCTGCTTTTTATATGTTGTATTTGTGTCATCCGTTATTGGTCAATACATAGATGAAATAAAATATGTGAAATTATGCTATCTTCTTAAAATGATATATTAAATGATACTATTTTCAAACAGAAGTAAGCTATTTCATATTTATTTTAAACATATTTTCTAAATATTGTTATCATAGAATAGCATAAAATGTCAAGAGTTCATGAAAGTGTTGAATTGAGAAATATTTATTCCGCTACTCTTGGGGTTAGTTCGTCTTCAAAGAGAACATTAAAAAAACAATTGACGAGTTCAACGAGAAAGCTTACTACACCTACTTCAAAATAGAACTAGGCGACCGAGTTAAAACCTCGCCACCTCAAATTGTCTACATGTCATGCAAATAACAGCTCTTAAATTCAGAATGCTCATGATCTAGCGTGAATCATCCAGTAATTTTTGATGATTGCTATTTCTGCATGACTGACGTAGTTTGATTAAACAAAAAGTACAGAAAGAAAATTCTCTATCTATCAATTACTTAAGCCACAAGACCAATTCCGTATTCTGACAGAAAACGGAATGCCAATATTTCAAAATGTTTGCTAGTGTTTCTATTTCAGCTGCATCTCTTGCAAACAATTATGCACCAGTTCTTTTATAGAATACAATCTCGACATCTACGGACATTTTTGCCTTACTTAAACAAAAAAAACTTTACGTTCTCCCTACAATCTACAGCGATTATTGCTTTACTTAAACCAACAACTTTCCTTATTTTCTTGACATCTAAGGGAATTATTGCCTTACTAAAACAAAACCATAACTTTTTTCCTGACATCAACTGACAGTATTGCCTTACTCTTACAAACAACTTTACTTTTTTCTGTGACATCTCCGGGAAGTATTGGCTTCTCAAACAAAACAACTTTACTCTTTACCTGATATCTACGGTAATGATTGCTTTACAAAAACGTTTACTTTTTTTATTGACCTCTAAGCAAATTGTTGTCTTACTCAAACAAACAATTGTACTTTTATTCTGACCTCCACGGGACGTATTGCCTTACTCAAACAAAAACTGTACTTTTATTCTGACACTTACGTGACGTATTTCCTTACTCAAACAAAAAACTTCTTTTTTCGTGAAATCACAGGAAACTATTGCCTTACTCAAACAAAAAACTGTACTTTTATTCTGACACTTACGGGACGTATTGCCTTACTCTAACTAAAACTGTACTTTTATTCTGAAATCTACGGGACGTATTGCCTTACTCAAACAAAAACTGTACTTTTATTCTGACCTCCACGGGACGTATTGCCTTACTCAAACAAAAAACTGTACTTTTATTCTGACATCTACGGAACGTATTGCCTTACTCAAACAAAAAACTGTACTTTTATTCTGACATTTACGGGACGTATTGCCTTACTCAAACAAAAAACTGTACTTGTATACTTACCTCCACGGGATGTATCGCCTTACTCTAACAAAAACTGTACTTTATTCTGAAATCTACGTGACGTATTGCCTTACTCAAACAAAAAACAGTACTTTTTTCGTGAGATCCACGGAAAGTATTGCCTTACTCAAACAAAACCTATACTTTTATTCTGACCTCCACGGGAGTATTGCCTTACTCAAACAAAAAACTATACTTTTATTCTGACCTCCACGGGATGTATTGCTTTACTCAAACAACAACTGTACTCTTATTCTGACATCTACGTAACGTATTGCCTTACTCAAACAAAAAACTGTACTTTTTTCGTGAGGTCCACAGGACGTAATGCTTTACTCAAACACAAACTGTACTTTTATTCTGACATCTACGAGACGTATTGCCTTACTAAAACCAAAAACTTTACTTTTTTGTGAGATCCACGGAAACTATTACCTTACTGAAACAAAAACTGTAATTTTATTCTGACATCTACAGGACGTATTGCCTTACTCAAACAAAAAACTGCACTTTTTCCGTGAGATCCACGGAAAGTATTGCCTTACTCAAACAAAACCTATACTTTTATTCTGACCTCCACGGGACGTATTGCCTTACTCAAACAAAAAACTGTACTTTTTTCGTGAGATCCACGGGACGTATTGCTTTACTCAAACACAAACTGTACTTTTATTCTGAAATCTACGGGACGTATTGCCTTACTCAAACAAAAAACAGTACTTTTTTCGAGAGATCCACGGAAAGTATTTCCTTACTCAAAAAAAACCTGTACTTTTATACTGACCTCCACGGAACGTATTGCTTTACTCAAACAAAAACTATACTTTTATTCTGACCTCAACGCGATGTATTGCTTTACTCAAACAAAAACTGTACTGTTATTCTGACATCTACGTAACGTATTGCCTTACTCAAACAAAAAACTGTACTTTTTTCGTGAGATCCACGGGACGTATTGCTTTACTCAAACACAAACTGTACTTTTATTCTGACATCTACGAGACGTATTGCCTTACTCAAACCAAAAACTTTACTTTTTTGTGAGATCCACGGAAACTATTACCATACTGAAACAAAAACTGTAATTTTATTCTGACATCTACGGGACGTATTGCCTTACTCAAACAAAAAACTGCACTTTTTTCGTGAGATCCACGGAAAGTATTGCCATACTCAAACAAAACCTGTACTTTTATTCTGACCTCCACGAGACGTATTGCCTTACTCAAACAAAAACTGTACCTTTATACTGACCTCTACGGGAGTATTGCCTAACTCAAACAACAACTGTACTTGTATACTGACCTCCACGGGATCTATTGCTTTACTCAAACAAAAACTGTACTTTTTTCCTGAGATCTACGGAAAGTATTGCCTTACTCAAACAAAACCTGTACTTTTATACTGACCTCCACGGGACGTATTGCCTTACTCAAACAAAAACTGTACCTTTATACTGACCTCCACGGGACGTATTGCTTTACTCAAAGACAAACTGTACTTTTATTCTGACATCTACGGGACGTATTGCCTTACTCAAACCCAAAACTTTACTTTTTTTGTGAGATCCACGGGAACTATTACCTTACTCAAACAAAAACTGTAATTTTATTCTGACATCTACTCAAACAAAAACTGTACTTTTATACTGACATCTACGAGACGTATTGCCTTTCTCAAACAAAAAAAAACTTCACTTTTTTCGTGAAATCCACGGGAACTATTGCCTTATTACACAAAAAACTGTACTTTTATTCTGACATCCACGGGAGGTATTGCTCTACTTAAACAACAAAAACTACGTTTATTCTTATATCTCCGGGAATTATTGCCTTACGCAAACAAAAATCTGTACTTTTTTTCCTCATATCTACGGGAAGCATTGCATTACTCAAACCAAACCACTTTACTTATTTCCTGAAATCTACGGGAATTATTGCCTAACTTATTAAATGTTTTAAAACTTTTTTTCCTAACTGCTACCTTACTTAAAAAAAACTTTATTTTTTTCAAAACATCTATTGAAATTATAGTCTTACTAAAAATAACTTTACTTTTTGTCCTGATATCTACGGGAATTATTGCCTTACTAATTATTTTTTAAAACTTTTTTCCTTACAGCTACGGGGAGTCATCCTTACTAAAAACAAAAAAACTTTACTTTTTTTCAAAACATCTACTGGAATTATTGCCTTACTAAAAAAAGCTTTATTTTTTTTCTTGATATCTACGGGAAGTATTGTCTTCTCAAATACAAAACTTGACTGTACCGGACATCTCCTGGAATTATTGACTTACTCAAACAAAAAACTTTACCTTTTTTCGTACATCTATGGAAATTACTTAAACAAAACACATGTGTTGAAAACGGCAAATATAGTTGCTTTCATCTATTTTTAGTTATTCTTATGTATGAAAACGGACCAGAAACCCACAATTTCCCATTCTATTTCCTTTGTATCATTGTTGTTTCTTTTTACAAAGTTTCTAACTTAAACGAATCGCATATGTTCATCGTATTAACGGCTCAATCTATTTATGTAATAAAGTAAGCCGGTCCTCACAATGTGGGATAAATAATACTTAGTTGATGTTGAACAGCTATCTGAATAAGCTATCACTGATTTAAACGTTTCTAAGTTTAAATTTCCTGACCTTAATCTTAATCATAATTTCATTTTTTGCTGAAATTCTATCATTTTTGTGGAATTTAGGCAAGAAATTAAATTGTAAAAGTAGAAAAAGTTGACATGATGGCGTAAAATAATTGTTATTTTATTATATTGACTTCAATTGATTAAAAAAAAACTCAAACAGGAAATAGCAGAGGACAGAAAGGTGTCCATATTATTCATCATATTAAATCCTCTCATGATATCCTTCATCATTAAACCGATAATTTATCCATCACATTAACCTTTATTTTCGAGTTGATTACCGCCTAAATAAGTTGTAACTGATCAGTAAGAAATACCTTTCAGCAGAATTTCGAATGCTCTTGTGGTTTGAAAGAAGGAAGCAATCACTGTGTTTTCCGGACATTTCTCATTGTTTTCTTCTCTGCTTTCTTTGTTCGACCTTCTCTGCTTTCTAGCTAGTATCAACATGTACCATCTTCTCTCTTCCCGATTAATGAACAAGACATTCTTCTTGTTTTTTTGCCCAAATTAAGAAGGCTCCTTTTTGGAAGAGCTGTATTTACTTTGACCTTGTGTAGAACTCTGCCCTCGTAGGGAGGCAAGTAAATAGGAAGTTTCATCGTCCGACGTATCCTCCTCACTTACCTTTGTTGACCAAAAAGTGACGATATTTTAATTTCAAACAGATTTATTCTTAAGTACTTGCCTTCACACGAACAGAAAGTTAGACAAGAGGATTATTTTTAGGGTGAGTTAAATTCAGTACCCCGAAAAAGTACGTTCTGGATTTGGACAAACATACAACTGCTTTAGTCTGAACGAGGAGACAACAGCCTCTTCCTTGAGTCTACATCTTAACCTTACATATGTTACATAGTACTTTAAATTCTGTAACAGTATGGCAGCTGCAAGAAGACGCCTGGAACACAGAGGAAGAATTTTTGCCCCGTAACAAATGGCTGGCACGTGTCTACTACTTCTGTCTCGTAGCAGTATGTGTCTCCGTGATGTGACATTGGATGCTGATCGTAGTAGAAGTTTTAGCATAGCGTCTCTGCGTTTCTCTCCGATTTAGCCAGCAATGTGGAATAACAACAACACATGATTCTTTTGGGTTTAATATTTTTCTTTGTTTCTTTTATATTTAAGTTTTTTGGGGATCATTACACATTAATAGTTTTTCCTAACCCGTTCATGTAGGGCGGTGTATAAGTCCTTAAAACATGTCCGCGTGATCTTGCTAAGACTAATCAGAGATAAATAGAGATAGAGAGATACAGAGAGAGCTAGAGAAAGAGAGAGAGAGAGAGAGAGAGAGAGATAGAGAGAGAGAGAGAGACTAAAAGTAAGATTCTGGTCTTTCTTTTGTCATATTTCACTATTCTTCGTCACTTCCGGATGGTGACTTTCTGTTATCTCTAATTAATTAGTATTCCTCATTGAGATGTGTTCTCTAGATATCGGAAAGAGAGACAGCAAGAAAAATGTCAGCTTATTCCTGGGAATGAGTAGGTGAGCTTTAAATAGCAGACTTATATTACCTTTCTGTGTCTGTTACTGTCTGTGGTGTGAAAAGACGCACGTAAGTAAATTACATGACGACACTGAGAAAAAAGAGACACTCTTTCTCTAAATGCTCAGAGATCACAGTAAAAAATATTATACAATAGTGAGGGGTTTGAGAGAAATTCATAGACAGCTAAGAAAGAAGGAGAGAGAGAGACGGGAGAAAGATCGGTGACTTGTTCAGTTAATTATAAATTACGGTTAATCAGAATAACTGAAACAGATTTGTTAAAAAACATAATCCAATCCAAGAACTTCGTAATACAGGGTGTTTCAAAAGTCTTGGGAACATTACAAATGCGTATATCTCATGAACTATTCCAGGTAGAAAAATGAAACTGGTGCCATTTTAAAGCTTGCTTAATCAAGTTCTTGGTCATACTAATGATTTTCGTGTTATCTTTCCAGGTGCAGTAATGGCGTTCTCTAAACAAGACAAGGCATTTTGCGTCCTCCAATTTGCAAAGACTGAATCGTGGACATGTGTTCAGCGTGCATTTCGCAGGAAATTTAAAAAAGAAGCCCCTGAAAGGAAATCCATTGTCAGATGGCATGCTAAATTTGTGAAAGATGGGTGTTTGTGCCCAAGTAAGCGAACAGGTCGCCCTTCAACTTCAGAAAATGCAGTTGAGCAAGTTCGGACAGCCTTTCAGCAGAGCCCCCGTAAATCAGTGAGAAGAGCCAGCAGGGAACTTCAGCTTGCTTCAGCAACTGTCTGGCGTGTCTTAAGGAAACGACTGCAAATGGTACCTTACAAGCTCAAGTTGGTCCAAAAGTTGAAGGACACTGATAAGCCACTTCGCCGTGACTTTTGCATTGCAATGCAAGAGAAGTTGGAAGATAACGGCTTTGATGACCGGCTTGTTTTTAGCGATGAGGCGACCTTCCATCTGAATGGCAAAGTTAACAAGCATAACACTCGCATATGGGGTACTGAGAATCCTCATGAACTTCTTGAGCACGAGCGAGATTCACCAAAAGTGAACGTTTTTCTGCAATTTCCAAGAAAGGTGTCTATGGACCGTTCTTCTTTGAAGAGGCAACTATCACTGGTGAATCCTATCTCAACATGCTGGAAGACTGGTTAATGGCTCAGTTGGAACAAACAGAATCTGATGACTTCATTTTTCAACAAGATGGTGCACCACCACACTGGAGTCTTACAGTAAGGCAGTTTCTTAACACAAGGCTGCCTGGTAGATGGATTGGGAGATCTGGGCGAGGTGATGACGTTCTCATGCCCTGGCCTCCTAGGTCTCCAGATCTTACCCCGTGTAACTTTTTCCTTTGGGGCTTTGTTAAGCAACAAGTCTATGTGCCGCCCCTTCCAAGAGATATTGACGAACTAAAGGCTCGAGTAACGGCAGTTGTGGGAACCATTAACGTCAAGATGCTTGAACGCGTTTGGCAGGAAATGGACTATCGACTAGA